>JAEIGI010000001.1:8877500-9477500 GCA_018903615.1 Drosophila neocordata | reverse complement strand
GGGTAAGGTAAAGGTTAGCTAAGGTGAGGCAGGTAGGGCAAAGAAGGTAACTTATATTTTTGAGGTGTGGGGGCTCACTGACATTTGATCGCAAATGGGTTAGATACTCGCACTAAAGATGATTGGATATCGTATCTATATTGAAAAGTTGTACTAACTTATGCGGTTTTAGTGGCAAACATTTGATTTATGATCCTCTGTGTGGGCAGAAAATGTGTGTTGCTAGTTTTAACTGCGGTTTAGTTATTGAGATGTACCCCAACCAATTCACAGATGAGTAAACTGATCAACAAGAAGGTTATGGACAAGGAGATTGGAAGAGGAGACAGTTTGTCTTGGGGAAAGACCATGCAGATCCAAATGCAGTTGAAGTTCAAGCTGGAGTTGGAGTTGCGAATGGCTACAATTTGTCTAATGTGCCAATTTGATTGCTGACTTCTTCTAGCAAATGGCAAATGAGCTGCTGAGATTGGTAACTGTTGATGGTTTAACTCTCTCGCTATCTCTTTTGCTCATTTTACTTAAAGAGTAATATTGGGTATATAAGACTATAAAAAATAGAATGGAATAGTTCCAAAGCTACAGTAGCAGCAATGAATGCAATTCTGGTAGCATATGATATAACCGATTTATAGCCATCTTTCATTTCTAGGGTAAGAAAAAGTCTTTGTTTATGCGTATAGGATTTTTAGCTATATCAATGACAAGCAACTGAAAGACGAGGCCCTATAATTTCCATCACTTGTCCCTCTTCTCTATGGAAGTCCCTTTTGCTCTTTCCCCCCTCTCTGTTTGTTAGTATTTATCTCTGTCTCTTTCTGTTGCTGTTTCTATTTCTAGGCTCACTTGTCCCATTTATTTATTTTGTTTAAATTTAATTCACGATTTGCTATCGAAGGAGATGCGATGTGGCATGAAAAGTAACCCCGCCTTTCTCCTTCATCCTCCTTCATCTTCTCAATGATTGCAATTTTTCTTCTTCTTAACAAGATAGACACTAAAGTGAACTTTTCCTTCATTCTCTCATTTTCATTATTTCTCTTTCTATTTCCATTTTTCAATGTGTGCATGTGTGTGTGTGTGTGTGTGTGTGTGTGTACTGTTCGTCTTGCTTACTTTCCGATTTTCCGAAAATTTTCTTTCGTACTTAACCGCAATAATTTCTGCTCATTTGAGTGTCGTGGAAATGAGTTAAAGTCCCGCCACTTGGCAGCATATCGCATCTTTGTAATGTGAGCATTACTTATTTCCATTTCCATTTTCCATTTTTTTTTGTTTTCGTTTCTTTTTGTTGTTGTTGTCTCCTACCATGTTTTTCTCTCTTATTTTTGCCGCCACCAAACAGTAGAAGGCAGTAGAAGACGACGTCTCTTTACTTAATTCATTAATTTCCCACACCAACAACAACCGACAGCAGCAACAGTCACCAAACTTAATTTTCAATGTGAAACTGTTGAAAGTTATCACCTTTAATACACATACACACACATACACACACACTGGTAAATGGGCTAACGACGGGGGAGCCACATAGATATAGGGGAAAAGCAAGAAAATTAAGTGGCTCCTCTGCCATTCTAAACAGTTAGCCAAGTTAGCTCAAATAACAAGTCTAATTATGACATTTTTTTTATATTTGGTATAACAAAACAATTTGCTGAACCAAATTGCTTTCGCTTCTTGGTAATACTTTTATGGTAGTACCACAACTCATTTGGTCTTAACCAGAATCACTTTTCAACTTCAAAGGTCAACTAATTTCAGTTGTTGGCATCTTAAAAAAAAACTTAATTTATATATGGTGAAAGGATATTAAAGAAAATTTAATTAACACTATTTTCCTATTTAGTAACCATAAACTGGAAAATAAAGAGATTTTTTATTACTAGCAATTATTTTATATATATATGCGATCCCTCTTTAAATATCAAATTCAATTCAATATCCTCAAGAAGGTCAAAAAACTTTTGGACTTTGCTATATTTAACTCTTACAAATTAGCAAAAATGGTATTTGTTATTATACCTATTACATATTATATATATGATATAATAAATATACAGATTATATATTCTATATATATATATATATATATATATATATATATATATATATTAGTTTACCATAGTTAATATTGCTTTTTATTAACCCTTTTAAGTTTTTATAGAATTCTTTCTTTAACATTTCTATGAATACAGTTTTGATATTGTCAAATTTCTATTTAGTTTTAAAAGATCATATAAAATGCCTTTATTTATTATTTATTATTATCAATAATACTTTATTTTGTATTAGAACATTTTGCATTTGATCAATGTTAAGCTCTTCCATTTATGGGTCACTTTTTGTTTGTTCAATATGACAACAGTTACGTGTAGACTGTGTGTGAGATAAAGAAGTTGAGTCTGAGACTGAGATTGAGACTAAAACTAGAAACTGGGTTGGTTGCTTGCAACACTACTGACCAATCGGAAAAGGTGTCAAACGTTATGACCCACAACAATAACAACAATACCGAACGACAACAGCGAATAACAACAAGACGATGCTACCAAAGTAAAGAACAGCAATAGAGGCAACAAACATATCTTTTTGGCCTTTTGTCTGTTGGCCTTATCTTTTGTACGCAAGTTGAAAAGGCATTTGCATTTTGTTATAGAGTTATTATATATTTTCTTGGCCAGATTTTGGTATTTGTTCTCGATTTTGTTGTCTTATAAGAATATGTTAAACGAAATTTCCAAAACATATTTCAAGCATTCTTATGCTAACTAGAAAATTGTCTGATATATATATAACTAAATAACTAACTAAATATGCATATATCTACATATGTATGTATTGAAGAAAGTGTTTTTCCTGGCCTCATTTTTAAAACTATTCAAATTCAGTTGGTGCTGCAACTGAGAGGGAGAAAGAGCGAGAGAAAGAGAGAGAGAGATGGTTAGTTGGTACTCGTTTCTATGTGTCTGTGTCTTGTAAAAATGTTCGCATATTTATCATATTTCATGATTTTCCTTTTTACTTTTTTTATTTTTTTTTATTTTTCTATTTTTGCATCGGTTTGAACTTCATCCCACGCTCTTAATTACCCTCAGACTTCATCTCCTAACTCCATCTTCAAGTCTAACTTCATTTCCAGCTCTTAGACTCTAGACACTTTAAGTTTTCCATCTTCTTCAATCTGTGAAAATTTTTGGTCGACATGGCATTTGGTTGTTGTTGTTGTTGCTATTTGACATTGTTGCTTTTGGTTTTTCTTTTAGCTGTTGTTGTTCTCCTTTAGGCATCTATCTTTCTCTCTCTCTTTCTCTTTCTCTTATTTCTCTGCTTGTGGTTTGCCATTTTAATATCTAAATGGATTTAATTCAATTTCAAAAGTGACAGAAATATTTCAAGCTCAAACTAATAACAGCTTATACATAAATATTGTTTAATTATGGCCAATGGTCTTAATGTGAAAAGTTTTCTTAAAGGTTTTTCTTATTTCGTTTTTCATATTTATCAAACGGATTAAATTTTAGAAAATATTTAAAAGAAACACACAAATCATCATCTCTTCACCGCCTCACCGCTTCCAAATCTTCGCTGTCATTGATTGTAAAGACATTTATCTTAAGATTAGAGAAGATCTAAGAGACTTGAATATAGGAATTTATCTCATCCCAACAATGGAAATTAGAAAACAGAATATGGTATGCTTTAGTTGTCGTTAAATATATCTAAAAAAAACAATATTAATGAGAGATATATGTAGTGAAGAAGAACAATATTAATGAGATCATCTTAAAAAATAACAATATTAATGAGAACATCTTTAGAAATAAACCGCAAGTTTTATTAGTTATTTGGTTAATAAGAAAGTTATGTGAGTAATAAGAAAGAATCTATAAATTAAAACATAATGGAACTCCCTTTAATAAACTTTTGGTATAAAGAAACTTACAATTCATAGTCGATCTCTTCCCTTTAATCAAATTTTGGTTTTATATATTTATTACCATGACACAGCTGTGATTATTCAATATATAAATATCTTCATTTCTATATAATGAAATTGTTTTCTAGTTCCGTGCAATTTTATTGTAAAGAAATTCAACTTTATATTTATTACAATACCATTTCTAAAAACTATGTGTTTGACTTTATATATATATATATATATATATATATATATATAACTCAACCTTTTCTATAAGCTAAAAAAAGAACAAACAAGATTTTGCTAACAAAAAATATTTTTTATTAATTTATACATATTTTGTTCTTTTTTTTTTCTTTTTTTGGTAGCAATTAATTTACAGCTAACTAAGTAATTAATTCGTGTTAAACTTGTTACCAACAAAGATTGAATTTCTTGTGTAATCTTACCAAAAAAAAAAAAAAATTTGTTGAATTATTAATGAAAATTAATGAATTATGAATAAGTTTGTGTTTTAAGATGATATCAGGGTTGAAACTGTTAACAGCAACTAGATCTGTCATTTTGCCATTTCTTAACCATGTCATCCACATCATCTTTATTCTTCATTCAGACCACACATACACACGCACACACCCATCTACACACATATCCATCCATAGAGATGGCAACAAGACATGCAATCTTATGTCGGGTTGTAGGTGGAGTAAGTTCATTAAAAATGTATTTAAAAGTTGGTTTTATTTATAAAAGAGGAAGGAGGTGGCGTTTGGGGGGGGGGAGGCCTACAGAGGTTTGGGGTTGACAACTTAATGCAATTGTTTTTGCGCATTTGCATTAAATTATTGAAGCATTTTTCTGGGCATGTCGCCTTGGTTTTTTTTTTTTCATTGTTTTGCGGCTTCATTAACTGCAATAAAGCCCCCAAGCTACAACACCCTGTATCACCCACTCGTGCTACTGCTGGATGCCACACCATCTCGATCTCCGGCCTTTCGTCACATGGCTGTCACTAAGTCAGACAGTCACGTTGCGGCAGCAGCAGCAGCAGCGCTATGGCGGTGGCATCAACAATACACCCGCAACATGGCAGCATTGAAAGTGTCGGCAACTTTGGCAGCAGCATCAACTTTGCCTTTGCTTTTGCCTTTGCCAAAGATGAAAATGATGATGATGATGTTTTGTTGCTGCCTCCGGACTATGGATGATGAGGCCGATGCCGCCTGATGGTGATGTCGTTGATGCTGTTGCTTTTGCTGATGCTGATGATGCCTGCCAACGCGTATTCATCATCATTTCTGTCAAACAGTGAGCCAGAGAGGCAAAAAGGCATTTCTTTCTATCTTTACCCCCCCACCCCTCCACATGTGATTCGACGCTTGATTTTCTCTGCTTTTAAATTGTGTTTCCACCTTTTTTTTTTTTTTTGTATATTTTTTTTTGCCTGTCAATATATCAATTTGACTTTTTCGCCAATTTTTTTTTTTCTTATGTATTGAAAATGGAAAGTTATGATTTGATATTTCTTTTTTTCTCTTAGATTTTCAAATTCAATTTTCCCTTTATTCTCGTCTATTAACTACTCAGCATGACCACTTGGACACGATCTCAGCCAACTCCATGATCAAGTGGCTTTATTTCGATTCATGTCTGAGTAGCAACTCCCTGGGATTCTCGTACTTTCTTTCAGAAAAAAAAAAAAAATTCGCCCATGCTTGAGGGAGTCAACTTGAACTTTTATTTAAATTTCAATTTCCCATGGTTCGTTGCGTCTTTTTTTTTTTTTTAAAGACTTTCGGCCAATTCTTCGAGAGTTTTTTTATTTTTTGTAGCTGTTGTTTAGATTTCGGAGAAAAAAAAAACAGTCAACTCGCCGCCGTCAAATGGAATTCGCATGACCAAAAAAAGAAATAGTTGAAAAAACAACTAAATAAGTTTTATTTGTTTGTCTATCTAATAATAAAATAATCGACTTTCGTTTTACCCATTGTTAACTGAAAGATATGATATAGAAACTGTTTAGATATAAGATTCTGGCAACTAATTCGAGTCTTAAGAAAAAGATTTAATCAAAAGGTCATACAAGATCTTTTATCTATAAAAATAATGGCAAAAGTTAAAAAGAGTTTTAAAAATTGGCAAATCTTCTATGCTATCAAGCTAGCTTTCGTCCTATTTCTGGGTTCCCTTTTATAATAAAATCTTTATAAAATTGATCTAATTATAATTCTATTCTGAAATACTTTAAATGTGATTAGGGTATTAGTCGATGGCCCCATTGAATGCTAAAATTTGTGTGTACCTTTATTTTTTTTTAGTTTAGTTTGGTTAGTCGACGTTTTGTTTGTAGATCCCAAGTAAATACAAACACTAAACACAAAATTAGACAAGAAATGGAAGAGTAAGGATGGAGAAAATGAGTAGAAACAAGTAAATAAATAAAGCACACACACACACACACACTGCTTAAATTGCCATTGTGTGTGCTGTGATACCAATTTAGTTTAGCGAAAGTAAAAATAAAAAAAAAATTTTGTTTTAGTGCTAAAAAGTAAAATTCATTTACGCTTACGGAAGTGCTAAATCTTAATTTGAACTAAAAGTTGTACTCTTTTTTTTAACCAAAATAATTTAATTGTATATATATATATATATATTTATCAAGTGCTTACAAAGTGCGCTTAGTTGCAACTTTGCCTTGTAATGAAACTCAATTACAACATCAAAACGAAGATGAAGATGGCGCTGGCAACGACGACTCCTCTTTACCAGATTCGATTAGGAGCGGCTAGCAAAAAAAAAACCCAAAAAAAAAAAAAGTTGCTAAAAAAAAAAATAAAACGGGCTAAACATTTGCTAGCTAAACTCTAAGTAGAGAAAGTACTTTGGGGAGTTGTTGGTCTCTGAGCATGTAAAAGTATCTGAAAGATGCGAATCTGCTGAGAGGTCAAATCGCTAGCTAACTTTTACCAGCAAAGCTTTCGATGAGGCATTTTTTGGTTAGTTTTTTTTAAAGATTTTTTACCTTTTTTTTTTTAAGGGAGCCGCCACCGCCTACGTGGTTTAATATGATGCCGATGATGATGATAATGATGATGATGGGTTTTATAAATATTACAACACATAACTTTGTAAGATTCATTATTGTTGCTGTTGTTGTTGTTGTCTGTTGCATTCGGTTGTCATTTGCATACTTAACACCTTCGAGTGAGTTGAGTAGACGTCAAATTGGAAAAATTCATGTTGGATTTTCATGGCGAAGGCACTTGAGAGTCGACGAGTTGCAGCTCTGAGCTTAGGTTGATGGATGTGCCATAGTGTGGTGTTCCTCGTTGCCTGTGCCTGTGACTGTGTCTATGTCTATGCCAGCCTATGACTATGTGCTCGGGTCTCTGTCTCTGTCTCCGTCTCCGTCTCTGTCTCCGTCTCAGCTAGATGAGATTTGCTTTTGTAATTAGAAAATAATCGAGTGAGGAGAGCTGCTGAGAGGAGGCAGTCGTTACTTTCAATTTCATCGCATTTGCTTGGCGGCCTCTTGTGCTTATTTTATTTTTATTTTTTCTCCTTTTTTTTTCTCTTTTTTTTTTTTTTTCTTTTTTCTTTCTTTCTGTGTGTTTTGTGTTATGCATGATTTGTATCTTTTAGGCTTTCTTTTGAAGCCGCACCTTGGCAGCAACTTGGTCGTCTGATGACTCTGCATTGCAGTTTAACTATTACCATTACAATTATTGTTATTGTTATTGCTCGGTATTATTTTTTTTTTTATATATATTTTTTATGGCTTTATTGTTGCAATTTATGGCCGAGATTCAGACCAACTTTGTTATCGCATGCTTAGAAATCCATTAAAAAATGTTTCTTTTTTGCATATTGCTTGGTCAATATCAACTTTCACTTTGCATCATAAATTGATTTCTATGCTTAAAGTTTCCGAAATTCTTGACTTGAAGCCCAAAAATTATATATTACTGCAATTAATGCATTTGTTGTTGTTGTTGGTCATAAAATTATATGATTTTTTTTTTTGGTTTTGAGAAATTTAACAGAGAAGGGAAATTTAGAATTGCAGTTTCCTCTATTAAGTAATTGGGTTGAAATTTTAAAATAAATTATTATAGTTAAGTTTTCTATCGAATTCTGTTAATATGATTGATAGTAAGTCTTAAATATATACCTGGCTATATATGAATTTATTATTATTATTCTTATCTTTTATAAATTCTTTGATTTTCTTTAGAGCAACTTTAATCCTTAAAACTTCTTTACTTATTTCCTTTTGAATTTTACTTGGGATCTAATTTAAAGAATAATTATAATAATATTAATAGAATTTACTATAAACAATAATAGAATGATACAAAAAATAGTAAAATTTAATTAATTAATTAATTTTTAAACTTACTTTAAAAAGAAATATTTAAATTTCCCTCAAAATTACAAATTATAAAAATTATAAAAGGCAAATATTTTCAAATTTCAAAATTCCTCCTATAATTACAATTCTCAGTTCATTGATGTTTTGATTTATTTATATATATTTATATATTTTATTTTTTTTTTTTTTATTTATTTTTTTATTTATTTTTTTTTTTTATTTATTTTTTTTAATAATTTTATTTTTTTATTTAAACAGAAGCACATTTTTTTCTTTTTTTAAATTAGTTCAAATCTTTTACCAAAACTAAAAATGAACTACTTTTTAGAACTAATTTATCTTCTCTCTTAACTTTTATCTTCTTTTGGTATATAGAACATCTTTAGTCTGTCCGTTATTTAGTTGTTTTTTCTTTTGTGTATAATTGTTGTATAATTTATCAGCAATCAGAGTTGTACTAAAAATAGTTAACATTGATTAATGCCTTATCGCATTAAAATTATCTCATTTTGTACTGAACAGTAAATAAAAAAAAAAAAACACAAACAAAATAAAAAAAGTACAAGCCAAATTACAAATTGCCTAGTAAATGGCCTTAAAAAAGTTTCACTTTCTATCGAAATGAAGAAGAAACTACAACAGATATAAACAAAATATATATATATACAAAATAAAAACAAAAAAAAAAAAAAAAAAAAGACAGGTGAAATCTGTATAGCTTCCTGTTATGATATAGACAAAGTTGAGGAGAAAGGTATATAAAAATCCAAATTAAATATTAAGAATAATTATAGTTGAGAGCGGGGCTTACCTTTTTTTTTTGTATATTTTTTTTTTCTTCTTCATTTTGTTCGGTTGATAAGACCTTCCCCACCATTTGCCATAATGTTGCTCAATTAAATTCATGTAGATGCATAAGCACCTCATAATTATGCAGATGTGCCGGAGCCGGAGATGGAGATGGAGTTGGATTTGGAGCTGGAGATGGAGATGGAGATGGTGCCCTGGCCAGTACCACCCCTTTTCCTCGAACTTACCTCCTCCTCCCACCATTTTTTTTTTATGGATTTGATTGCATGTCAGTTCAGTTTCAGAGAGTCCGAGGCCAAGTCCGCACAAATCGCTTCTAATTAGTGAGGGGCAAAATGAAGAAATTTTGTTGTAACCAAAATTTCTTCTCGAATTCTTTTTAGGGTCTTTTTTTTTTTGTATTATATTTTTATTTTGTTCTCCTCCCAAAACCCCCTTACCCTTTGGTTGCTTGGTTGGTTGGTTGTTTGGTTATTTTAGCTGTTCAGCTCTGTGACCTCTCATGGACATTGTCATGCTGTCTAATTTGTTTGTTGGCTATTTGTTGGCTGTTTGTTAGCTGTTGATTTTAATGATGTGAAAGAAAGTTGTATTTTCTAATGATGCTTATAAATCTTTCTCAACACAAAAAATTATCTCTTAGATGATACTGGGCACCCGCTCAACCCACAAAACCCACAAAACCCACCAACCGACCAACCAAACCACCAAACTCCCATACCCGCTAGACTTATCTAACTACTCAGCATCATGCAAATCTTTGCCAGCGGCTAACCATTGAACTCAAAGCTAATCAATCAATATCTGTTGTCTTTCAAAAAGAAGAAGGAACAGTAGCCACATTGACCGAACAACAAAAGTAATCATAATGGGACAAGTTAACAGCTCACCAAAGAAAAGAGCCAACTTATATGATAAATAATTAGCCATCTATTGGATAAAATCGCATTGGCCATAAAACAGTAGCTCAATTTTCCATCATAATGTGCCAAAATAGAAAAAAAAAAAAAAAAAAAAAACTAAATAAAATAACTTTCGCCACAAAATTCATCTAACGAAACTAATGAGAAAATCGATTGTTGTTCGATTAGATATGCTAAATAGATGAATGAGTAGGTGGTCAAATTGAAACTGAAACTTAATTACGACATTTGCAAAAATGAAAAAAAAAGGGGAAAAGGTTGTTGTTAAGTGGGGGATTTCAACATTAGTTAACCCGCATTGATTTTATTTTTCGTTTTCACATTTAATGTATTCAAATTCATCAATCAGTCAGTCAGTGAAAATTTGCACAACGAACGATAAGGGGGGAAAAAAACAATTATAAAGAATCCTATTGAAGCTCGATCGATCAATTAACCAGGTCACAACTGTGTAACTTTAATATTGTTAAAAGAAAAGGAGAAAGTTGTATATATATATAAGATACATTGACAAACTAAAGAGTAAGGACTTTTCTTTGAATTGTTGTAAGAAACACATAAATAACCAAAATTACCGTAAAGAAATAGTTTTAGTCTATGTAAAATCATTTAAATTTTTTATAATAGCTTTCTTTTGGTCTTTTCAATTGTATTAAAACATTTAAAACGTTTAAAAACTAATTTAATGGCTAAGACTATTTTTAATTCCATTTTTCTACTCTTAACTCTTTTAAATTCCACTCTCTTTATACACTATGACTATTGTTGTTGTTGTTGCTGTTGTTTTCTTGTTAACCTGAAACCTTACGGTCACCCACTTTTTGTCTACTTAGAGCTCCTGGATGAAAATTGTCAACGGTTAACAACTAAAATTGCTTCTTAACCCCAATATCACCAGGAATGAAGTGAAAGAGAGTGGAATAGAAGAGATTGCTTTTGACTGAATGAATTATTTTCTTACTAACCAACCAAGAAACGAACCTAACTATTGCAATTTGTGGCAGCGAATTTTTTTTGTGTAGGTACCACAGTACAAAATTCAAGTCTTCCCTTCCCCCGATAACCTAATGAAAAATGTGTCGGCTGCTGCTGCTGCTGCTTAAACTCTAATTAACGTTTCATGTGTTTTACTGGGCTGCTTCTTAAGAAAAAACAAAAAAAAAGAGTTGATTCGAGTTGAAATTTCAGTTTAGTTGGTCTCCTATAAACTGTCTAGTCAATGTGCCCATTCTGTCTGTCTGTCTGTCTTACATTCTGTACCGTCAGTCTGACTGTCGTTTGGTCCAAAAGAGTTGGTTTTCTTAAAAGACTCTTTATTTTTTTGTTTTTTTTTGGGTACGTCCATTTTACAACTTTAATCTTTTTTTTTTCTTTACCTCCTTTAAGATTCAAAAAGCTGTCGCCTAATTAGTCGCTTAATAAGATTTTTATGATTTTCTTATGATGAATAATTCCAGCTTACCTCGTTTTATGCACTTGTAAGTGCAGGCCTTAACATTCATAATTTCATTCGCTGCTCTCTCTCTTTCTCACTCTCTCCTCCCCTTCTGCACTTTTATACCCACCAACCTTGTCACAGTGCGCCAACTCACTCACCTGAAAGCTAACAGTTCTTTTTGGTCGGTCTCCTCTTACTGACTGTTGGCTGATGATGGCTTCCGGTTAAAAACCATAAAAAAAAAAATGCTCTTCTTTTGACTATACTTTTACGATTTGTTTTTTCTTCGTTTTTTATTTTCGCATTACTCTTGAGTCTAAAATTTTTTGTTTATTTTTACGCCTTGATTTGAGTCGCTTTTTTTATATTTATGTTTCAGAATAATTTTTTGTGTATTTTTTGTACTTGTGATATTTTCTTCTGTATTTTATTATTAATATTATTTTTTTTTTTTTTTTTTTGCTCTTATTTGCGTTAATTGAATTTGTGGCATGCCACCAAATCTCACTTTGTCTCTCTCTTTCTCTCTTCCTTTATTTATTTAATTATACTGCCACTGAGTTTGACTTCTTCTTTGGCCTGCTGCCTATTTGCTTGCCTCATGCCGCATGCCGCTTTCTAATCAACATTGCTTCAATGATTTGCATTTTCAGCTGGCTGGCTTAATCATTTATGTTCTTTGTTTTTGTCTTAGTTTTAATTGTTTTTGGTTGAGCAGATATCAGGAAGAGATGAGCAAATAAATACCAGAATTTTTATTACCTGCTTGAATAATTATGAGTGGCAGATAAATGCATAGATAATATGGTTGGGGGCAGGTGCCAAAGAATTCTATTTGCTTATCTGTAATCTGCCATCGGCGTGAAGTGGCAAAAAAACATTAAAATCACACAGTTATTACAAATATATATCTTTGATAAACACATATATACACACACATACACAGAAATATATTTATATACATATAGAGAAATTTGCATACAATTTTATTATATTTATTTATGACAAAATCAGTTAAATTCAGCATACATTTTCTTTCATTTTAAATTTGCATTTTATTTGTCTTGCCCAAAAGTAGGCAACACTTTTTATACATCTATGACCACAACTTTTTATGCATATTAGCATGCTTTTGGGGTGAGCTTGTCATAAGCATTTACTTAATTGAAGCTTTTTCGTTAGCTTTCCCAACAAATAGCAGTCGAAACATGTTTTTAAATTATTAAATCTATTTTAGCTAGGGTCAAAGTGTATTTACCAACGAAAAGATTTCCATTTAGCAATCCTTTAGCTGTCTTCTTTCTATTCTTTTTAATAATGAAAAGTTTAGCAACACCTTTTAAAAATTTTGTATAATGTGTTCTAAGGTTTTGATCCAAACTAAGAGTTTCTTGTGAAGCATTTACATTATATAGTAAAGCCATTATTCGCTCGTTCGATAGTAAACTAACTGAAAGAAGTTATCCTGCTTGTTATTTAAATTCAGGATATGACAATCAACTATTATACAGTTGGTCATATTAATATTTTGAAGACTTACTATTTTAAATAATTTAAATAATTAAAAAAAAGACAAATTGTTGATTTCTTTTGTTTCATTCCATAATTTATATTATAAAACACAAAATTGTCTTGGATTTTCGTTGCTCTTTAAATAATATTAAACATAATTTTGGGGGATATACAAAGATATAGTAAGTTGATTGATATATAAATATATATATATATTTTGTTCGGTGGCAAGGAGAAGATTTACAAAAAAAAAAAAAAAAAAAAAAAAAAACTAAGTGCATTTCCATCTACCCAACATTAAATGGGTTCCTTTTTTTTATATTTCTTTTAGAGTGTGCGCAGGATTTTTTTTTAACATTTGTTTAATATTTCAGTTTTGTTTTCATTCTTATTATTCCTTTTTTTTGTTGTTGTTGTTTTTATTGGTTTTTCTTTGTTTTTGTTTATTTTCTTTCATTTTTTTTTTTATAAAATTGCACTAAAAACATCTGTCAGAGAGCCAAACTCGAAACAGTTTCAAACTGTCTTTCTCTCATTCTGTCAAGTTAATGAATTATACAAAAGGGCATATATATAAATATATAGATATAGATATATAGGTATATGTATATGTTTATGGTAAGACTTAATAATAACTAAAAAAAATAAAAAAAAAAGTCTAAAAAAAAAAACAAATGGGAAAATGGAAAAGGAAATTGCACCCCAGTTTGGCACACATTGGGTTGGGTTTTCTCTTCATTCGGGGGCTTTTTTTTTTTTTTTTTTTGTTTTAGTTGGTATTTTTGCTCTTTGAAGTTTGCTGTTTTCTTTGCTTGCTGCTTTCTTTTACACACATTAAAATTACAAACTGAACCTGGCTTAGTAGTATATACAATTTATATAAGAGAGTACACATATATTACAAATACATACACACACACACACACACACGCACTCACACACACACACAAAGCAACGCACATACACCTCCATATATACATATATTTATATATATATAAAAAGGTGCATAATATTAGAAAAATTCTTGCATAAATATTCATAACGAAAAGAAAATGCTTTTTGCTTATGCGTTTGTTCTTTCTTGTAGTTTTTCTTTCATTTTGTTCTCATATTGTTGTTGTTTTTGCCACCTCACTTAAAACTAATTAAAACACTTCAATTCTAATTACATATAATTAGTAAAAAATGTTATTTTAGTTGTAGGTTTTTATACTTCGTTTTTGTTTTTTATGTTTCATTTTTTTTTTTTTTTTTTTTTTAGTTGCTAAATTGTTAACTTGGCGAGACTCAATTGGCTCAGTCGATAAATATATATTCGTCTATATATAGATATATATATATATATATATATATTCGATATAGTATAGCTGCTCCTAAACCCTTTTTGCTTCCTTTACAAAATTGCTGTGTGTGGAATTGTTGATTATTTTTTTTTTTTGTTATTTGTTTTTTTTTTGTTTTTGTTTTTTTTTTTTTTGGAATGCTCTCTCTTTGCTTATAAATGATCCTCAATCATTGGCCATGCAATAACCGGAATAGGTTTGAATATTATCCTCCAGGAAACTTTCACCAGCTATAACACTCGATTGTGTATGATGGCTGGGACAATGATGTCCCTTTGGGCATTGGCAAAGTGAATTAATATTGACCTCGTCCAGAAATTCCTGTCGTTTTCTAACTGTAAACAGCTTGCAAGGTTGCTTACGCTGACAGCGAAGGCGCTAAAAGAGTAAGAGAAGGATAATAGATAAATTAGAGATAGAGAAATAAAAATAACAATCTTGCTACCAAACTAATATCACGTTTATAACAACATATCTTTTATATATATAATCAATTAACGACTTACCGTCAATGGGGAGCAGGCAAAGAGATATCTATAGCCTGGACTACCATCACCAATGGGTTCACGTTTGGTCAAATAAGTTACAGAATTCTTAGGACAACGACAATGTACAATTTGCTCGGTCACATTTAACTCTGTGGCTGTTGTCAATGTCCAGGTATAATCACGGAAATGTCTAAAATAGGAATTACATTTTTTTTTTTTAGAAACTTTCTTGAAATTTTTGTCAAATTATTATTTACGTACTTGCAAATTGGCAATTTATGGACTGGCTGACACATTTTATAATGTCTCGTTTTATCCGCTATGGTGTGACCATCTTCAATGCCCAGACTACTTGGACAGCCACCAATAAAGCTCATGGTCTCTTTTAATCCCCTATGACCCGAATGACGCATATGGGCATTTCCTCTAGGAAATTCATTATCTGCCAACTCTTCATATGTCTGAGATGCCGCTGGCAAAGCATCATTATATTCCATATAGTCCATTGATGATGATGGCAATTGTAAATCATCTTCATAGACAGCACCAAGTTTTTGCATTAACTTCTTCATATGGAGACTTTCAAATTTCTTATCCTGATATTCTCCAAGTAGCAAACGCTTATGTTGCATCAATAATTTCTCCTTCATCCAATTGGATGATGAATGACCCGCAGAGCCGCCACCTGGATGATTGTTATGATAGTGCATAATCACATTATTTGGCATACGATTCGATTCCGGGCAACGACATTGCCGCTCAATCCAAGGCGTCTCATATAGATCGATCTTGGAGCAAACTGCATTTGGTGCACAAATTGGTAAATCATCTTCAGAGTCCTGTAAATGGAAATGTGAATTTGTTTAATAAATATTATCATAATAATTTCAAAACAATTTTCTTGCTTATTTTAAATATGAATCAAATGAAAATTATTTTTACTACCCTTGAGAAAATTTATTGAAATTTCTTTTGATGTGTCTTGTTTTTTTTTTGAAGTGATTTCTTAATTAACTCTACTTAAAGTGGCACTCGAATCGTTTCCGTTTGATGTGTCCTTTTCTATCAACGATAATAAACGAATTCATAGTTTCTTTTATGATAAAATCATTGAGAATGTTTAACCATTTGCATATAAAATTAGGACCAACGCCTCCATTCATTGTCTATTAAAACAAAATTGGCAAGAGAGCAAACATATAAAATCCTATACCCAATTCTGAACCCTTAACTTCCTACTCGTCTTTTTCATTGTGTTCACATGTCCAAACAAAAACTTGATTAACATATCTTTTGGATATCAATTTGATTTTGTATCTGTGTGTGTGTGTGTTTAGATTTTGGGTCTACTTTTCATTAATTGAATTCGTAAAAAGGAACGAAACAACAGTGGAAGTAAAATTCGTATCGTTAAAGGCAAAGAAAAGTGTTTGAATTGTTTACTTAAATCCTTTGCAATAAAAACTGATGTTATCCTTGTTCTGTTGGTGTTAGTGTTGGTTGGTGTTTTGGCCATAACATAAAAACCAACTACTACTTGAGGGCTTCATCTTTTTAGCTTTCTTATTCTAAACAAGTATGTGTGTATTGTATCTCTATCTGTATTTGTATCAGTTTCGTGTATTTGTATTTGTATCTTCTCTCCACCTTTCTGTCATTCAATTTTATTGGCAGCGACACAGCAACAACAACAGGTTTCCCATGAAATTATCGAAAAGCAATCAATTTTTTAAGTGGAACTGTCGCTTTACCTTTTTTTTTTTTTTTGTATTTTCTTGTAGATTGATCCTTGTGTTTTTTTTCTTCGTTCTTTTTGTTTGGTTTCAATTTCAATTTTGAAAATTTCATTCAAATAAATGAGGGGGAAAGGAAAAGGAAAAAAAAAAGGTTTTCGATTTTGCACCTGCTGCTGCCGCTGCTGTTGCTGTTGCTGTTGCAACTCATACATGGAATTTTTGTGCTGTCTTAAAACCGGAAGTCCGGAAGTGATTTAGTGCAAAGGCGTCGGTCGGCTAAAGCGGAAGTAAATAAATAAGTGAACGCCAAGAAAGACATATAGATAGCTAGAAAGAGAGAGCTAGCAAGCAAGCGAGCGAGAGAGAGAAAGAGAGATAAAGAGGGCAAGGGATTAGCCTAAGAACATTGAAGAGGAACTGTGGCAGGAGTAACAGAAACAGGAAGTAATCCAAACCAGAAAACAGGTTGTGACTGGCCTCTATCCATCGTCCTACTCCTACTCCTTCCCTTTGCTTCAATATCTCCTCCCATTCGTATTCTATATTCCACTTCTTCGTCTCATTTTTCGTATGGTTCTGTTAGTGACCTTTTACCTTTTTGCTTTTGCTTTTGCTTTTACTTTTGCTTACGCGGAAGTAGTCTGCCGGCTTCCTTGTTGTTGTTCTTGCTTTATTAGTTTTATTTACTTCCGCTTTTTGTGTATATTTCCCATTCCTTCAGTTTTGATTCCCACAACACATTTTTGACCTAGTTTGTTATATACCCAGATCCTAACACCTGCTTTCTTTTATTCTTCCTTCTTAGATTCGTTCGTTTGTCCCTTTTCTCTGTTTTCTTTTTTTTTTTTGGGGTAGTTCCTGTCTCTTCTACACTTTAACCCTTTTTATTGTCGACAAGTTTGCTTTGATTATTCAGATTACAAGCTCCATACTCTCGACATTATTGAGATTCCTTTGTAGTGACAGGATATGAAGAGAGTTTTTCTCTATCCCTCTCGATATTCGATGTAAGCAGCGTGAGAAATTCTTTGAAATTTGAGCTCCCAAAAACAAAAAAATAAAAGGGGGCAAAACTTCAAAGAAATATTGAATGTTACACTATTTAACATAAATTTGAAATATTTTACAAGAAATTCTATCACAAAACCGTTATAAATTGAACCTAAATTGATATATTCTTGATGCAGTTAATCAATTGAAAACTTTAAGAAGTTATTCAAAACTAATCAAGATATTGATTGGAACGACCTAAAGTTCTCATGTGGAGATCATTTCACTTATTCTTTATTGGAAATGTTTTTGAAATTTTTGAAAGATATTTTCTATTCTGAATTGAAATTTCAAAAATAAAGTTCTGTAAATTATTCCTTCTTCCTGAATATCTAATATCCTGAGTGTATTCAGAATTGTTAACTTGGAAAGTTCAATAGTTTTTTTTTACTATAAAAATTTTCAATCCAAACAAAAATAATGAACCATAAAGAAATTTATGGCAAACTTTGTTCAATTTGTCTTCGAATGATGTTTTTTGATATAGAAAATACAAAAGTTTCTACAATTATACTGTAAAATCCCTTGCAAGGGTGTGGAAAGTATAAAAGAATTTAAAAAAAAAGAAGAGACTTTAACCGGATATCCGGTTTAACAGCTTCTTCTCGGTGAGTGTAGGGGTAAAGAGTAAAAGAGAGAGAGAGAGAGAGATGGTAATTGGGCATGGGGAAGCAAAGAAGAAGTGTCATGATAATGGAATGAAAGCTGGTGCCACACTTTATAAATTTGCTTTTTGGTGGGTGGGAGGGGGGAGTTCCATTGGTGCCCCTGTCCCAGCCCCGTGCCGAAGGGCGGCACCCTTCTTTACCATGCAATGTGTCAAAGTTTAAGATCCAACGGAAGTTGAGAACGCGCCAAAGACAATGGACGCAAAATTCTCCAATGTTTCTCCTCCTCAATTCTCCTTCCCCTTTTTGGCTAAACGTGAGTCGGCAAGCATTGAAGAACTCTTTTGACTTTTGATTTCAATGAAAAGCTCTAGCTATCTCTCTCTCTCTCTCTCTCTCTCTTCCCTCTCCTTCAGTCGTTAATTGAATCAAATTAACCCCATGGAACCCATTGGAAGGCCTCATGTGGTGGCATCTTCATCATTCCTCATTGTTGCCTCATGACTGGAATTCATTCTTTACCACCTCTCTCTCTCTTTCTCTATCTCTCCATTTCCACCTCTTCTTGACTTGAACGGAAGTTTTCTGCTTGACAATGACTGGGCACAATTTCATGCATCAAACTGGTATGTTGGGAGGGATGAGGTAGTAGTAGCCCAGATCAGACGGCATGGATAGGAGGCTGTTGCAGTCAATCAAGGGAAAATGGATCTAACTGCATCTTGCACCTGCCCAAGCTATCAATTACCAAAAAGAAAAAACCAGAAAAAAAAAAATAGAGAACAGTTTTCATTTGATATTTTGCCAATCAGTGACATAAATTTCCACCAACAAAAAAAAAAATTGAACTAAAATGAAATGAAAGGAAAACGAAACGAAACCCGGAAGATGTCAGTTGTTAGGCTCAACAGTTGGTCTCTGGCTTGGATTCATTTGCTTCATCTCTCTCTCTCTCTCTCTCACTTATTTTGTTTTTTTTTGTTTTTGTTTTTTGAGGTTCCCATGAGGGCGTTGACGCACAAAAGACAACGACAAGGGTATGGTCATGGGTAAGGGTATTTGGTAAGGGTAGTGTGAGTGGTAAGATAGAGTGAGAGCGAAGAAGATCTGCCGTTAGATGAGTTTATGGCAGCCGCCTGGCACAAGTGTGTGCAGCAGCAGGTAGAAGCTATTGCCCTGCCCCTGCCCTTGCCCCTACCCTTCCTATATTGCTGCTGCTGATGCTGATGCTGCTGTTATCTTTTGTCTGTGCGTTAATGATTTTTCTATACATTTCCTTTTCACATTGTTTTTTTTTTTCATCTTCTTTTCTTTTTTTTTTCATCTTCCCCTTGCCCCTCACACAGTTCTTTAACAATAAGCAAGAAGAATTATGCAATCTGGCGTCGTCGTTGGGCACATGTGGCCGTAGGCCAAGGCGGAAGTACTATATGTAGATGCCCGGGATCAGTCCCAGACTCAGCCTCAGCCTCTGGACACCAATAATCTTTTATACTGTTTCCCCTCCTTCTCTCTACGCTTGCCACCTTCAACTTTCTGTGTGTGTGTGTGTGTTTACACGAAAATTCAATTAAAATTTCACAATTTCTTTAGTTCTTGCTGTTGTTGTTGTTGTTGTTGTTATTAGAAAACGGAAGTCGAGAAAACGAGAGAGAGAGAAGAAAAAGAAGAGAAGGAGAAGAAGAAGCTTTACTTCTTGTTTGTCTTGCTGCGGAAGTCACGCGGAAGTTGTTAGGTCACTCAAAATTCCAGTAAAATTTCTCTCAAAAGATCTTAGAGCCAGCCGGAAGTATAAACATTTCAAAATATTTTGCATAGCCTTCAGGCTTAAGAATTGAATTGGGAACAGCTTGAATTGGACATGAGACTGGGAACTGGGAACTGGGAACTGAGAATTAAGAACTGAGAACTGAGAAACTGGCCGTGCCACTTTTGCTCAGCCTTAACGGAAATATGCCAACCGCAGCAGTAGCGGCAGCAGCAGCAGCAACAAGAGTAACAACAACAACAGCAATGGGGCAAAAATTTCATTCATAAAAGTGCAAAAATGCCAAAAGGAAGCAGCAGCAGCAGCAACAACAACAAAAAAGTTGAAACAAGTTATTGACAAAGTTCAAATACCCTGCAAATAGATGAGAACTAAAGTTAGTTAAAGAAAGATCCTTTGAAGTAAACATCTGGGAAAACTTAAATAGGAATTTTAAACAAAATAAATTACAATAAATTTTGAGAAAACAATATAAATAATATATTTGTGTGCAGAATATGTATAGCTTACTGTACAGCTTAATCTGTATATATACATATTTTTCTATATTTATTGAAAATTTTTTGTATTGAAAATATGTTTTTCTTCCCTTTCCAAAAATTTTATAAACATTTTTGAAAAATGTTTTCTTTCCTTTTTAAATATTTTTTAAAAAGTTTTTTAAATTTTCGATATTTTGGAAAAGCCATAGAATATATGATATACCCGTTTTGAAACAACAACAAAAACATAGTAGAGTATTTCATAATACGAAAACAAACTAAAGGCAAAAGCAGTTTGGTTTACTCAGAGAGGGGAGGAGCTGAGCTAGAGGATTGTTTGTTGCATTGGCTTGGCAAACTGGTTTGCCTCGATATATACTATAGATATACATATATATACATATATATATATATATATATATATATATATATATATATATATGTTTATATATGTATATAAATATATATTTCTGCCAACAACTTCCCCAGCTTTTTTTTGCGTAGCTTGTTGATCGTCACAATTAATGAACGGCATCGTCGTCTACGCATACGGACATCCACTAACCGCAGCCGCAGCCACATCCACATCCACATCCTCTCCATCCTCAACGGAAAAAAGCAATTCATTCATTCATTCATTCGTTCAGTCACTCATTCACTAACTCATTCAACAAACAACGTGGCCGCTTTTTGTTGTTGTTGTTGTTGCTGTTGCTGCTGTTGTAATTGTTGCTTTGGCCAAAAAACTAAAAAAAAAAAAACCGCAAAATGTTGCAGCAGCAACAGTTGCTGTTGTTTCTTGCCGTTGTTGCTGTCGTCTCCTTTTACAGTAGAAGCCGCCAAATAAATAAATCTTGACTACAATGCCGACAACAACGACAATGACGACGCCGGCAACGACGACGACGACTTGTTGCTGTTGTAGCCAATGTTGCTGATGTTGCTGCTGCTGCCCCTGCTGTTGATGTTGCTGAGGTGATTTTTTTTTTCTTTATTTTTTTTTATGAATGAAATGCTTAATGGTTAGCTAGCTGAAACCTAAATGAAAACTGGGCTGTGTATAAAGTGAATGAATGGGTGTGTGTGTGTGTGCGTGCGTGTGTGCGACTGTTGTTTGTCTTGTTGTTGCTTGTTGCTTCTTTTTTTTTTTTGCTTCATGCGTTTTTTTTTTTGTTGCTAATTACGATCAAGTTGCCGCCTTTTCCTCTACCTTTCCCCTACAGTGGCTGTTGTTGTTTACTCACTGACTGACGACTGACTGCAGCGCGTGAGTTTTATGAATGAAACTGCAACAACAACAACAACACGAGCAGCAACACCAACAACATTCACAAGCAACAACAATTCATAGTCTATCTCATTTCTTCTTTTTTTTTTTTTTTTTTTATTTATAGTTTTAATTTATTTTGTGCTTCGCCATCGTATTTTTTGTTTTCTGTGTGTTTCTCCACCTTCCTCTCCCTCTCTCTCTGTTTGTTCATTTTGTGTTATTGTAAACAAATTGCGCCTTTGGGGCACGTAATTAGCACACTTATACATGATGGCAACCTCTCGCCCCGCTCTCTTCACCGGCCTCCCTTACCGTTCTCCACCTCCCACTCCAAATTGGAACGTGTCCATCAATACGAAAAAACAACTGTAACAAGGTCTCACAGTCGCGATCTATCTTCGGTCTATCTCTTTTAAGAGAACGGAAACATTTCCGGGAGAAAGAAAAATAAGCTTCCAACCGCCCGCCCAACGCCCCTGACCAAAATTCAATAAGAAGTTCCCATTGACATACAACACACATTTACACACACACACTTCCACACACACAGATATGGGTATAATTTATAAATATTTTATATATTTCCAAAAACCAACAAAAAACTAACACAAAAAAAATGTCTATAAAAAGTCTAAAAGTTGAGACGAGGCGCGCGCCAGTCACAAAACAAAAAAAAAAACAAAAAACAACAACAAAAAAAAGGCACAAAAAGTGGGCAAACTAGTTTTTTGGTATCCAAGCATCCGTTGGACGGCTCAGGTTGTTGTTGTTGTTGTTGTTGTTGTTGTTATTGTTGCTGCTGCTGGTTTCAGGCATTTTTCTCAATGGGGAGACTTGAAAAGTATTCAATATTGTTGTTGTCTGTTTATGCTAATATTCCAACCCAGACATACATACTTAACCGATATTGCTGCGGTGTTGCTGCTGTTGTTGTTGTTGTTGTTATTGTTCTACTCTCTTCTAACCATTTGCTGTTTGAATTGAATAATTTCTAAATTTAGCATAAAAATTCCATAGCGGAAAGGAGAGGCAAAATAAAAAAAAAATATTTAATTATGGAAAGAAAGAAAAAAAAAATATAGAAAACAACAACAGCAACACCAAGAAATATGCAAAAATTTTAATAAGAAACTACCATAACACCGACTAAGACACACCCTACAAATAATATTCATTTATAAAAGATTTCATTTCTTTCCTTAAACAAATGATCTCATAAAGGTTTTTGCATCAGTTATCTATATATATATATATATATATATATATATATATATATATATATATATATATATATATCTGCTCGTTAAAGATATAGTAAGATTTCAATAAGATTTTTTTCTATCTAACTAGTTGATCTAGAATATATATATATATATATCAATATTGTAATGGATTCAAACTGAGTTAAAGGGTATAAAGCCTTTAGTGATCAGTCAACTTTTGTGAATAATATGAATGAAATGCCCTATAAATATAGAAAGGAGAAGAAAAAAAAGAAAGATACACACAACAGAGATTGATAGAGAGACGAATTGTATTTCTATTTTATTTCTTTTTTTTCTTCTTTTGTGGTTTCCCATTTCTTTATTGTTTTATTGTTTATTCATTGATTCTCATATTCCTTGGGTATGATCTTAACTTCCTTTGAAATGATCTTAATGCTAAAACTGATTTATAAAGATATCGAGATATATATATATATATATATATATTCAATTTCAAACTTTAATTTATAAAAAAAAAACTTGTTAAAAGAAAAAGTAATTCGAATCGTTTTATTTATGTTGATTTGTTAGTTTCCTATAAACCATTCGATAAAGATGGAAATAAATTTTCATAAATATGAACAAAAAATAATAAAGAAATAAACACAACTCCTTTAGATCGAGACTTAAGTGTTATATCTTGTTACTGGTTATTAAATTATAGATTTGTATATATCGAAGTATACATATATATATATATATTAAGTGACTTCCCATTTGTTAAATATTTCACTTTAACCTTAGAAAAAAGTAATCGTTATTTGTATATATATATATATATATATATATATATATATATATATATATATAGTAAATTGATATTCAATAAATCTTGGCAGAGATTAAACAGATTTCTATATATATAGAGAGTCTTTAAGTTAACCCTTCTTCATTTTAAATCTTATAACTTTCTTATCAAAGATAAATAGTTATAAAAAATTATGTACACAAAATTTAATTTGTTTAGCATTAAGCATACGCCTAGTGCGCCCACATAAAGAAAGACTCTTTGCAGTGGCGTTGTTAATGGCGAAACCATTTTCACACCTGGTTGCAGCTGGCTGCAACAGTAACAACAACAGCAAGAACAAATTCCAGCCTAACTTGGCCAACAAAGAGACATACAGACAGAGAGATAGAGAGAGAGAGAGAGCGAGAGATAGTTAGAGAAAGAAGGAAATCAAATTGTAGAAGGAATCGGCTGAAAAGTTGTTTATGCTATAGGCCATGCTTGATTTGTTTATGCATTTTTCAGTCAATTGGAATTTCTAGCAGTCTTCTTCCTCATCATCATCTATGTCTTCCACTTTGATTTCATCGTCATCATCATACACCACCCGCCCGTACGCGCCCGTCTGCTCGCCATGCCTTCGTTTTTATCTAGAGACCGCGTTTGGCCATGCCACGCGCACTCAGATCAAGTCGTCGACGACGATGTGGAGGAGATGATGTTTAGGCCAAGTATGCGTATTAAGTAGAAGGCAAGAGAGGGGAACCAGGTGTGGCGGTTAGTGAAAAGAGAGGGGAGTGGAGAGTGCGCTGATCTGTTTGTATATGGCTAACAAATTGCTGATGTTGCTAGCTGTCTATATGTCTGTCTGTCTCTCTATCTATCTATCTAGCTGTCTTTCTGTCCATTCATTTGTCTGTCTGTCTTTTTGTTGTTGGCTTTATCCATTCATACAAACATTTGAACGGTCTGTCGCTTTGGCATTCATTCATAGATTGACTTGCTCAGCCAAGCGAGAAGTTCCAAGTTGAAGTCGTCATTACGACGCCGCTGCCACTGTCGCTGCCTCTGCTTCTGCCGCTGCTGTTGCTATTGCTGCTCGTGGTGCTTTTGCCTTGGCTCATCCAGCATTTTACGTTTTCATTCATTCCTCTCTAGACTCCCGGCTCTCTTCTCCCATAGCACCTCTTACCATCATCATCATCACCACTCCCCATTCTTCACTCCGCACTTCTTATTCATTCTCTCCCATCATCTTCATCTCGTTGTCGTGGTCGTATTTCATTCATGAATTTTCTTTCATTCAGCTTTGGCTGAATGCTCCCTACTGCCGTCTCCCGTCTGCCTCCCTCTTCCTCTAACCCCCACCTACCCCTCTCCCTATACCCTCTCTTTCACTACCTCTCCCTGACTGGCTGGCTAGCTGGCTGACTGGCAACGTTTTTAAATACCGGAACTGAATGTTTAGCGCTTTTAAGCATGGGAACTTTTTGTTTTTGTGTTTTTTTTTTTTTTTTTGTACTTTTCGTATTTTTGTTTTCTTTGAAAAAAACAAACTTTTCTTCTTTTTTTCTCTCTTTTCTTCTCACTCTCTTTTTGGTTTTTATTGCAAGTTCCTACAAAACATTAGAAATTTGTTTTCAGTTTTTTTTTTTTTTTTTTCTATTTTAGGTGTTGTTGTTGCCGTTCTTATTGTTGTTTTTGTGTGTGTGTGTATGTGCGTGTGTGTTTTATGTGTTCAAAATTTATTGCAGACATTTGGATTTCAAAATTTATGAGCCACACCAAACTGATGGGTTTCAGAGCAGAGCCAAGCAGAAACCGATCTATGAGCATATTTGTTATTAGTCTTAGGTGTGGTAAAGTTATATTAAAAAGGGTAACAATAGAGTATATTGGACTACCATTAGGAGAGTGAGAAAGAATTACCATAAAAAAGAGATTGAATTACAAAAACACTTGGCAAGATTTTTGTTATACCAAAAAAGGATATATTGGTCTTACAGATGAATTAGGTTTAGATATTAATTGAAGTTATGATCATTTCAGAAGAGATCTCATTAAAACGATTCTTTAGCTTAGCTAATGAATGTCTATATAAGATATTAATGAATCATTATATAATTGGTTCAATTTTACTATAATCTGGAACTATCTCATTTATTTCAAGGGTATATTAACAGTCGATCCTTTTACTTAATTTAATATCCAATTCATACTTGTTTATATGTTGTCAATATTTTCATTTTGATTGTTGTTGATATTTCACGCCTTTGCAGCAACGATAACAACAACAACAACACTAGCAACATAGTAAGAAACTTGGAGTCTAGGGCGTGTTTTTTTTTTATTTTTTTTTTATTTATATTTATTTGACATTAGACATAATAGATTTTTGATCTATGATATATGTTGGCCTCTCCCTTTTACTTCTAACACAAGACTATTTTATAGTCACTTGATTTATGACTAAAAGAGAACAATAGACTTGACCTATGTATATATATATATATATATACAAATGTAAGATTGAATCAACATTTTTAGTATGAAAGAAACGGAACATTGATCTTATCATTGCCGCATTCATTCATTCATTCATTCATGATCCATGATCAGATATACTTAGTCATAAGTTGTTGGGTTATTCGTTCCGTTCGTGCTTCTCAGTCATAAAATGACCATATTGAACTCTTGACCTGCCCGAGAAACCAGCTAATTGGTTTAGGTATCTCCCAACTGGCTTTAATTGATCAAATGCGGTTCAACTAAGGCTGAGCTGATGCTGCTGATGTTGCTGTTGCTGATGTTGATGTTGCTGTTGATATTGGGTGCTGCTGCTGTTGGCTATTTGCTGCAAAACAACTTTCATTTTTCATCTTGTACATTAAAAGTGCAATTAAATGGTGCCATATGCTCTCTTGGTTCATACGATTTGTGGGTGTCAAGTGTAATAATTCCAATAGGGCGGCATCTAAATATAGCCACAGCCCAAAAACAGAAAACAACAACAACAAAAACAAAAACACACAAACAAAATAAACTGAGTAAAAACAAAAAAAAAAAAACTACTACAACAAAATAAACGTTGCATTAAGGCAAAAACCTGCTGGCAATAATGTTGTTGTTTTTGTTTTTGTTGCTGGTGGCGTGTGGGTCTTACAAATGGCAACAGCAACTACAACTACAACAACAACAAAGTTGCCTGAGCAGGTGTCGACTTATACATTATGCAACCTGCTGCCCATTGCCATGCCAAGTTGTTTGCATAGATCAATATATATATATATTTATATATATGTACATATATATAAAAGAAAGAAACAAAAATGTTGCTGCGGTGTCAGTTAGTGCAACAGCAACATTTGTAATTGTAAATTGTACTCAGGTTTTTCTCTGAAATCTCTTCATGATTATAGATTGTTTCTTTAACTTACCCCAACTTGATATAATATACGCAAATCCTTTTGACCATGTCCATGCTTTGTATTGCTAGCACTGAGATGATGTTGTTGCTGTTGCAACATTTGCCTTGATCTTCGTCCTAATTCTGTTTGCTCTTCGGCTGAGAGACTGACTACGCTCATTAGATGCTCAGTTGTTGTTGGTTTAACGGTGGTGCTACTGCTGCCGCTGCTGCTGCTGCTGCTTGCTACACCTGCAACAGCAACTGTTGCTGATGTCGCTGATGTTGATTGCATATCTTTGGCATCATAGATATAATATTCCAAGTTCTTATGCTTATCTCTTGTTGATGCTGCTTCTGCTGTTGCTATTGTGGTAGATGTGGTTGCTGTTGCCGATGCTGCTGCTCCTACTACTACTGCTGTTGCTGCTGCTGCTGCTGCTGATGTTGGTGCTGTCAGCTCATATATCTCTAAGGGTAAACGCGTGCTGTGAGCTTGAACTATTAACACCAGCAACATCAGCGTTTGTATTTGCAGAGACGACGGCAACATCTTGGTAATTGACACTTTTTTGTGGTCTATATATATATATATATATGTATATATATATATTGCTTTTGTTTACTTATTTTTTTTTTTTTGCAATTGTAAGTGTATGGGTAATAAATGGCAATAGTGTTCAGTTGTTGCTGTTGTTGTATTATTTGCTTTGCCTACTATTACAGTAGATGCCTAGAACTTGGCCCATGGCTTAACATGATCGACACACAGGCAACACAACGAACAAAAACAAAAAACAAAAAAAAAATCAGGTTTCCGATATTGATATACGATTATATTCGTATTCGGGTGAATGTAACTAGGTATATATTATTATTATTGTTGTTGTTGTTATTATAGGTTTCCCCTCTTCTTCTAGTTGTTGATATTGTTGCTGCTCTTATTATTACTATATAGGTTTATATATATATATATAATTTCTATATATTTCTTCTTTTTATTTATATTTTGTTTTTGGTTTTTACAAGACTTTTACACTCTCGCGTTTTCAGTTCTTAACGTTTTCAGTTACGCGTTGCCGTTGCCGTTGCCGTTGTCGTCGTTGTCGTTGTCTGCGCTCAACAAACTCACTTTTCGAACTGATCAAACAGAACGAGAGAGCAACGACGACGACGACGTTGCCTTAATGCTTGTCAGAGCAGGCACTTGCATGTGTGAGTCTGGCTATATAGGTGTGTGTATGTGTATGTGTGTTTGTATGTGTGTGAGGGAGAGAGGGATTGCATGTGTGCGTGTGTGTGACGTAGTCAGGCCATGAATGAATGAACATGTACGGCCTGTGGTTGCTTGCTAATGTTGCTGGCGTACAGCATCCAATTGCTCATTGGTATAGGTGAGTATCTATGTGAGTTAACTAATGTCTGTTTGTGTCTGTGTATGTATGTGTGTGAGTATGTATGTGTATATGCGTAAGTGTTTGCATTTGTATGTCTCTGTATGTGTGTTATTTTTTTTTTTCGGCTTGCAGCTCGCGTGCTAGACCCTTCATTGCTTCCGCTGTGCTGGACAACTGCATCCTTTGGGACCTTTTTGCTGCGCCTCTTCTCCTTCTAGTGATGTTTATTTTGTATAGTTTTTTACTGACCGGAAACTAATTCCTGCCTTCTCTTTGACGCTGTGTTTATAGCGCATGCCACAAAAAATAAGAAAAATACCGAAACCGAAAAGAAAAAAAAAAAACACTACCACCAATAACAACAACAGCAGCAATAACTTCCAGCGAAGCAACTTCAGTTTATTCGTTTCCACAGAAAGCGCGCCAATTTTTTATTTTTTTTTTTTCTTTTTTTTAGCGATAAGATTTCATTCGTTTTACCAGTTTTACCTTGAGAGACCCCATTATGAAGGGCCTGCTTTGTTTGCTTGATTCTAACTGAAGAAATCAGCTGATATATTAACACTTGAAACTATCTTCTTCTTGTATTTGATTTCTATTTAATTTTTATTCATTCCCTTTTTATTTCTTTTCTTCCCTCTTTCTTTCAACTTTTATCGTTTCCAGGCAAAATGTATGCGGTAATTGGTCGCAGACATGGCAAAATCTTATCCGGTGACCTCACCCAGGGCAGCGGCAACTTTGCTGTAACCTGCCTCTTGCCCGTCATTGAATCATTCAACTTTGCCCAGGAGATGCGCAAACAAACATCTGGTCTAGCCTGTCCACAGTTGATGTTTAGCCATTGGGAGGTAAGTACATCTATATACATATATATATATAGTCATCTGACTGTGGTATTACATACTAAACTTACAATTACATGTGTAATATATATACATGTATATATATATATATATATATATATATATATATATATATATATATATATATATATCTATTCAGGGGCATCAATAATTCTTTAGGCAATGAGAGAGGAGAGTTTTAAAATATATTTTTGCAAAACAAAATCGTTTATATATTGTTTAAATATCATTTCCAAAAATTTTATAAATTTTTTCAAAAACCTTTTAAAGATTTGAAAAAAAAAAAAAGTTATTTGTTCTTAGATCTATTTAGGCAGTAACTAAATGAATCTAAAAATAAAGCTCTTAAAAAGGCAAATTTGAATTTAAATAATTTAAGTTTTGATTTTTTTTTGGCCAGTTGCAAATTATTTTAAACAAACTGTACTTACTATGTAGATCTTAAGACGGTTGTAGGGAACAATTTTAATTACCAAAATATTTTTATTAAAATTTTAACATCTAAATTATGATTTAGGCGCTAGTTCCAAAAAAAGAACATTTTGTACTTTTATTTAATTAAATTTGTGTAATGGTGTTATATGTAATATATATATGTATATATATATTCAATTCTATATAGTATATTTAGATTATAACAGAAAGTTTTAGCACATTTAACAAATTTAATTAAATAGTTGTATTATTGTTTAAAATTTTAATTAGCAACAATTTGATATTAAAATAGATGAACTAAAGAGAGAGACTTCAATTTGTATAAACTTAAAGCAGGAAAAGATATATTTTGTCTAATTTGGTTTAACTTGATGATAGAAAAGATACTTTTTCATGTAAACTCTTTTTATAATCGATACATAAAGAGGATCATCTAAGGATCATAATATAGTTTACAGGATAAACAATATCTCTTATATAAATAGAAAATATTATCTATATTTTTTTTTTGTTCTTCTACGCCCATGGAATTGGGTTCTAACTCTGATTCTGGCTTTAATTTTTGACTGATTCTCTCTCTGTCTCTCCATCTGTCTGTCTGTCTGTCTGCTGTTCCAGCTGTTGGCACAAGTGCCATGTGCGTGCTCCGACTCTGATCTGTTGCTGTGGTCGAATCTCTCCCTTTCTCTCTCTTTCTCTTTCTCTTTCTGTGTCTCTTTTTTTCTAGTTAGTAGTTGCTGGCTGCTTGGTCAGCGTTAAAAAAGAAATACGAACGAAAAAAAAAAAATAAAAACGAAACGAAAAAAAAATCTCAGTTTACCTTCTGTCTGAAGTCTTATAAGCAAAAACCACAACCGGCAGCAACCAACAACAACAGGCAGCAACAGTTGGACTGAAAGTTATATGGTCCATTTGAGGCTTGCAGCTGTGTGCAATATTTCAACGAAGAAGAGTAACCTGAAGCCAGCAACCAAAAGTAACTAACCAAACGAATCAGCCAACCAACCATTCAGCTAACCTACCTACCTATCCTCTTGCTGCCACCGCCCTCTTTTTTTTCCCCCTTTTCATTTGGACAGACTGATGGACGGACATTCATTGGTTTTGTTTTTGTAATTTTTGGTATTTCTGACAGTTTCTGACCTTGCCTTCTGTCGTTGCCATAATTCGGTGGCGCGGGCCACAATTAAGAGTTGGCAGTGGGGTAGTTGGAGAGTTGGGAGAGTTGGGAACGACGACACTAAAACCAACTTCAAACGCTTTCTGAGACACAGAGACAGCAGAGAAGAGTGGTGTAAGCCAAGAGCTAAAAGCAACAGCAACGGATGAGCCCAGGGCTCAAAATAAAAATAAAAAAAAAAAAATTAAAATTAAAAAAAAAAAAAACACAACAACTAAAAGAAAGAAAAATGATTAATATTGTTGGGTCAGGCGACAAATGTGTCAGAGATAATTTCAATCAGTTGCAAAAAATATGAAAAAAAAAACCATTAAAAAAAAAAAAAAATTAAAAATAAAAGAATAAAAAAATAAAAATAAAGCAATAATTAAATAATAAAAAACAATAAAAAAGATTAAGTGAAAATTAAAAATAAAAATGAAGAACATAAATAACAAAAAAAAAAAATTAAAATAAAAATGAAGAACATAAATAACAAAAAAAAAAAAAAAATTAAAATAAATAACAAAAGAAAAAAATAAAATAAAAAAGTATTAAAAAAAGTAAAGAAACCAAAAATTCAAAAAATTTGTCAAAGTTAAAATATTTTTAAAATAAAAAAATTTAAAATTAAAAAAAAAAACAAATTTACAAATAAAAAAAAATTAAGAAAGGAATAATAAAACTCAATTAAAAATAAAAGAATAAAAATATAATAAAAAATATTCAAACCATTATATAATAAAAAAAACATTAAGATAAAACATATTAAAATTAAAAAATTTTAATTTAAATTTAAAGGAATAATAGAATTAAAATATATTTACGTTTTTCCCTTTACTGAAACCCCAACAGGCGTTTTCCTGTGGACTTAACGTAACCTAAGACTATATACGTACATGAATATAGATTTTAGATTTTTGATATATAATTCAAACATAAATTGGAGTTTGAATGTATTTTTTTTTTTTGGTTCCTAATTGTTGTTTAATACATCCTTTTTTATTTTCCATTCATAATATTGATTTGTTCCAAGTCTTAGTGATCTATTTTCTTAACTTATTGAATGCAGTAATCATTTGTCGGGTGTGCGATTATAGATATATAATATTTATATGCGTGTGTTTACAGTATATATATATATATATATATATATATATATATATATATATATATATATAAATATATGTATGTATATATATATACATATGTATATATCGCTTAACCAATCGATAACAACAAGTTTTTGTATAATGACTTCCGGCGATTTTCTATTTGCCGGCGTCGTTGTCGACAACGTTGCATTTGTTGTTGTTGTTGTTGTGTTGTTGTTGCTTTTGTTGTACGCATTTCCAGTGAGGGAAATGAGGAAACTGGGGAACTAGCTCCTCAGTCCACCCCTCCTCTTTCTCCGCCTGCTGCAGTCCGCTTGCCATCCCATCTCACACTCTTTGTATCTTTCTATCTCTCGATCTCTCGTACATATGTATATATACATATAAATCTGTTGTAGAAATCTTAACTGGTAACTTGTTTTTGTTTTTTTTTTCGTTTAGTATAAGAAACGACAAAAAAAAAAAAAACTAGATATTTCTTTTGATTTGTTGTCCCAGGCTAAAGCAATTAGGATTTGCTTTAGCGTGAACAATTAAAACAGTTAAGTTTCTTGACACTGGAGAGATATAGAAAGAGAGGGAAAAACATCGCCCACTGTGTTTTCCTCTGGGTCTTGACCACGCCACAACACCATCCCAAACCCCACCCTTCATAAACCGTACCATCATCAGTCAGCTCTGAATTGCTGTTGTGTGTGTGGGCAATTGGACGAACAAACGAACGAACCGTGGGCGCAGCAGTTGTCACGTGCCCATAATAACAAAACGAAGGCGTCTCTCTGGCCAAGTGGCCATCAGGCCAAGGGGATGGGCTGCAAAAAAAAAAAAAAAAGAAAAAAAAATAAGGGAAATGAAGACAAGAATTTTGAAAATTTTCTTGCCACATCATCATGGCCTACAATAAAAATGTTCATTAAGCTGCACCAACAACAAATAACATCTCTCTATCTCTTCTCCTCTTTCTCTCTCTCTCTGCTTCTATGTCACTAATCTTTGAGTAAATGACCAGAAAAGCTTTACTTGAAATTTGGTTCCCTAAATGTTGGGTCATCAATAAATTATGATGGACAGGATTACCCTTGTACCTTGTGACCTAGATTAGATTAGAGGAATATTGATTTTAGGTTTAACAAATAGAACTAGGAATGTTTATTAAGAGGTCTATCTTCAATATTAAAAACAAAACTCTTATTTTTCTTCAATCCTTTTTATACGAAATATATTATCTAGTCGTTCCGATTGCTCAAATTCTAGAACTTCATTTACTTACTTACTTAAAAAGTTTAAAAAATAAGTTTCATTCACATAGCTCAAAAACTAATACCTGAAAAAGATATAGAAATAAACAGATTGACTTGCCCTTGCCTTAATGCTAATCAAGGATTGTTTTTAGAAACTGTAAATAGATAATAAAAAAAAACATTATCAATCATTTAATTAATTACAAAATTTGTTAATAACACAATGAATCTTGTCCTACCATTTCACAACTATTTCCCATTCTTTGGGTTTCAGTTAAGATCTTTATCGGAATGGTGTGGCATCATCATTATAGTTGATTTATCCTTTTGCACTTATAACTTCATTTCATACTTATTTGTAGATACAAGATTGAAAATGTTGCAGATACGATAAATTGTTGGTTCTAGGCTTATATGTACCTATATAACTATCTTTGTATTTCTATAAAACAATATTTAGTTGCTGATGTTGGTAGATTGCATTAGAGTTGGTGAAAAGATAGGGGGAAAGGGAACAGGAAGAGGTTCAAGCCACCGACCTCGACCCCAAACTCAAAGCCAAACCCCAAACCCAATTTCGATTCCAAGTCCCGACACCAACTCCAACTCTATCTACCAACATACAAACACAAGCAAACACACACCTTCACACACACACACACATCGGCACACTAAAAACTCAACAACAAAATGTTGTTGGCTACTGGTCTTACTTCTCTTTTCGAGTGGAGTGAGCTGAATGGTGGGAGATGATGGTGAATGGTGAATGAAGGGAAGGAGGGAAAACTTTTGGCTTGTTCTTGTTTGGAGTGTTTATCATTAACGCGTTGCATATGATTGTTGTTGTTGTTGTTGCTTGTTTGGTTGTTGTCGCACTTTGCATGCAGGGCACAAACTTCAGAAAACTACTTCAATAACAACAACAACAACAGCAATAACAACAACCACGTAGAACAAATAATCTGATAACTCGTTTTGTACCTAAGACCCCGCTTCCCGTAATCCCCCACCAAAGGGAAAGTCCCAAGTGATGGCCCATGGTTGGTGAAAGAGACCTAGAGAATAAAGGAGAACTGAAGAAGAAGAAGAAGAGAACGGGCAACGTGTGGAAGGGGAGAGTAAATGCCCTAAAGTCTGCCTGGTATCCCGTGTATATGTCTCTGTGTCTGTGTATGCATAACTAACGAGAGTTGATCTAAGAGTTGATCAAAATCGATAAATCTTTATATGAGAATGTATCTCAAACATTCGTTTTTCACGTAGGTTCTGGAAGATGCAACAGAGTGAAACATTTATTGAACCCCTTTTTGATCTTTAACGTATTTAAGCGTTAACTTTTTCATTCATTTTATGGCTGATAACTTTTAAAATAACCCTCGCATATGCATATACCATGTATATATATATACAGATATATATATATATATCCAGCCGGCAAGTGTTTATCCAAGTGACTATGCTAAAGGATTTTCTCGATGTTGCTGTTGTCTCTTAAGTGGAACGTGGTTTGCATTGTGGTGCTGTCAAAATGATGCTCGTCCGTTTGCTTGTTGTTCCCCCATCCCCTAGCTCACTTTTCCCTTCATCCTTCTCCCGTTCCATCGTCGTCATCATCATCATCAGTCTAACCAATCTCCCCATCTCCCCTTCTAACCATTCGACTCTTATTTCAACGTTGTTTCTGAGACAACTCTGCGCGCATGCGCAACGCCCAAACGGACAGACAGACGATCGGCCAGCCATTTGTGGTTTGGCTCTGTTTCTGGCGCGCGATAATAATCTCAACTTCGTCTTGGTCTTGCCTGGGACAGTGGAATGGACAAAGAGACGCATAGACAGACGGACCAACGGATGGACAGAGCAGACGATGGCGACGGCGGCAAAGACGACGACGACGTCAGCGTATTTCGGTAGCTGCCGCGTAAATTACCTGCATACAAACCGCGTACTGCTGGACAGGTAAATACACATACACACACATATGTGTATATGGTGTGTGTCCATGTGTGTTTGTGTTTATGTCACGTCGTTTTGCTTTTTGAATTTTTGTTTTGGTTTCGCGGCTGCTTCAATATTATTATTATTATTTTTTTTTTTTTTTTTTTTGTTTTTCCTCTTTTAATATTTCTTCCTCACCTTCTCTTTAGCTCGTACTCCAACTCCATTTCCATTTCGCTGCCTTCAAGATGCTTGGAATTGGTATCGGGTTGGAGTTGGAGTCTTAGTCTCAGTCTCTCGACTTGTCTGCAATCTGGAGCATGGTGTGGATAACAACCATTGAGTGTGTGTGTGTGTGTGTTTGGGGTCTTTTATGGGCCTACCTTGAGGGAACTTAGTTGCCAGTTCACTGGCAAAAATTATCTAAAACTATTAGATTTTGTTTTAATCATAGATATATATACATCTAAATAGGAAGTGTTAAGATTAGATTGATATATATCTATGATATTTGATTGATATTCTCTAAAATACAAATTTCTAATTCAGAGAGTGTGGAGAATTTTGGAAACTTTTTTCCAAGCTATAGATAGCAAGTTTTGTATTCTAATTTAAAAGTTATATATAGCATATTTAGTAGATCTGAAAATATATATTATAAAATCAGTGTTCCTTTTCGAAGGATATCTATATTTGTTTTTAAATTATTCATAAGATTATTCATATAAATTGAAAACTGATTCATTTGCCATCATTTGCCCTTTGAGCAAATGTTTTCACTATCTGCTAGTCTTCTCTCTCTCTCTCTCCCTCTCTCTCTCTCTTGTTTTACCTCCTTATTATAAACCCTAGTGAGATAGTGTTAAAGCACTTACTTAACATATTCATAATCTATCATTACTGCTGAGATATTTTCTCTCAGTGTATTGCTCATTCGTCGACAACTGCTACGACTGCTGCTGCTCATTTGTCTGGCCTGGCTCAGACGCAAGCTTTGCGCACTTCTGGAGCACTTCAGCTGCCAAAAAAGGGTTCCTGGGGTTCCTACTGCCGTATATACATATATATGTATGTATATTTATATACATATGTACGGCAGAACCGTTGTGCGTAGATGCCAGTTGAAGAAAATGAAAGAAGAGATACATGAGGAGCAATGGAGCAGCAGGCAGCATCAAAAGTAGATGAAGAAGCAAAGTTGTTGCGCATGCTCAGCCAAAAGGATAGCAAACTATGTATAAGCCTTTTGTCAAATTGTGGAAAAAAGGGGAGAAACGTGGGCAAAGGCAAAGGGTAAAGGCGATTTTGCCTCTGTTAGCATTGTTAGTTGTTGTTAAACAAGCGAAACGTTAAGCCCGATAATCATCTACATGAGGAAAGGGTGTAGAACGAGGGAGAAGCCCGCAGTTTAGCGTAGTGCGAACAGATGGCAAGTAAAGTACAAAAAAACCAAGACAACAACAACAATTTGAAGAAGAAAAAAACAAGGAGAGACAAAAAAAAGTTTCCCTCCCAAATTGCGTAGAAACCAAATCCTGTGCTCGACAAAAAAGGGCAACTCAATCAAAGGCAAAAACATAAAACACACCAAAACGAGAAAAAAAAAAAAAAACTTTGAACGTGGTTCCATTGATGGTTAAAACGATGAAGGAACCAAAATGAATCGAGTCGAGGGTTTCCAATGAACCGAACAGCAGCGGCACGGAGGCTGAGGCGAAGCACGCCTGACACACACCCGCCCCGCTGTGTGTCTCAAGTGTTTCCATACGCGTCCTTTTCCACACGAAAACAATGAACCGAGGGAGCAGAAACGTTAAAGAAAAGGAAGAAGATGTACGAGTGTATTTTGTTGTAGGCAATCATCAATCACTAGGCAAAGCAGCAAACAATTTTCACGCCATTCACGAAAAATAACAAAATTCCACGTATCCCGGTGTGCCTTATCACGCATTGCGTGTCGTCATCGTCCTTCTGCAACATAAAAGTCATTAAAACAACAGAAAAACCATTTGAATGTCCTGTTCAGTTCGACACAATGAAGATGTGAAAATGCACGCTTTCCCTGATTGCTCAAAATGTTATTGTTGTAGCTATTCTTGTTGTTGCTATTGCTGTTGTCGTAAATCGAATCACAGTCGTTGCAGGCATAGGCGCAGGCGCATAGACCTAGCGACGCCGCCTTCACATCCATTGTCCTGGCTCAAGTGGCCGCCTGCTTTGACCCTATTGTTTGACTAAATGATTTCCAGGAAGAAAGGTTCCTTTAGCTCAGCTCAACTCAACTCAAAACATTAAACACTAAAAATCCTCAATTCCTTGTCTCCTACAGGTGATTGATATTGATCCCTTCTGGCTGCCCACAACCGAAGAGGAATTGATGCATTTTGGCGAGAAGGCCGATTCGGCAAATCGGGCCAAACTCTATATGGATAGTGTACGCCGACGCAAAGGACTTTTTGTCGATGAGCAAGTAGTAGAACATGCTGAAAAGCAAAGGACATTATCCAAGAACAAATAAGATGTGGTAAGTAAAAGTCATTTTAACATATTTTTATATATATTTTCCTTTTATTATTCTTTTTATTAATTTTTTTTTTTTTAATTTTTCGTATACAAATTTTAAGTCGTTTTACTTACTATCAAAAAAGAAAAAAAAGATAAAAATAAAGTAAAAAAAAACTTAATTAATAGAGAAGAAAATCTAATTTATTCTTCCGATTTTTATATATATTAAAAAAAAAAAAAGAAAAGAAAAAAAAAGAATAATAAAAGAAAATAAAAAAAGGAACAATGATAAAGGGAATGACAATTTGGTAGTATTAAGAAACCAGGACACCCTTTTGCTCCTCCTGGGATGTACCAGCCACCTCATGCTCTGAATTAACTTCATTAATAATCAGGCCGCTTTCCTTTTCGGGAACTTCCGGCACGGCCAAAGAGTTATTGCCAAGAATAATATGTATACAACTGAAAGAGAGTAATCACACATATATATATATCTATTATATAGAACTATGATCAAATAGATATTATAATATACTTACAGTATCAATAAAAAGACAATCATTTGTGTGACAATAGTTAGGACAAAGACAAGTCCACCATGATTGATATGGAGTGTGGCCCGATAGATTTGTGAGTAACAAACTCCGCTAATAAAGGGAACAGCATTATCACAGACCGATAGTAGGGCAAAAACCTTGCCACGTTCCGATATTGGTACAATTTTGGAAGTCATTGCACGTATCATGGGTCCAACAATGGGACCCAAACTGCAAACGACAGCTCCAACATATAGTAATTGTGGTGTTTCAGCAAAATAGTAGAATAAACGGGCAATAGAATGTGCCCAGGCTCCTATAAATATAATCGTCTGCAAAGGTAGAATATAGAATATAGAAGGAGCAAAAGATCCATGTTAGATGGACTTACCGTATCACGCCATCCTAAAAGTTTATTCATTATCGGTACTGCCAATAGCATGGCAATCACAAAGGCTGAGGATTTGAACGTTTTGAAAGTGCTGTACGAACTAACCTCCCATTTGAATTTATCCAATGTGAAGAGATATAGATAGCTACCCTCATCTCGTTGGAATGTATATAGAGTCATGGAGAGTAGTAATATGATGAGAAAACTTCGACGATGTCCTTTGCGTGGCTTAAACAGAACCGCAAATGAATCCTTAACATGTTGCTTATCAAAGAAATCCATCCAAATGCCACACCAGCCCAATTCACGCAAAGAACGTTGTCGATCAGTGGTTTGCCACTAATTAATAAACCCAAAAATAATAAAACATTATTCGTTTAAAAGAAGAAGATTATTAAACTTACCTTTAAACCAAATAGAGTATAAACTATGGCCAGAGTTAAGAGTGAGGCATTTACAATAAACATATCGGCATATGAATGATTAAAGACATTATAGAAAAGATAGGAACCGAGAGCCACACCTGTGGGCATGGCACTTAAATAGATTACATCCAATATGGTAACTCTTATTGTTCTCTGTTTCACTGTCGATATATCCGATATGTAGGCAAAACACGATGCAAATATGGCCACATCAGCTCCAGTTAAGGCTGAGGGCAAAGTCGCCGTATAAATAATATATTCAACTGGCCATGTTGTCATCTTGGCATTAACCACAATCATTACGGAATAGATTAATTTGCCCGTTAGACCCATTAACAATGGTAACTTACGACCACGACGATCCGAAAATGAGCCCAAAAATAATGCCAAAATGATGGGAAAAATGTGAGCAGATATATTCTCCCATTGATGGAACCAAGCACTGGTCACTAACACCTCCTTTTTGTATTCCTCATTTTCCTCCTTATTGATATTGTTACAAATTTCTGCACTGAAATTATTATTCACTCGGCATGCTTTGTAAACATAAAAATTTTGCTCCACCACCGAGGTGATCATGAAGGCAAACATATAAAGAAACATGGTGGGCTCCACCGATGTAGATTTGATGACATTCCATATCCATTGCCATAATGAGAATGTTGGTGGTTGTTGTTCTTGGACAGCACCTTCATGGCTATCTTGGCTGGCGGTGATGCTGCCTTGGCTCAAATGTCGGCGTCTTGTGCTATCATCAGCTGCCTAAAAGTAGACAATACATTTTGGCATTTATTTTTAAAACGCGGCTTTCAAACCGGCTTAAGCTTCAAAGCTCTCTCACTCATTCTTTCACTTTGTTTCTCACTAGTTTAGCTTCCTTATCTCTCCCTTTTTCTCTCTCAATCTCAATCTCTCAATTGCTATCTTTCTGTCGTTTTACACTCTATTCATACACCCTGTACCATAAAAGGTATATACCAAATATTGAGATCGTTGAGTTTATATATATTTATATATCTAATTTGATTCAACATTTCAGTTGTTTGGCAATAGAGTTTGCTTAAGTTAAAACGACACAGAAATATTATTTTAAATGAAACTTTCACTTGATATTGCCACAATTGTTGGGATACTGAATTCCTTTTACTGGGTATCTTGAAATTCAAAACTCTGTGACTCAACTAATGGAACTTTTGTGTGTTTGTAAAATTAAACCATTTCCTTACTTAATGTATTAATACAATAACAAACAAGAGACGAGCATAATAAGGAAAAAACGTCTCAAGTTTTTTTCTTTAGCAATTGAATTTCATTTAAACCACATGAGTTTTGCCGATGAGTTTGTTTAAAAACAAAATTCACTATTAAACGTTTGTATTTATTGGCATTTTCCACTTGCCACTTGTAGGTTTTCAATAAACTCTGATGAAATTCTTTTTCAACATTTATTTTTAGTAAACAAAGTGATAAGCCGTCGATGGAATTCTGCAACTATCACCACAATATATTCAAACACAATGAAATGAATAATATTGAGAATTTCTGTTATAATATTTAATATTCATTGGCTTGTGCCGCTGCAGCTGGGTACCACATGTGCCGCACAACAACGACAACAAATGTTGTTAGTGGTTGTTTGGTTGCTTAGTGTGGTGGTTGTAGTGGTCAAGGTCACCGTTTGTCGTTGTTCATATAATATGCTGGCTTTATTCTAAATTGTATGTACAGTTTTTAACTTCATTGTGTTTTTTTTTTTTTGCTTTATTTATTTGCGTTTTTGCTTTTTTTTCTTCTTTTTGTTTACTTTTCTATTTGCACACGGCGTTTTTTATACGTAATCATTAAGACAACACAACGCGGCATCTTCTCTCATTATATTTCATCTATGTTGATTTGATTTATTTCGATTAGTAGCTCATTTTTAAATTGACTAGTCACAATGAATTGAATATTTGTTCATTGCTTAGAGAGGTGACATTTCGTGTCTGGTAATTTTAGCACTTGCCTTAAAAATAACAGCAAAACTATACAGAAAACACAACACACACGTGAAACATAACACAAAAACAAAAAATACCAAAAATAAAAAAACAGACGGAAAAAACACACACAGAATTTTATGTTACCTCAGTAGTGGCTGTGGTACTCATTTCTGCGCAGTCGCTACGCTTCCACTTCGCTCTCTCGGCGGGAACAATCCCAAATTCAATGTAGTTGCCCTAGGCTGCTCAGTAAATGGTCTTTGGTTGGTTCACTGTCCGTGGAGCATTCATGCAAAAGAGCTTTTTTATGCTCTCGCCTCTGTTACGCTTACCTAAAGCTTTTCAATGTACGTTACAAATGTTTGAAATTTGAAAACAAAGCATTGTCTCATACCGATTTTGTATTCATTATTATTTGTTGATTTATTTTGGGTTTTTTGTCAACCATTGACTGTGTTTGACTTGCAAATTTAATCTGGCCACTTGGTAATCAAAATGGTTTCTTTTATAATTTTTTAATTAGCTTTAGCCGGCATTTTTATTATGGGTTTTTGTTGTCGCCTATAGAAGCTTATCTATTCTAGCATTAGCCCGCACACGTACTTCTCTGTTATCCGCTCAAGATCAATATTTGTGGCCGTAACGTGTAGGGCAATATTTTTTTAAATTGAGATTCGTTTATAATAATTGCCGACTAATTGACTCTGATAACTGGCGCTGTCGGCTGTCTGAGGGTCTAATTAAATTTACACTGATTTTAACATTAACTTATCGTTGTTATGTTATTAGACCTTCTCAAACACTTGTACAAAAATCATTTAAATCAGTAAAAAAAAAAACCCCCACCCAAAAAACAAAAAAAAAAATATAACTAAAAACCAATTGCCAGCTGCACATAAAATTCCGTTCATAAACCAAAACCGATCTCTTCTGTTGAAGCGCACCACGGATACTGACAACTGCAGCACAATATTGTTAGGCGCTGTTTCTTATCGGTGACAACTGATACTGAAACTTTGACGTACTTCAATTCATTGCGATTAGCAGCATTTTGAATTTGAAAAATTTATGCAATCGCTTAGCGATAATTATGATTACATTTCATATTTAAAATATTACAGCATTTTACTAATAAAATTTACGTATTTTTGGTTTTTTTTTTTTTTGTCGTTTCAGGTTTGACAAAACAGATTTCATTGTTTTATTTGATTTTTGTAAAAAAAAAATTGATTGATGTAATTTATTAGAAATAAAAATAAAGAGGGGCATTCTTTTGGCATACACTAATGTGTGTCAATTACTTTGTTTTACTTGGGAGCTATATATAGCATTTTTTTTCTTTTTTTGCAGCATACTTTTCGGCATTGCGTCTGAAAACGTGGCGATTTGTCATGATATGCAGTACTTTTTTCAATTAAGTTGACTGCCCTCAAAGACACGCAATATATTTTTTACAAAAAAATTTTCAGCCTTCACGATATGCAACACTTTTTGAAATTTATTTCAGCAACCTACTTCTGATTTCTGTTCGCCTGGTACTCCAAAAAAATTTTAGTACTAGCGATGCAACTTGAGAAACGAATTTGGCTGCCCCCAGAAGCATGCAGCACAATATTTCTTTTTTCCAAAATTTTCCTTGGCAACCTTCTTCTGATTTCTGTTCGCCTGGTACTCCCAAAAAATTTTAGTACTAGCGATGCAACTTGAGAAACGAATTTGGCTGGCCCCAGAAGCATGCAGCACAATATTTCTTTTTTCCAAAATTTTTCTTGGCAACCTTCTTCTGATTTCTGTTCGCCTGGTACTCCTTAAAAATTTTAGTACTAGCGATGCAACTTGAGAAACGAATTTGGCTGCCCCCAGAAGCATGCAGCACAATATTTCTTTTTTTTCCAAAATTTTCCTTGGCAACCTTCTTCTGATTTCTGTTCGCCTGGTACTCCCAAAAATTTTGGTACTGGCGATGCGATGGGAGAGAAGTTTGGCTGCCCCCAGAAGCATGCAGCACAAAGTTTTTTCCCAAAATATTAATGGGCCTGCGGCTGAAAACCAGAGACAAAAACACAAAATCCTTAATAACTCGGCTTCCTGCAGGACTATCGAAATGTCCTTTGGCCAGATGATAGTCCTTGTCTGTAAGATTTATTTGACATATGTTTTGTCCTGATCCTTCCAAGGATTCTCGAGATATACGCAATTTTCTCTGGAGAGAAAAGTCCTTTTTTCTCGGCTGTTGAAAGGATTTTTAAGGACCTTTTAATGCCATCTGACGTTAAACAACAAGGACTATTTTCTGGCCAAAGGACATCCCGATAGTCCTTAAATTGGCCGAGTTACAAGGACTTTTCTGATTTTTGGCCAATTTTGATGGCTAAACCCTTACAGAAATTGCAAAGATATTTTTTATGGAATCTTGAAAAAGTTTGAATGCCGATCGATAGTCCTGCTCCTAGAGAATCCAAAAAGACATGTCCTGTGAAAATCGATCATCGTCCTGCGGAGTTATAGCTTCGAGAAGTTGATCCTTATTTCGTTTTTAAGCTGTAACTACCGTAAATCTTGCCGCAGGAAGAAAGGACATGGTTAGCTAGGATGTCCTTGATCATCTCTATCGATTGGCATCATAAAAAATGGGGGTCATCTAAGAATCCAACATTTTTGCACCGCAAAAATGGTGCAAAATCGGTAGAAAAACACAAAATTACCAATATCTCGGCTTTGTGAAGGACTATCGAAATGTCGTTTGGCCAGATGATAGTCCTTGTCTATAGGATTTATTTGACATCTATTTCGTCCTGATCCTTCATAGCAGTCTTGAGATATAAGCAATTTTCTCTAGAGAGAAAAGTCTTTTTTTTCGGCTGTTAAAAGGATTTTAAAGGACCTTTCAATTTCATCTGACGTTAAATAACAAGGACTATTTTTTGGCCAAAGGACATCTTGAGAGTCCTTTAAAAAGCAGAGTTACAAGCACTTTTGTGTTTTTTGGCCAATTTTGATAACAAAAATTGCAATAATATTTTTTATGAAATCCTGAAAATCCTTGAATGTGAATCGACAGTCCTGCTTCTGGAAGAATTGTTGGTCCCAAGAAAGTCGTTGTTGTTTTGTTAAGTTATAGCTTTTGAATTGTTGCGCGGCTATAAATAAATCCAAAGAGAGTTTGTAGTTTAATATTCCGCATGACTTTTAAAATTTGTTTCGGTGTCGTGCTTTCCAATGTGTCCTACATCTAAAAGACTCCCGCTAGCGGAAGCTGTATTAATAATGCCCATACAGATAACTTTTTCAAATTCTTGGCAAAAATTGTTCGATTCCCCTTTGTGGCGAATATATGGATCAAAACAAAAACAAGCAATCAGCTTTTCCAGCTGCGAGCAAAGCTTTCCTATTATTGCGGCGGCTGCCTGTTTGCTGCTTCGCTGCCTCAAAACGGCTTGGAGGGCTTCCCTCTGGATATTCCGATGGCAATGGTAATTGGAGACATTTGAAGCTTAAGTCTGCCACTACTCTTCCCTTTCCACCGGTTTGACCCATGATCAAACTGTTGTTGCTGCCAGCTGCCTTCGTTTCTCAGGGCCACCCTAAAAATAGAATGACGCCGTCGCCGATTCCATCTCCTCTTTATTGTGTTTATTTGCATTTGCTGTCTATCTTATGGAACTTCTCTGATTATAGTGCTCTTAGTTAGGTTTTGCTAGGTTAGTTGCCCTCAAGCAGTTGTCTACAACGGTTCGGAAAAGCGCACTGTTGTTTTTTTTTTTTTTGTTTCGTTTTTGTCCACAACTTAAGATATCGCATTCCAAATAGATAATCCTCATAGATAATGTCAGATTCCGAAAGTAAACTTGTGGATGTAGAGGCTAGATTACCGGAGGAGCATCATGAACTAAAATTGGTTAGTACCAGCGATATTCCTAGTCTGGATAGCACACCAAAACTCTCGAAAAGGAATAGCTCGGAACGAAGTTTACCTCTGAGAAGCTATAGTAAATGGTCACCCACAGAGCAGGGGGCCACATTGGTATGGCGGGATCTTTGTGTATATACAAATGTTGGTGGATCGGGCAGAAATATGAAACGTATTATCAATAATTCAACTGGAGCTATTCAGGCAGGCACATTGATGGCACTTATGGGGGCCAGGTAAGTTCTGTAAAATAAAAACAAAAAAAAAAAAAAAAAAACGAAAATTGTTTGAAATGAGTTGGAACTACATATTAAAAGTGTCTTTGGGTTTCATATATAATTTGATACTTTATAATAATCTAGTTAAAATTGTTATTATATACATATAATGTTTGTTTCTTGATCTTGTTTCTTTTTTTATCTTTGCGTAAATAGTAAATTGGGGGCATCTGAGAAACGTAGTCAAGTGGAAACTATCAAAAAAAGAAAAAAAACATATATATATATATATATATATATATATGTGTGTGTGGAATGTCCAAAGTGGGGTTTAAATTACTCTATTTCCCTCTCTTTTGCTCTCACACACTTAATCTATGCATTCCATTCCATTCACAGTGGTTCTGGCAAGACGACACTAATGTCAACACTTGCCTACAGGCAACCAGGTAGGTGATAATACAGGTGGTGATGCTGTTAAGGTGATGATTGTAATGATAAGATAACCTCAGTACAGATTTAGTGCGTTTACTGTTATAATAACTCTATTGACTCTTTCACTACTCCATAGCTGGCACTGTGGTTCAAGGTGATATCTTGATAAATGGCCGACGGATTGGACCATTTATGCATCGCATCAGTGGCTATGTCTATCAGGATGATTTGTTTATTGGCGCCTTAACGGTTATGGAACATCTGAATTTTATGGCCCATTTACGTTTAGATCGTCGTGTTTCTGGTGAAGAGCGTCGCTTGATTATCAACGATCTGTTGGAACGTACAGGATTATTATCGGCTGCCCATACTCGCATTGGGAGTGGAGATGACAAGAAGGTTCTATCAGGTGGAGAACGCAAGCGTCTGGCTTTTGCTGTGGAATTGTTAAACAATCCGGTTATACTCTTTTGCGATGAACCCACCACAGGCTTAGACTCCTACAGTGCCCAACAATTGGTGGCCACTTTGTATGAATTGGCCCAAAAGGGCACCACTATATTGTGTACCATACATCAGCCGAGTTCACAATTGTTTGATAACTTCAATAATGTCATGTTGCTGGCCGATGGACGTGTGGCCTTCACTGGATCACCTCAACATGCATTGAGTTTCTTTGCCAATCATGGCTATTATTGTCCAGAGGCATATAATCCAGCTGATTTTCTAATTGGTGTCTTGGCCACAGATCCCGGTTATGAGCAGGCATCCCAAAGATCAGCTCAACATTTATGCGATCAATTTGCTGTAAGTTCGGCGGCCAAACAAAGGGATATGCTTGTCAATTTGGAAATTCATATGGCCCAAACTGGTAATTTTCCCTTTGACACGGAAGTCGAATCATTTCGTAGTGTGGCCTGGTATAAACGTTTCCATGTCGTCTGGTTGCGTGCCACATTAACACTATTAAGAGATCCAACCATACAATGGATGAGATTTTTGCAAAAGATTGCCATGGCCTTTATTATTGGCATCTGTTTTGCGGGAACTACACAATTAACCCAATTGGGTGTACAGGCTGTCCAGGGGGCATTATTCATAATGATATCGGAGAATACCTATCATCCCATGTATTCAGTATTGAATGTATTCCCTCAAGGATTTCCTCTATTTATGAGGGAAACACGTTCTGGTCTCTATTCTACGGCACAATATTATGTGGCAAATATTTTGGCCATGGTAAGTGAAAAATTCTCCTTTTTTTTTCTCTTTCTCTTTCTATCTCGCTCTGTTTAATGTTGGCCATCTCTTGTTTCAGTTGCCTGGCATGATAATTGAACCTTTACTCTTTGTCATCATTTGTTATTGGTTAACGGGATTGAGGTCTACCTTTTATGCCTTTGGCGTAACGGCAATTTGTGTGGTTTTGGTTATGAATGTGGCCACTGCCTGTGGTTGCTTCTTTTCCACTGCCTTCAATTCAGTGCCTTTGGCCATGGCCTATTTGGTGCCACTTGATTATATATTCATGATAACATCGGGCATCTTTATTAAAATTAGGTGAGAACAAAAAGACAACAGCAACAAGAAAACAAAAAGAAAATCTACTCCTCTCATCCTTACTTACAATTCAACAAAAGGGTTAATATAATGTTTCGGCATTGCCGAACTTTTTATACTCTTTTTGCAGAAATTGTTTTCTAATATTTCTTAGAGAATTGTTTTATAGAAATCTATATAGATTTGGTATTGAAAAGTTCTATTTAAATAGCTTTTTAACTTTGAAATATATTTACTTAAGTTGATTGTATTACTTACTTGATTTAAATTTAATTAGTTATTTCTTTTAAAGTCTTCTTTTAGTTAGCCACTTTGATTAGAAATTTTCATGATAATCCAATTAACTGATATATATCAATATATATATACAATAATCTATATAAATCCTAGTAAGAAAACAATAGAAATATATAATTTAAAACATTTTGTAATTCTTTTTTAAAACTTCTTATACTGATCAAAAAATATATTTATATATATATAAAACAGTCAAACTTTCCTATGATATTCCAAAACGAGAAACATAATCTTAATCAGTCTCTATTTTTCTTATCTTTATATTTACTATATAATAAAGTTTTTAAGATCATAGTTCATGATAGCTCAGTTTGACTGTATATAGTTTAGACTAATAATTCTTTGTAACTCACCAAGTTCGATTGAAAAGCTAATGTATCCTTTGCTTTTGCTGACTTCTTTTACCTCGTTTTTGATTTGATGCAGTTCCTTGCCTTTGGCCTTTTACTGGACCCAGTTTCTGTCATGGATGCTGTATGCCAACGAGGCTATGACAATTGCCCAATGGTCTGGGGTCCAAAATATCAGTAAGTAATCAAGTTTTTGTTCAACCAAACTTGTATCCTTTATTTTTCTGGTGAATCCCTTTTTGCAGCTTGCTTCAATGAGAGTGCAGATTTGCCGTGCTTTCACACTGGCCAGGATGTCCTGGATAAGTATAGCTTTAATGAGGAGAATCTCTATCGCAATATTCTTGCCATTATGGGTCTATATTTCGGTTTCCATCTGATGGCCTACTATTGCCTGTGGCGGAGGGCGCATAAAATTTAAAGATTTTGTTTTAAATGAAACAGCAAACTCTCATCAAATGCAAATAAAATTGCTTTTAGGATTTCAAATAATTTACTTAACACATTTTCTTGTTTTCTTTTTTGTGTGTTTTATGTGTGCTTTGCTTATTGTTTAAACATTTCTTTGTTACATTTATGTAATTTCGTTTATGGGCGGGGCTAGAGAGGGACTTAGTTGTTGTTTTTTGTTTGTTTTGTTTTTATACGATTCGATTTGAACTCAACATCAAAACTACGAGTACTCAACGACAATATTTCATTTACTTAAATTTATTACATACAATTTGTTGCTGCTATTGTTGTTCTTGTTGTTGTTAGTAAAGAGAAACTCAATGAAAATGAAAATTGGCTAAAATATGTTTCATGTTTATATATACATATATAGTTAGTTGTATATATATATATATATATATTTGTAATTGTGCATTGATAGTTCAAAACTAAGCAACAATAAAAAGCATTTTTAGTTAGTCAATTATGCAATTTTACATAATTTACATTATTTTCAATGAATATTTTTTGTTTATCATTTATGTTTATTTAATTTTTTTTTTTTTTTCGTTTTATTTTTGGTTTTTTCTTTTTTTTACTTTTCATAGAAATCACAGCGAGAATTGTTTGTTTTTCTTTTGTAATTATAATTTAAATTTTAAATATTTCATTTTTTTGTTTATTTTTTTTTGGGGTTTTTTTTTTTTTTTTTTGTTGATTTTTCAGCAACATTGAGACACACACATACACACGCAATTGGAAATATTTTACTTATTATTTTTTGTTGTTGTAACATTTTACACATAAATCAACTTGACGACAATTAACATTTAGTTTGACTTTGGTTTACTTTTCTTTGTTTATATTTAAATAACATTAAAAAAAAAAAAAAAAAAAAAAACATATTCTCTATTTCGTATATATGTATGTATGTACGTTTGTTTCTTGACTGTTTCTTTTTGTTTTGTTTTTCTCTTTCGTAGGCAGCCTTAAATTGACAGAGTTTTTTTTTTAGTTTTTATTTTGGTTTTCTTTAGTTTGAGAAAGAGATCAATCAATCGTTTAGCAAAACGCTTTCACATAACAGTGAAAACGAGGGCATTGGCATAGATGTGGCAGCCCTGGTCTTAGAAAGCCTGCCCAGCCTAAAGCTTAGACATATGAAATATGTCAAAAGGCAAAAGTTTGAAATTAAAAGAAACGCGCAACTACAAAATGAGAGAGAGGAGGATCAAAGAAAGTGTTTAATACTTTTGCCTTAACCAACACTAAGCCATTTAAATAACTACCGTTAAGCCACATATATGAAATAGAAAGCAGTTTCGTTATGCTATCTCTTTCTCACCTGTCTCAAGTCAAGTCAGGGCCAAAGAGGGAAATACTTTTGCAGCCCTTAACTTGGTTAGTTTCTCATTTTGCAGTGCTGAGAAATAAATAAATAATTTAATTATACTATTTAGTATATAATTGCCCCTTTAACACATAACATTTATATATATGTATATCATATCAATCTATATATATATATCAAGAGATTTGTATTCTCAATAGATTTCGTTAGATTTTAAATTCGTTTTCTTTTTCCGTTCTAATCTCTTTTGTTCACACTTAATCAAAAAACATATAGTACATTATATATATATATATATATAGATTAGGAACCTTAATCACCTAAATTGCACAATCCTTACAATTTCTAACTTGCTATACATATATAGCCCTATACATATATCCATCCATGTCTAACAGTTTTCAACTATCCTATACTATATATCCTATAATTCTCAATGCTTTCGGTTTACTTTTGGTACCCATTTAAAGTGCAATTCGTTCGTAACTCTCTCTTTTCTTGTGATATGAAACGCTGGAACAAACACGTAAAGCTCTATATATATATATATCTGTATATATATATATATCATAAATGCGAGATCTAGTAAAAGAAGAACTAACTTCCAATATAATATTTATACATATGTACACATATATCGTATAGTAAATAGACAGTTTAGAGATTTTTTAAAAAGTTTTTGGGGTAGGGTCGGAAAAGGGAGCATTCTATGTGCTAACATCTTGCAGGACACCCGATCGAGGACTACTGCCATTACTATTACTACTACTGATCAGTATCATGCTCCGACTATTGGGTATTACAAAAACCTCTGTGGTCAAACCAATGGGACTCATCGATTGGGAAGTCTTAATAGGACTACGATTCGGTTCTAGGCTAGCTGTACGATTTGGTTGCCAATCCTGACCGGAATGCTGTATACTCGGTGATGTTTCCAATGTCCCAGGTGCAGTTTGTGTCGAACTTTGACTTTCATTCGATAGTAGACGCATTGTGGTTGTTGTAGTGGTTGTATTGGTGGTATTAGTGGTGGTGGTATTGCAACTGCTCGTACTGCAATTACTAGCCGTCGATATTGTGGCAACAATTGAACGCCGCTTCTTGGTGGTCAGCGATGTGGCTGTCGATGTATTTGTTAGAGATTCGGTAACATTAAAACTCACTAAAGTGTCCCGTTTACGCAAAGTGGAGGTAGTGGAAGTCCCACCAGGTATTACCACATCGCCGCGTAGATTCTGTTGCTGTTTATTACTCAAATCGGATAGACTTATATTATTCTTTAGTAATATCTCTAAATTCTCAATGGAATCTTTGAGATTACTCTTCTCATCTCTGGCTATCTCATCCCTTAGATCGGCTACCAAAGTTCGAGCCGGCACAGTGGTTGTCGGTGTTAGGACACACTTATTTGGCCCACAATCGGAGCAACTATCATTATTGGGGGCATTCGAGTTACGTAATAGTGTCGGTAGAGTACCTATGGTAACCACACTGGAACTATTTGAGATCGATGGTGTTATACCAGTGGAACTGCTCACATTGGTGCCAAACGATGATGAGATATTATGCTGTCTGCATAAGGATTTTCTACGTTGAGCTGTCAAATTTTGCATATTTGAATTGAGATCAATATCATCTTCATCTTCAGTATCGACTTTTGTATCCTCTTTGACAACACCAACCACAGTTTTGGGATCCGTTTCATCTATTTCATGTTTTAATTGCTCATCATCTTCCTTCTTTTCTTCAATGGCTTTCGTTTCATTTATTAAAGTAAGAGTTGTGGGTGGTTCTATCTCAACTTTGGCCAAATCTTCCAATGGTGTCTTTGCTTTGCCCTTCAAAAAATATGTGATCATGGAGCCCTTACCCTTGACATTAACGCTGCCGCGGCAGGTAAGCTCAAAGCCACGATGTTCAAGTATCTGTTGGGTCTCTTGGGTCACCTAGAAAAGTGTTGAAAAAAAACCCAACGAACGCAAAAAAAAGAAAAATTGGATGGAAATGTGTGTGGAAAAGGGAAAAAAGGCGATAACATAAATTTAAGTTGACAAGTTCAATGGCTGAAGCAACAGCAAGAAAAGTGGAAAAGGAAAGGAAAGTGGGGTGTGCCGGCGGGTTGAGTATTTATTTATTTACCCACAAACTGAGGCAACCCTTGGTTCAATATTTCATGATAACACCAACACCTACAACTTAACCACCCAATCCTCTTCAACTCTACCTATTTTACGTATCTACCCTCATTCGTCCCTAGTGTCTGTCCCCTACTACTTCACTCCTACTTTTACTTCTCCTTCGACTTGTCATTCGCTTAATAATTTATTTCTCTTTTTTTCTCTCTCTCCGTCTCTCGCTTCTCTTTATTTTTTGTCTTTTCTGCAAATTTCCTTTTCGTGCGTTTTTATTGATGGGAAATAAAATCAAATAAGCATTTGTATCTGTATCCGTAGCTGTGTGTATCTGTATCTTTTAGCCCATAAAAGATGTATGAAAACATGAGTCCGTAAAGCCCGTCCGTCCATTCGTTTGTCACTCTTACTTTTTTCTTGTTTTTTTTTTCGTTGACACTAAAACTTTCTTTCTCTATATATAAAACTTTTTTTTTTTTTTTGCTTTGGTCAATTTGGTGTTTTGTTTCTAGAAGAGATTTGCTTTTGTTCTCAAATTTGCATATGTTAAGAGGTAAAAATATAGAAAATATTGTGGAATGGACGCAAAGCATAGTGGTTGAAGTAAACTAATTGGAATCAAAATACACACTCACCTGTATGTGATCGACGAGACCAGTGGAGTCCATACGACTGGCCACATTGACAGCATTGCCCCATATATCATATTGAGGCTTACATGCCCCAATAACACCAGCTACCACAGGACCAATATTGATGCCTGCAAAACATAATGAAAAGATGTGTGTGGAAAGTGTGCCATTTGCCTTAGTATTCCATTTTCATTTCCGTTCTAACACTTTGTCAATCATACAAAACCGATTTACTGACTCACCTATTCGCATGCGAAAATTGTTAAACGAATGCATATTGACCTCTTCGATTTTATCAAACAATTGTAGAGCATAGTCAGCCATGGCTGTTACATGAGTAAAATTCACTTGGTCACATGTGTTTGCCGTTAAACCGGATGCAGCCATATATGTGGCGCCAGTACTTTTGATTTTCTCAATGCAACTGTATAAGAGAGAGAAAGAGAGAAAGAGGAATCCCATCGTCATCATCATCATCATTGTCTACACTGTAGCATTCTGTTGGATATTGCAACTCACCGGAAACGCTCTTCACTTAGCAGCTCATCGAAATCGGCTATAATCTCATTGAGTAGACGCAGGCATTCGACACCTTCATTGTTGCCCTCCAATTCTACATAGAATTCCGAAAAATTTGGTATACTGGCAAAAAGTATGCAAACTGAATCACATTGCTCATGATACAAATCCTGTCCAAGAAAACGAGAGAGAGAGAGGTAAATAAAAAAAGTTGAAACCAAAAAGCAAAATTAAATTAAATATGCGAAAAGCCATTCAAATGTCTATCTTCAATTTTTACTACACTGAGAGATATAACAATTAGATTTATATACCTAAAAATATGTCAGAGAGATCTAAAAATTATTAAAAGTTACAATATTTTTCTTGATTTATCATATTAATTCATCAAATATATAAATCTACAATATAGATTGGACATTTGAAGTCTTTAATAAAGGAATCTGTGTACATAATATCCTTAAGTTATCTATGGAAAAGTTATTGTTAGTAAATTTTAAAACATTTTTAAAGTTTAACTTCTTAAGAAAATTCTCCATTTAAGAGACTTGGTAACTATTGGTAACTCTTTCTTATCTAATTTATTCTGTCAGTGCATCAATTGAGTGCTTTGGTTTTAGCCGGATTTTGTAGCTCATTGCTGGCAAAAATCTCATTGGCTTAGGTTAACAATTGAAATGGGAATGGGAATCAGTGTCGACTCAGAATCAGAAAATTTTAGTTTAGGTTTTCCATTTCCTTTACTTTTTATTCTTTTTTTTGGCAACAATTTGAGAAGCTATCAAATGTTGCCATTTTGTGCCCGATGCTTGTTGAATTTGCATTTAATGTGTGGAAAGAAGATTTTTCACACGCCACGCCATGCCACTGAACCACTTGGCCACCGTTGCCATCGTTGCCCTCGTTGGTTGTGCATTGAAGCATTTGGCAAAAGCCGCACACATGCGGTCATATCAAGAACCTCAACCGTTTGGCCTCGTCCTCTGGTCTGATGTGGATGCTACTGCTACTATTCCTTGCTTCTGCTCCTGCTTCTGTTCCTGCATCTTCCCCCCCCCTACTTTTTTAGCCACCACCTTTCACGCCTCGTCTCGCCTCGTTATATTGCTGCCGCCTGGTTGCATTTGGCGCAGATTTTACCAGGCACAAAGTTTTTTAATATGCTGAAAATTTTGCCTGCATGCGTCATAAATATAACATCTACCATATACGTAAATATATTTGTATATATATATATATATATATATAGATATATAGTATAGGCTATATACATCTATACATACATGTTTCTGTTGGCTTATACTCACATCAAGGTGCTTCTCGCGGCTCAGAAAATGCTCGGCAACATGAACTGGCAAAATATTTTCGAGCAGTTTACGGTTATAAGCCTGCAGATGTTCCATGTCCTCTTTTTCCTCTGTGCTCCCAAAAAAAAAAAAAAGAAAAGGAAAAATGGACAAAAAAAAAAGGAAGAGAAAAGATGAGCAGGACGAAAAAAAACATGAGCGTGAAATTGAAATATCAGTTTATCAGTTTACCGAAGCATGAGCTCGAGAAAAAAAAAAATACAGAAAAAACAACAACAACAACAACTGAAAAGGAAACAAAAACCCCATTGCATAAGCTTAGTTCTGGGGCCAAAATTGGGTGAGTGGGTGAATGGATGACTGGATGAGTGGATGAGTGGATGAGGGGTCCGTGCACTAATACTAATGAAGTGGCTTAAATTTGAGGCCGCTCAAACTTTGCCAACGAAGAAGGAAGCTTGGCAACTGAATTGTTCATTTGGCCATTTGACAGCAGCAAAGTCAATGTCACTTGGCAGCCAAATGACATACTATATATATAAATATATATATATATATGTGCACATATATATTTCTATATATAAATCAAGAGTTAGTCCTTCTATTCCTAAAATAATTTACAACTTTTCATTTGGCCAAAAATACTAATTAGCCTTGCTCAATTCAAAAAGTTGTTATGCGGTTTCATGGCCAACTATAGATGGATTTCATATGAAATTGCATTTGAAAAAAAAGAAATGTAACAGAAAATAAATATAAGAGTCATTAAAACTAATTAAGAATTTCTCATACTTATTCCGACTCGAGTAGCTGGAAAGAAGTGAGTCTGTTCTAATCAAGAGTATTTTTAAGAACAAGGAATCCTTTTCAATTGAAGTGAGTCTTCGACTTTGCCATAACCGTTAAAGGATGAGATGATTCTTGCTTATCACTGCCACGGACTAGTTAACATTGACTTATCCTCATTATATTTAATAAGGTTTTACCTTTTTAGCTTGCTTGAAATCTAATACATACACATGATATATAGCTAAAAGAGACATATCTCTTTGAAACTTCAGATCTGTCTCGGTTTCTACATAGGACTAAATTGCATATTCCAAATGATCTATATACCAATATGTCTTAGGAGACTTGATGAATGTGTGAAATCATATGGATGAATAATGTTTTTAGTACATCAAATAAACCAAAATTTTGATATGTAATGTGAACTTGAATTATGTTGTTGCTGTTGTTTTTAATTTTCAAATTTTCATAAAGTTTAGTTGAGATTTTTTACTCACCCGTTGCCTGAAGTTTCCAAATGAAATCCAAACGATAGGTGGCCTCTGTTTGATGACTATGAAAAATCAAAGCGAGCATAAAGGCCAACAAGAAGATTGAATCAATTATATAGCGTAGCAAGGCGACCTCGTTGCTAATGCCAGGAACAACCGAAACCAGATTCCAAAAAGAGAGAAGGAAAAAAAAAAAAAAGAAGAAATAGCCCCCAAATGGGTGACAATGACCAAGTTTATTCCAGTCCATTTAATTGTAATGCAGTCACCAGAGCAACACGCAAGGCAACGCGACGAGAACGATGCCATTGACGAGGACAAGGATGAGGATGACACGAGACCCGGGAACGAGAGTACATTCGGATGAAAGGAAAAAAAAAAGAAAAAGAAGACGAAAATGTTGAGAAAATTTGTAGTTTTGCAGCTGGCGCAGAGATGCAGGTTGTCTGTCCTGGTAGGGTAACTGATAAATGAAGCAACTCGGCAGGCAAGTGCTAAATACAATTTTAATGCAGTTTGCGGCTGCAGTAAATGCAATTCAGCTGGTGCCTTTGCCATTGCCTTGGTTGCTTCTGCTGCTGCTGCTACTACTTTAAATTGCATTACCAGCATAATTTCATTTCCATTCGTTTGCCTTTTAAGCATTTCCCCTTGAATACTTACTTCAACTCGACAGCGACAGTCATTTGCCTTCTATGCTCCATATACAGATAGCTGGAGCAGGCCATATAGCTACCGGAGGCAAAGAGTAGTAGCATCAGTTTGAGTAGAATACGTAGAACCTGATATGTGGCACAGCTCATCATCGAAAGTAAAGTTAGAAGGAGAAATGTCTGCAAAAAGTTAAATAGATCAACAAATTATACAAGTCTATATAAATATAATCAATAAAGATTTAAATACTCACATTGTAAGCCAAATAGAAATCACAACTGGTTAGCTGTTGCTCCGGATCCTTTAGCACATCGTTAATATTATAGGCAGCGGAAGTTTTATTTATATTTTGATGAAACCATTTCATGTCCAATGCTGACAATTGTCTATAGGATTCCTGGAACTAAAATTGCAAAAGCAATGCTAATTACTTTGACAGAACGACAGTTTTATGGGTCTCATCTCGGTCATTAAACCATGCACGCACAACATATATATATATCTATGTATATATATATATATATATATATATATTTATATATATATATATGTGTATATATATAGAAATGCCTACGTACTCTTAAAGTGTCATTAAACACAGAAAAGTGACAGCTTAATGTCAAAGAACTCAGCCTCAAAGCCTTAGACTTTGTCTCAGCTTTAGGGGGAATTCAGGTAACAAGTGGCCCATAAATGGGGCTAGCCTTCATGCATGAAACAACAATGTATAGAGAAATAAGGAGAGATAGAGTGAGATGGAACCATTGTTGTTGGCCCTCTCCAATGTTTTGCCAATGGCCAACTTTAATGGAAAAACTTTTGTTTTGACGCGGCCCCAAAAAACGGCAACACGAACTCAACTGAACCCTGGCGCAACAAGCGCGCGCGCCCTTTTTTTTTTTTTGTCCTACAAAAACAGCAACAACAACACAACAAAATACGAAAAAAATAACATAAATTTTCCTTTTTGCTTGCCCCCTCCACCACCGCACTCACCTCCCCTCTCACATGGCAACGCGTCTAAAAGTTTTACTTAGCCAAATGATGGAAAACGAAAGCAACAACAGCAACAGAAAATCGAGAAAAAGCCAACTGAGATTTCTGAGAGGCTTAGATGCTCTTTATTTAAAAAAAAAAAAAAAAAAAAAAAAAAAAAAACAATTGCGGACATTGTTTCAAATGAATGAAAAACTCGTATAAATATTTCGATACTTCAAATTGAGCTTCCAAGAGTCTAGGCTTAATTAGGTGCTTGGGACGGACAATGAAAAACAATAACTTTAAGCCTGGACTTACTCAGTTTGACAACAATTTAAATGCATCAAAACGGAAATATGTCCTAGAAGCGTTATCTCTTTAACAAAAGATGAAATGATACAAAATTTTAAGAAAAGCAACAATAAAACTTATTGGTTGGTTATCTATTCACGCATGCTGTTACATGCGTCAAATGGTTACGTGACATCTACAAATGTAGATGTAGATATATCATTTTACATTTCAATACATTTTACATAAAGATCCCTACGCAACGTTTGTATGTTATTACGTTATGTAATGTAATTCAACATTATGTTAGGTAAAATGTTATGACAATTAAGAAGTAAGTAAAACTTTTTTTTTATATAACTAATGGATATCTGCTATGTAATTTTTTTTTATAACATTGTGCGGTTAGGAAAAAATAATATACCCTTGCTTATGCTAACTTTACTTTTTCTGTTGTTTTGAGTTTTGCTTAGATTCGTGTTACGCATACGCCATGTATGCAAATGTCGAATCAAGCGACGAAAACTTTTTTATCTGTGTTGTAAGAAAATTTATATGACAAATATTTCATATAATTTGACAAGTCCTTCAGCGGAATAAATATATGTTTATGTATATATATATATATATATATATATATATATATATAAATATAAATATGTAAGCCAGTTTAAAGTTAATAAGCAATTTAAAGCGTACCGAACCAAGAGACCCCAAACCCAAAGAAGGTCGGGGATTATGCCGTGTGGTTAATCAAATATTTATAGAGTAAAGGCGGCGGAAAATTAAACGGGGCACAAATTAAGTCGATCTTTCACCCAACCAATGTCCGGTATCCAATGACCATTTCCATCAACTGCCCACCCTTTGATTACTTACCATAGCCAGAAGAGTGGTGAGTGCAATCAATGCAACTGTGGCAAATGCAAAAAACTGTGATAACCTGCGATTGCTATGAATATGCAATGAAAATCGTTTGATGCCAACTGGCAGCTGTAAAAGAAACAGAGGAACACGGAACGAAAAAGGGAAGAGATGAAAACATAGTTTATCAATGTAAAATGCAATATTCAGGATGTTGTCTGTGCCCTTGTTATTTTGCTCACTTACCTTGGCGTTGATTTTATGACAAGCCACCAGAAATACCAGAAACATCAACAGTACCAAAGCGCCCAGGGACAGGGTAAGCGACAAGAGGGAGCTACAGAAACAGAGAAGTAGAAATTTAAATAAAATAACACATTTTTTGGCAGCACACAGTGAGAGAGACAGATAGAGAAACACCCTACACTCCTCAGGAGAATGGAAGCAGTAATGTGTCCTATGTGTTCTGTTTGTTGTGTGTGCGAACTGACACTAACAAAAGCAAATACAAATAGGAATAAGCACTTGGAAAAGGTCATCCTCTCATGCTATTTACTATGCTTACTCCCTTCTATCTCTATCTACAGCTGTTTCGCCCTGTTAGCACTCGACTCCACTTCAATCTCACCTTTGGAACACAGCCAAGCGCATAATAGTCGTACCCAGCAGCACCAACAAACTGCAGTAGAAATATACACACAGCATGCGATCCGGTTCACTGGCATACTAAAAAATAAAATATATATACAAATATATATATATATATATATACATATGCAATATGTAGACAAATACAAAGGTAGATAAAGTGTGAGAGAGTTTTTACAAAAAAAGAAAAATAGAAATAAACTCACCTTCCTCTCTAGAGTATTATTTTTGAAACTTAAAAGCAACGACTGACAATGTTCTGCTCTTAAATGATCTATGCTCCGGGCATCAATGGCCCTCATTAGATACTCGTTGACCTCGTCCTCTGGATCTTTGGCACTTTCAGCACTATCTCCAAAGCCAAATCTGTATAAAAATAAGAGAAAATAATCACAGGTTGTCTGTTAGTACAATTCACAATAGCTTAAGGAAGTTTAATGACTTGAACACTGCAGGGCAATGGTTTTTATTTAATGTGCTGGCAATTTAAATAAATATATATAAAATGGTATTTGGTGCTTAAGTATTGTTAAGTAACGTTTAAATGGTGACTTTATTGTATTGGCAATATCTAATTGTAGCTTATCCTTAGAGAAGCACAGCTTTAGCGATTCAACTTACTTTGACGTATGTTTCTGTGCTGTACCGTGGCCCATCATGCGGAGCTCTTTGGATATATTGTCATTAACCTGCAAACGATTTCTCGACTTTTTGTGCTACGGTAGAGAGAGGCAAAGAGAAAGAGTGGGAATGAGTGAAAGAGATGTTATCATCATCTTGAACATAATCACATATTCCTTATGTATTACTTACTGGCCTATAGATATCTCCAGGTACAATTAGATATGTTTCAATCTGATGATCCTTGAGATAGGAATTACGTTCGGCCCCTTTGCCTGCCTCCACTTCGTAGTCACCATCCAGACACTTGAGCGTTTCCTTGGTAATATGAACGCGTCTGTAAAATTTATATATATATGAAGAAATGTTGGATAACAAATTGAATAGACAACAAGGCAAGGACATGAGGCATCTGCTTATCCTTATGCAAGGCATGTGGGTTATCTGTGAGTAGTAGGTTTCTCCTTCCATCTACTTAACTATCCATATGCCTTAGATGACAGAGAAGCAGCACATGGATGCAGTTTGGATTACATTGCATTACATGTGACACAGTTGGTAGGTATCAGCTTGCCCCATTCCTATACCTTTCTTTCTTTCCCTCTTCATTCCCTACTGGTAAAGACTTTTTAATGTTGCCGCTTTACTATACTTCGTCTGCAATTGGCTCTCGCTTCGAGTGGCTTTGAGTTTATTAAATTGCCATTGCAATTTCTCCACGTGCCATTGAGATATTCCTCATCCTTCAACTTGCATACATATATATGTGAATGTGTGTGCGGTGTGTGTGTGTGTGTTGTGTATGCGTTTGTGTGTTGATTCTATTGATAATTACATGACGCTTTGTTATGGATTGACTACGATGCAGTTCCAAATACGTTTTCTTCAGTTAACGAAGTTTTCGCATGCCAGCTCCAAGCTGTTCCAAATTGCAGCTTATCAGGCAAAATGCTTTCTGCCGGTTGAAACCAAACCAAGCCAAACCAACCCAATTCCCCCCAATCCACCCACTGCAGTTATTTGCTTTTAATTTCATTCGAGACAAGTTAACAAACGAGCTGCCGTCTCACAGCTGACCCAAATAAACTCAGCAGTTACTTAAACTTCAACTGAAGTCAAAGTTTGGCCCTAAGGCTGGCCTGGTCTCCGGTACTGTTTCTGGCACTGGCACTGGCACCAGCACCAGCTCCGACTCCGACTCCTGGCTTCTCCTCTACCACTGAATATGCAAATAAGCAAAAAGCAAAATTTCTGGCAAAAAATACAAGCAATTCAAATGACATAGACTAGTTCTATATCCTACAATTTAAACAATTGATTTGCTAATTCAATTAAAGTATGTTTTTTTATGAGTTTTGAACAGAAGATGTAATCAATTATCTTGTGGATGCCTTTATTAAAAGGACTTTTGGAATTAGTTTAAATTATTCTACGTAGAACTTATACCGGAATGATTATTAAGACCAAGCCATTGGTTTATTTCATTATGGAATATTTTGCTTGGTATTGAAATTACATTCTATATTCCTATTACTTTATAATGCAATCAATAGTGCATATGCCCATTGGTTGCATATTTCATTTTTATAGGGTATACGGTTTTTAAAAAAATAACGCAAAAGCAGAAACAAATTGCTCAAGTGTTGAAAATGCAGCTGAATCAACAGCAACACACACATACATACACATAAAATTGTTGGGCACTTATCAAGGGGTGTGCTTTGAGTTGAGTTCTTGTTGTTGCTTATAATCGATTGGCGGATGAAGGAGATGGGAAATGGAAACCAGAGGGTAAGAGGGTAGGTGCTGGTGGCAAGTTACCAATAAATTGGCGCCCACACACACACATACACACACGAATAGAAGAATATGCAAAATTTGCAACAAGAACAACAACAATTACACACTTCAGAGACGAAGGACAACAACAAAGGAGGCGACACTTTGAGACAAGTTGAAGTGGCCGCGCCCCAAAACGTAGCACTTGAAGAGAAGCCTCTTGGAGGAACTGGAGGAAGGAACTCTTGGCCTGACCAAAGTTGGCTTTAATTGCGACACACATACACACACACACAGACACAAGGACGAGTTGTCAAAACGGAAATGAGACAAACTTGTCAACGGCTTTTTGTTTTGTGGTTTCCTTTTTTCTGTCGTTATTCTCTCACCCGCCACTTTGTGGTTCAAACATAATTCACAGCTGTCCACAAAAAACAAAAGAGAAAATAAGACCAAGAATGGACGATTTGGATTGGGATTCAGTTTTCGATTGAATTGAATTGTTGTGTGGCAAGAGCAAAAGAAAAAACAACAAAAAGGTCTTCAAGCTGGAAGGATTTGCTAGGCTCAAGAGCACACACATAAAATGACTTTGAAGTGGTGAACAGCTTTAGCTTCAGGATTGGAAGCTTTTGGATCTGTCCGAAATGTAATTAATAGCCCACTAAGTATAATGAAAATGTTGGCTCGATTTCAAACTTACCCCGGAATGCCACCGCTCTCCATGTGATTGGCGAGAGTCACATCATTGGACCACACATCAAACTGCCACTTGACCAGACCCAATACTCCACAATGTACTCGTCCCGTGTGGATGCCCACACGCATGTTGACATTCACTGCCATCACCTCACGCACCAGCCTGAAATGGTTAAGCAGATTGAATGAAGGATATGTTAGTAAGTTGATTGTAAGAGCTGGAGTAAGTAAGGCTTAGACAATAGGCAACAAGGGAAAGACAGAGAGAGAGAGAGAGAGAGAAAGGGACAGAGAGAGCGAGTACGTAGTACTTACGCTATGGCGTCAATCATATCGAGTCCCATTTCCACTGCGCAATGTGCATGATCCGGCCTTGGTTCCGGCAAACCAGAAACACAATAATAACAATCGCCAAGCAGCTTAATGCGGAGACAATGATGCTCGGCGGCCAATCGATCAAAGCTGCAACAAAGGACAAAAAGATGGATGAAAGGGGTACAAGAGAGAGAGAGAGAGAGAGAGAGAGAAAGAGAAAGATGGTGGAAGAGTTTAGGTTGGCAAAGGCAAGTTGTGTAACCCACTCTATATAGATGAAAAATCAAAAGGAAATTCCATTTCATTACAAAGTCGAATATTGCAAACACTCTGCAATTGAAGTACTTTTTAATTACTGCAACTATAATATGAAAATTCTTAATTAATCTTTATTAAATAAAATTTAAGTTTTGTTTTACATTAAATAGTTGAAAAGGATAACAAATGAACAACAAATTGAATTACTTGGAGTACTAATAATTATATAGTTAAACCCATTTACTTTATATGAACTTTCTATACAATTAGTTAAAAAGAAAACAAGTAATTAAATATTGTTGTTGTTGGTCATAGTAATGGTATTTATATATATAACAAATTAAGTACTTAATAGCAGAGTCAATATTGCCCATTTAGGAAAGGGAAAAACGAAAGGAAACGAAACGAAACAAATCCATAAACTGGTCAAATCAACGAACCAACCAAACAGGCCAAGGAAGCCTTCTGACTGAAACGGGATTTTGTTTTTTTTTTCTTTTTCTTCTTTTTCTATTTTTACGTTTGCTTTTGCTTTTGCAGCTGTTGCCACTTTTTTGTTAACGAGTCCTAAGCTGGCCAATACCCAGAAGGAAACAAACAACAGAATAGCAACATCAAGCAATACTCTGATACGGATCCGACTCCGACAGAACCGCTTCTATTTGGCCAGTCGAATGTGCAATTAAATCGGCCCCAAGCTTTACTCTATTCGTGTCTGTGTATGCGTGTGCGTGTGTGTGTGTGTCTGTATATGTCTGGGATTCTTTTCTCCAGGCAAGAACTTTGACCCAGACACACACACAGACGAGGCATAGGCCGGCCTGCAGGCAGGCAGTCAGGTCAGGACATTTTCATTAATTATGCCTCGAACCTGAGGTTGTCTTAACATTCCCTTGTCACAACCACCACCATCAACAGTTCCCCTCTCATCAATCTGAACTTACCGTGCAAAAAGTTCGTTGAGCAGACGCACCAATTCCTCGGCCGTGCACTGATCCGAGAGGCTTGTGAAACCGCAAATGTCCGCAAAGAGAATGCTGTCAAAAAAAAAAAAAAAAAAAACACCAAAAGAAAAAATAAAGTAAAGAAAGTTTACGACGAAGGCGGTATAAAAAGAGAGGAAAAGGAGGGGAAAGATAGAAAGAGTAAGCAAGCAAATGTTAGAAAAGGAGGAAAAAGATGGTAAATACGCATATTACAATCTGCGGTTGCCTGTTGTGTCTGTCGATGTTGATAAAGTCAATGACGGGCATAGTTTTTGGACCATATGTGTTGTACATACACATACTCTCATGATGTTGTGGTAAATGTATGTGTGTGTGTACGTATGTGAGTTTAAATGGTATGTGACTTCCACACAGCTGCTTCAATGGAATTTTTTAATATATTCAACTAAAAAAAAAGAAAGCCACAGCCGGTTTACAGTATCAGCTTAAAACCTTTAAGACTCACTTTCTCTTGCAACTGTCAATTTTAAAGTATGTTTTCCATTCTTAAAATTTACATCTTACTTTCGTTTATTCATTCTACATGGGAAAATCCTTTTTCGCTTAGGTAGAAAATGACGACAGCATCACATTAGCAGACTTTTTTTCTAACTCGTTTTTTTTTCTTTTTTTTTTTTTACCTTGTTGATTTTACGACTCGTAACTGAGAACGGCTTAAGGTGAAGCTCAGCGCGTAATTTAATACAAAGCGAAAGTTAATATAAAATGTGACTAGCAACTTTTCAATACCCTAAAACATCTTCACCAAATGAAACTCTTTCGTTGTCATTCTAACATATAGTTTTAACTTGAAAGAATTTATTTTCGACTAGTTTCTCTCAGAGAGAGTTTGCCATTCGATTGAATCCTTTTCGATTAAACTAAGACTCAGACTATGCTACAGTTTCAAAAAGAAGCTTTTAAATATATATAAACCTAATATATTGCAAGGACTTTTCAATTTACTGCAAAAGTTGGCAAAACTTAGATTTCTTTTAGGTACTCTAAGGAAAATTATATGAAATCTGTGGGTTTTGGCAAGTTTTAAAATGGCTCTTAAATATAAAACAAAGAGTATAATAATGAATTTTTTATATTTAAGAAATCTTTTCTCCTAAAAACAATTCAATGAAAATTACACATACATACATACATACATACGTACATATATTGTAGTTGTATGTGTATTTATTTATATTATATTTCATGTGAAATCAATCAATGTATCATCAATCTAACATAAGTGGCAGCCACTTATTTGCTTGAAGAAAAAAAAAAAGAAGAAAATAAGAAGAAAACCAAATATCTTTCTCATGCAGAGTACACAGAGTTTCGCCTTTGAAGAAAGGAAAGAAAAATATATAAAAGAACGCAAACAGGTGCCCCCAAAAGCATGCTTTATTATGCTTCGCTAACTGCGCTGAATGTTGTGGAGAATGCGGGTGTGTGTATGTGTGTGAGTGCGAGTGTGTAGGAGTGTGTGAAGAGCAGAGACGGTTTAAGGGAAAGCAAAAGAGTTGTGCAGTTTTTTTTCTTTCTTTTTTTTTTTGCATAAAAATTCATTGCTTACGTTACACACTCTGGCAGGCAGGCAGACACACACACTTACACACACAGATACAGAAACAGAAAGACTCTCAGCTGAACAATTTATTGACTTTGCATGCAAATAAATTCACACTTCACACGCACACACACTTACTCATACACACACAGAGACAAACAGTTGGTTGTTGGCGTTGTAGTTGCTCTCACCTGACATTCTCATGCCGCTGTATGTAAATCTTATGAAACTGTGTGTCACGTGGCTGGCCCGCAATATCGTCCTTCATCTCCATGGCAACATGTCGGGGCAGGACAGAGAGTAGCAATCGTTCCTAACGAGAAACAAGTACAAGAACAACAGTAACAACAAGTTGAAAAATCAAATGTGCAAAACGCTATGGCATGAGAGGCAAAAGAATTGGATTCCAAAAAAAAAAAAAAAAAAGAAAATAAAAAGCATAAAGCAGTAAACAAAAATAAAAAAATAAATAAATACCCAAAATAAAATCGGTATATATCAGAGGCGTAGCCTAGAATACATACATACATACATAGAATCAAGCCATAACTCAATTAAAAAACGAAAACGTTTTCAAATCGAAAAAAAAAAACATCTCAGAGAGAATAAATTTAATTTGAGAATTTCCTTAAGGCATTAAAATTTCCATTTTAAAACGATTTAAGCAAATAATCCTGATTGCACTAGCTTACAAAAGTCGACAAATGAAGGGAAACCTTTTTCAAATTGATATTGAAATTTGAACTTGTTAAGATATTTTAATGGAAAAAGATCAAAAAACAAAGATTTCTCAATCAAGTTTTGCATATGCAAAAAAAAAAATATGTCCAAGTTCTTTAAACTTTTTTCTTGGTCCCCTTTCTCAGTGTATATAACAATATATTCCGCCTTTGCAACACACTGACACAGTAACAGACAGACTGACTGACGGCAAAAAGATTTTGCCTAAATTATTCTACACGCCCAACATGCTGCGTAGGCGGATCCTTTGTTCTGTTTGTCGTTTTATCATCATCATCATCATCGTCTTCATCATCGAAAGGCAAGTCTTCATCATTTGCCCCGCTGACTTTCATTTCTTTGATGCACTTTGTTTCTTTTTTTTTTTTTTAGATGTGATGTTGTTTTTGATGTTGATGTTGATGATGTTATTGTAAATGATGATGATGGGTGATGAGAGAAGAAGAGCAAATAACATTGTGTAAAATTGTTGTTTTACCTGCTGTTGATTCTCTCGCTGGGTTCTCAAACGGGCCTCAATGCATTGACGGGTCTCTATGAAGGCCTTGCGCTGAGCCTTCTCTTTGGGCCAATGAGTGTAAATGCCAGTTAAATTGGCCAACACCAATGCCACTGATGTGCACAGCAGCTGTAACCAAAAGAGTGGAGAGCAGGACAAGTGTAAAGAGAAGAAAAGAAAATTGAAAAAAGAATGATATAATGGAAAGCATTAATGACATTAAGATATAAATACAATAAAATGGCAGTTATGATTCCAAAGAGAACACAAAACAGAACAAGACAGGACAGGATGGGACAGGACGGCACAGGACAAGAATTGATAGGACGGAACGGGACGGTCCATATCAGAAATACAGAAGGACACAACTGGCCTCTTGGGTGGCAGCTCAATTTCATTCAATTTTGCGGCAATTTAATTTCATTTATTTATGTTTTTGCTCTCGCTAGGCGTTGCGCAGACACGTGCCTGCCAACAACTGTGTCCGCCTACTTGCCACCTACTTCCTGCTCCCACTTTTATATCCCCTCTCTCTCGCTCTCTCTCCCCCTCCAATCATTTCGCTCAATTAAAGCTAACTGCCTTTGTTTGATGAAAAAATTAATTTGTGTTCTGTGGACACCAGAACCTGTTGATAGACAACAACAAAAATAAAACAACCATTTAACTTCATACACATATTTTTTTTTTCTTTTGCTTTTGGGTTTTGTGTCGCGCATGTTGAAAATCGAGAGGAAAAAAAAAACACCAACTGGAAAAATTTGCAATCATGTTTCTGTGTTTCTTTGCTTTTGGTTTTGTTTTTTTTTTTTAACTCACCTCTTGCCAGTGTAAGGCTGTGTCAACGTCCATCAACTGCAAATCATTCTGCTCACTGGTTGTGTATCTTACACAGGTATAGATATGTGCAGCACTCAACAGGATGCCACCGATTAGAGCCTCTCGCAAACGTAGTGGCAACATTGTATATGTCATATAGATAAGGACAATGCAACACGAGCTACCATTAAAGGATTTGCTATAACAAGAAAAGATGAAATATGTAATATTTTTTATACTCAACATGATGTATATATATAGTTAAATGATCTGTAAGCTCTTTCAACTTTCCCATATATATTTGTTTACCGAAAATGTGTAAAAAAATTATTAAATATATTTTCATTAAGAGAAGAAATAAAGGATAATATATAGATACATATTAAGAAAATATTCATTCTTAGATTTCTTCTTATAAAATTGTGTCAATTTCATCTACCAATAGAAAAAAAAATGGTGTTAATAATAGCCAATTAATTAACTTTTTCTTTGGTATGTTTAATTGTTTTTTTTCTTGGCCTAAAGGTTATATGTAAATATATAAACGAAACCACTGACGTAAATGTGAAAGAAGTTTTGATCCTTTATAAAACAGCTGTTTTTGTGTATGTGTGTGTATGTTTCTCTGTGTGTATATTGTGTATGTTGTAGCACTCAGGCCGTTGCCCTGGATTTTCTTCTATTTTTTTTCCCCCATTAGAATTGGGTAAGCAATTAGCGAGCCGTAAATGATTAATTTTCTGGCTGCCAGGCAACAGCTGCAAAGACATACCCGTTAATATCCCCTCACCACACACCTTCTCTTACTCTCTGTTATGCGTTTGTGTGTGGGTGTGTACTAACCTGGGTTGCATAGCATAGCTAACAACAATTTCAATGGCCAGAAATGTACCCAAAATGACATAAGATACAAGCACAAGAAATATCTCATTCATTGCCGGCTTTGAGAGTATGCAAAGGAGAACTAAGAGAAGCAAAGAGTTATATATATATATATATATACGGAGAGATAGAATAATAATTTATATAATTATAAACTAAATATAGGTGGAAACAACCTAAACATTGGTAAAGGAAGGAATATTGTTACTCACATGCATAGACAATGCCACAGATTAGCATCACAATGAGAAAAATCAACACAGACTCATCAATTTGCGTAATCACCGATGATAGAATGTGCGCGTAGTAAGTCAATGAAGTGTCCAAATTATCATCAACATTCAAAGAGGATGTATTCCTGAACACTTCATCACGTTCGCTGTTAGAGTTATTGTTGTTGTTGTTGTTGCTCTTGTTAGTACTGTTACTGTTGGTGTTGATTTTGTCAGTGCTCCATTGGTGGACAAGCGGCGTATACGTAATGCGTTTAATGCCATCAGCATTGGCAATGGAAACATCATCATTGTCGGCATCGGCATCGGCATCAGCATTCAGTTGGGCAATGTCAACAATCAGTTGAGCCTTCTTCTCCATCTCCATTCCCAATTCCAGTTCCATGCCCATTTGCTCCTGTTCATGCTCCATACTCAAAGCCTCATACACATTCTCATCCCAATTTTGGCTACGTTTCGTTCTCATTCTGTATCTGAAATTCAGATTGAGGTTAACATACACAAACACACGCACATACACACACACACACATACATATATGTATATACATATGTATAACTATCCATCTTGTTGTTTTTGATAAATATTTATATATGAATATATCTAAATGTAAATGAAAAAAATCCCATCAATTGATAACATTTATTAGCTTCCTTTCATTCCACTTCAATTTGTCATTTTGACCGACCGACGGACGGACAGACTGCCTCAGATGTTTACACACATTTTACAACACATTTTTAACCAATTGAAAAGCAATGTTAAAGAAACTACAATAAAACACAAAGCAAACATTGCAAAAAGTTGTAAAAATAATTATAAAACATTTCAGTCAAACAATTTCCCCCAACATAAATTCCAACAAATTTATCATAAAAACTTTTACACGGGCGTGGACTTGTTTCTCTTTGGAAAAGGGGTAAAAATTCAATATATTTTGGTTCTGTTAAACATTTAATCTATAGTAAATAATATTACAATGTAAAAATGATTGTAGTATATCTAAATATTTTCATTTCGAGAATTTTTATTACCCCATTCAAAAAAAAAATTGACTTTAATGATAGTTTTGCAACTATTTTGAAATAAATGTAATTTCATCTCCTTTTACTATGCCCATGTCTACTTCAATGATTCCACTCGGCTTCTGTTCTTTCACATTTCGTTTCACTTTCAATTTGTGCTGGAAGAAAGTTTTCACTTTAAGCTGTAGAAGTTTTGCCATGATTTGCTTTGGTTTGATTTGCAAACCTCAAAATGTCTATCAAAAATCATAAAATTTAAGTTCGCCTTCTGGTTAAACAGTTGGACAGTAGGCCATTTGGTCGGTCGGTTGGTCCGTCGGCAAACTGTGGCTGTCAAAATGCCAAACGCAAAAACCCAAAACCTAACCCAAACCAAACCAAAACCCACCCCAAGTTTCCTAAACCTAAACACTAAATCATCAATCCTATGGCTAGGCTGATGGCTGCTGGTTTCTAGTTTACTCACCTGGTGCGATATGGGGGATGCTGCTTGTAGCGATGCTTGTGGAGGCGCCGTCGATAATGTTTCCGTTTCTGCCTTCTGATTCTGCCATCGTCGCGAACATTATCATCCGCATCCGCATCCACATCCACATCAACATCAAAATCAACAAGGTCGCGGTTGGACTTGAAATTCCTGCCATTGGCAATTTGTTGAACGTTTGTTGGCGGCGTTGCGGTTGTCGTTAAGTTGCCACTGACCATGGAAGGCATGGTGTTGAGTGGTATAAATGTGGAATTGGTAACGGTAGTCCCATTCATGTCCAGATAGAGGCTTTCCATTTTTATTGCATATGACGATGACGACGACAAGGCAGAATTTGTTGCAAAAGTCCGTCGCAATTGCGATGTGGTGAAAACTATGTGAGTGCATGATAGGGCCAAAATCAGTGCCAACAAAAGGGCCAAAATGTGCGTTGTGTTACTTTGATTCATGCGCAAAAAATACCGCTGATAAAGCATTTCCACCTTTACAAAGGAAACAAAAATCAAAGAATTTATATAGTAAAGACAAAAGGATCATAAATTTTTAAAGCATGGAAATTTTTGCTGACATTCCTGTTATGCTATCGTTGAAATGTCTTTGTAAAAATAACTAAAAAAATTTTAATTAAACAACTTAAAAAATGTATATAAGAGAATTTATTTTTATATTATAATATAGAGACTGTTAAAGACTCAAAATATTCTAAAATTTTTTCTATGTGTGTGTGTGTATATGCTAATTGATTCCTTTAGTTGAAAATTGAAAATACCCTTTTGTGGTAGAGTATGCGGAAAGAGAACAATCACGCAACCACGAAAACTTTGTGCAAAGTTTCTTGAAAAAGGATTTCCTGTTAAGCTTTTCTTTCTTTACCCATTTGCTCCTTTTGCTTAAGCTACTTACCTGAAGATTCTTAAACTGATGCGTCGAACAGAGACGCAAAATGATGCGATTCAAACGAAACCAAAAGGATATGCTAGGACTAAGTGCTCCACCAGCTCCAGCTCCAGCTGTTCCACCAACTCCACCTCCAGCCGAATTAGTTGAATGATTTGCTTCAACATTGGCATTAGATTCACCTGTAGAAAATTGAAAGCATAAGAAGCCAAAATTGAATTTTGTGGTAATGTGAGCCAAAATCCTTATAAATATGCATTAGCTTTATGTGTGAGCCGAGGGCAAAAGCGCAAAACCAGAAATTAATTACACTGTGGCCAAAATCAAGCTGAGCTGAGATTGCTAACCACATGAATCCGACCCAATCCCCCTTTTATCTTTCCATATCAACGGAGACAAAATAATTGCAAATTGCATATTTCAAATTTACAATTGTTAATGCGGGTCTATTTACAGATGGTTGAATGCATTACGAGATTTCAATTTTATGAGTGTGGTCGACAGGGCTTAGTACAGTTAACAAACTGAATCAAGGTTTTACTTAACCAGTATTGGCCAACAGCAGTTTATTGGACCAATAGTGTTGGTAAATAGCAACTAAAGTATTGACTTATATTAAAACTTAAGCTAATTAAAGATTGTTTAGCTTGCCCATTGTTGCATTAAACTGGCATTTATTTCCTTAACCAGTGTTGATAAATGTCAAGTTTTAAAAGGTGAACTTGCTTTAAAGATGGCCAAGTACAATAAAAGATTTTGTTGACATTTAACAATGTTGGCAAGTCAACTAAACTATAAAAACATTTCATACAATAGCCAAAAATCTCTGCCTCTCTCTATCTCCTACTTTACTCCCATTGAAATTCACTTAACGTCTTTTACACACACAAGCACATACAAATACATAAAATTTATATATATATATATATATATATATATATATATATATTTATTTGTGTGTTTTTTGCGGCGTGTGTGTGTGTGCGTATGTATAGGTATATATTTGTTCGACTTTTCTAACGTCATCATCCTCGACATCTTCAACAATATTTTCTGCCATTGACTGCGTCTGACATTTTACAAAGAAAAACGTTGAAAACGTAGTGGAGGAAGGAAAAATTGAAGAAAATTGAGAGAAAGAAAAAAAAAAGAAATGTGAAAGAAAAAAAGCAACAAGCAATCTTGATTCAAAATGCAACACACAATGCCATAAAATGTTGTATTGTAAAATGTAGAATGTCAGCCAAATCGGCATATTAAAATCATTCAACTGTCCCGTTACTTTGACCCCGCATCTACTACCTCCACATCCACCTTCGCCTACATAACCAGCCTTTTATTTGTTGCTCTTGTTGTAAAAGTGACCACAATGCGAACCGCAAACAACAATCGAGAGAATGAAAAAAAAAAAGGGGAAGTACTGCGAAGGGATATAGGGGAATAGGTTCAGGGTTTCCTGAGGGATGGGGAGTGGGTTATGGGTGGCGGCAATACAACATACGCACATCTGAAAATATGTTTTTATATGCATCAATAAATAAATGCCAAACGTGATTATGTAAATTTTCTATAGAAATTTGCGTATATCAAAGGCAACCCCATTGCTTTCATAGGAAAAGTAAATCGAAAAAAAAAGGCAAAAACGAAAAGAAAAAAAAAAATGGAAAAGAAAAAGGGCAAAAAGAAAAACTAGAGAAAACGCAAGAGGCACAACAGGCAGCAGTCAGACGGCCAAAGCATCCCAGGCAACCATAGCTCACATCACGTCTAGGGGCTAAGAAAAGGGGGGAACGAAAAAAAACTAAATCCAAAACGAAAACGGAAAAAACACACACACTCACACATACACAAACACACAGACATTTTGTGTGAAATGTGAGAGAAATGCCAATCTGAGAATGAGATGAATACTGGGCAACAGAGATTCGCAGACTGAGGCAACTGGGAGACTAAGCCTGAGAGGAAAGAAATAGCCTCGTCAAATTCAATATGACAATGACAATCAACTTGTGACATTTGAGGCGTTGTAAGAGAAGGTGGAGGGTATAGGGTCGTATGATATAAGGATGAGACATGCGTGTTGGCATTTTTATTGCCCCTTAGTCCTAGCTAACGTGTCCATCTAACGAGCTGAATAGAAGATGTTGAAGTCCATTACCAGCTAATCGCAAGAATGTTTACTCGCTTCCCACTCTTCTGCACTTATTGTCTTTTTCACTCTCACACTTTTTCTCCTTTCTTGGTGTTGGTTTCTACTTACTTTGTTGCAACAGCTGGGCCTCATCACGTTGATAGATCATGGGACTGTGGCAGGTGGAACTAGAGTTTGTTGAATCAATGGACTCATCTATGTTACAGCGAGTGATACCAGCCTAGAAAAGAAACACAAAAGAAATTACATAAACCAAAAATAGAAACTATTCAAACTCGTTGCTAGTATTGCAAATTGAAGCATATGTGGCATGTATCTAAATAAAACTCTATATCAACACAATGTTATAAAATCATTTGAAAAACAAAATATTCTGTAGAATTTGTTTTTGCTATATACTTTTTGCACTGGAGATGAGTTTCTTGAAGCTTCTGTTTAACTTGAAGGTTTTTATATACCCAGAAAACTACACTGAACTCTTGGTATTATGTTTATACAATTCAAGAAAAATAAAAGTCATCATTTATAGTTTGCTGCAGTTTGTTATACAATCTACAATTCAAATTTCTTTATACATATATCAAATGAGTAAGTAAAATAAAATTTTTTGTTGCCCTCATAAGTATGCAATGGTTTTAATATAATTGCCACTAAACGTTATTTTCACTTACAGACACAGCCACACACACACACACGGGCGCATACGAATACGAACACAGAAATTCACAATTGTCTCTTTCTCTCTGTTTCACTCTTTTCATGCGTATTGGTGCATCCCCGCGGCATTTTTAAACAAATTGCTAACCGTTTGTATGCCAGAGTTGGTTTCATTTTTGTTTTTTTTTGCCTTCTGCTAAACTTTTTCAATTGACTCTTGACAACGAAAAGCAAATACCAACTCATGTACTCACACCTACAGAGATATACATACAAGTACGCACACATTCACATTTACACCCACCCACCCACACACATCCACATGGTTGTAAAGTGGCCCCTTGTGCAAGTTGGCATTTCACTTTCACAAATGTATCTATATGTAAGAATATTTTGGCAGGACATTGAATGTTTTGCTGGCCACTTGCAGGTGTTAACTCTCTATGAAAATCAACCCAAAGGGATACCTAATGTCTCCTCCTTGTAGTTGCAGCTCTTTGGCTCCTCTCTATATACTACAAGAGAATTAATTAGATTTGCAATAAATGTAGAAAGGAAAATTGAGGCTCTGGCAAAATAAAATTCAATAACAGTAACTAGTTTTTTTTTGCCATTTCCGATTAGAATGAAAATGGAAATGCTTTGCCCTCTACTTAACTCTTACTCTTACATTATTAAAACGGAATTATTAAAGAGTTTGTAGAGTTGACTTATAAATTGCGTTACACAGTTGGTGGAAAAATTATTTGCGGTTGCCAATTGTTGAGCTTGTATTGTCCCTTTATTTGATAGTAAATTGTATTTTAAATTTAGATACCACCTGCTGATGTTAAAGCAAATCAAATTAAATATTTAAATCCCCCTTCAATCAATGGCAAGTCTGCTAGCGACATTCTGTCCATTAGGTGCGTAAATTAATTGATGCCACAATCCTAATCCCCACCGCAACCCACACGTGCCCACTCCACTCAATTTCATTTCAATCACAATCTCATTCTCTCATTCTACCATCTCAGTTTCTGCTGGGGACTCACCGCAATCAAACTGCTGCTAACCATGGCCTTGCCTCCCTTGGCATTCGTATTAAAATGTTCGATCACCTCCCAATTGGATTTCTTGGGTGTTGATGGCTGAGTTAGCGCTTGCTGTTGCTGGTTTGAGGCGGATGATGGTGAGCCAGCTCCAGCTCCAGGACCTCCACTGCCACCTCCAACTGATGACTGACCAGGTACATGCAATTCCATGGAGGTTTGCGTGCTGCTGCCGCTACCAGCCTGTTTCAATGAAGCCGAGCGGCTAAAGAACTTTCTGTGCTTGTTTTCCTAAACGGCGAATGAAACGAAACGAATCGTAGATGTGAAAGAGAAAGAGAAAGCGAGAGGTGGCAAGTGTTGAGAAATGATTGGTATTTGTAGGTCAATTAGCTCACCTCTTTACTGGCTGATAAACCGATTCCAGGTCCTCCTACTCCTACTCCTCCTCCTACGCCACCGCCGCCATGTCGCATTCCCCTGAGGGAAAGTCGCTTCGACCATTCTCTTTTCTGGCTTTCTGATGACAGCGAACGAAAGATGTGAGTGGCTCCTCCCCCACTTGCACCGCCAGTGGCACCTCCTGCTCCAGACGTCGAGCTCATTTCTGTAAAGAAAATTGATTTTCATTTTACATGTTGAAAAGGAGAGCGCGCTAATTTCTAAACAAATTGCCAATTTTTGCGCTCGACAGCCGCAACAGCAGCAGCAGAAGCGGCAGCGGCAGCGACAGCGACAGCCAAAATGGCATTAAAACAATAAATTCGATTTTACTTTCGAGCCAAAAACAAAAACTGACAATGCCAATAAATATATCGTATCGCATCGTATCGTATCTACTTTTCTCTAAGACCCGGCCCACTTAACTTGCACGAAATGCTTTTCAGACACGCAAGACCCCAACAACAACGACAACAACAAGAGCCAACAAACCAGCAAGAGGATTTCGTTTCCTTCTTATTTTTTACTCTCTTCTTGTGTTTTTTTTTTTCTTCTTTTTTTTATTTTCTGTTTTTAGCCAGGACCTAAGGCTTTGAAATGGTCTTTATCCAATTGAGCGAAATCTATATACACTTTCCATAATCCAGGGGATACATGATCAAGAGAGAGAGGGAGGAAATCTATTACAAAAGACTTTTCAGACAGCAAAAAACAATCATTTAACTGGTCAACTAGAAAAATGGCTATATATTTGGCTTATAAAAGATTAAGAAAACATTCAAAAAGAAATAAAAACAAAAAGGTTTAATATATATATATATATAAAATATATGAATTCGATCTTAAAGAAGTCATAATAAGCGACACTTGATTGTAGTAAAAGATCATTCTAGATTCGGTGTGAGATTCTTAGATTTATTAGATTGATTTGCTTTCCACTTTATACCTAAGGAAAGTATTTCTTTATTTTCTCTTGAAAACTATAAAAATAATTGACCAAACTATAAATATTTTATGAAGTTTTTAAGAATTTAAATTTGGTAATTATTTAAAGTTTAAAGAAATCGATTCGTTTTAAAAAGTTTTTGGAAACCTAATTAAAGGTTGAGAAAAAATCAAATTTCATCTCATTAGATCCAAAACGATTCTATATGGCAACTGTAAGACTCTTTATGCTTCGTTCTGTCCTTCTATTAGCTTTACAATACAAAAACAAGAACGAAAAAAAAAAAAAAACTGTGCCACAGACAACAACAATAACAGCAACACCAACATGAAACAACAATGAGGAGCTTGGAAAGGAAGCAACTTTCCTCTACTTTTGCTTCATATATTTTGGGACTGGGGCAAAGTCTTAAAGCCGAGGCCAGGTCGCTTTACCTTCGAAGGCAGTTTCATTCCTTGCCAGTTGCCGCTGTTGCTCTTGCTTTTGGTGCTGTCTTTTTCTCGGCTTTTGTTTTTGGCCCAAAGGCCGAAAAAAAAAAATGAAAACCTAAGCAAGAGGCGTGGCAAATTCAAGGGGAAAGCGGATCGGTCTACTGAACGGTGTCTGAATGGTGGGTTAGTGGGTTAGAAAATGGGGAAGGCTCAATAAGTGGGTGGATGAGGATACACAAGTGCCCGGCCACCGGCATAAATATGTCAAAAACACAATGCGCCGTGCTATAAACAAATTGTTTTGTTGCCAAAAAAACAAAAAAAAGAAAACGACAAAAAAAAAGCGAACGAATGAAAATTGAAAAATTGAACAAAAAGAAAATATGGAATGGAAATGAGTACAACAAATAGAACCAGCGTGAGATAGGGCGAAAAAGACAGAGACAACAACAAAAGAGAGAAAGGGAAAGCGAGAAAACCAGGTGCCTATTGAATTACAACTGTCAGCAAATAATTGTGAAAAGTGGGAAATACAAAAACAAAATATATATATATAGGTATATATATATATATATATAGGAAATCATAGCTCAACAGCCATGTGAAAGTTGAAATACTCTAGAAAATTGGCTTCCATTATCAATTATTTATTGAATTTTTATATATAAGAAATAATCAGAGAAACTTAATTCCATATAAATATAATAAAAAAGCATGCTATAGAAGTATGATCTGCTATCATTGTATTAATAAACATTTTACTAGAAATTATAGTATTGTGAAAACATCTAAAAAAAAAAACAAAACATTGTTTCATATCTTTATACCTTCTATTCATTCTATTTTCTGAATATTATATTAAAGGTTTCTGACTTAAGGCTAAACTAGTATATCTCTGATTAATGCCTAAATTTTAAAGTCTCCAATAATAGAAGGGCCTTTTCTATATTGAGCAAAAATCAAATGGACAACAAACTTGATTTCAATTTTTTGAAAACATATTTTGTTTTTTTCGTAGAAAAGCAAAAACTTTTTTTTATTCATGAATCAGTTCAAGTTCCCATTGAATGGGAAATCATTTGGAAAAATGTTCATTTTTGGTTTTTGCCCATTTAAATGGAAATTTTGTACCACACGCAGAGCCCAGACCAGTAGGACGGAAAGACAAACAGACAGACAGACAGAAAAACTGACAGACCAACAAATAGATAGCCAGACTATATAGATAGACAAATCGTAATATAAACTACAACCATACATGTATAAACATATATATTTCATAAAGTATTTCAAGTATTTTTAATTGAATTTTATAGATGAAGGCTAAAAATTCAATATTGAAACACTTGATCATTTCAAATTGTTTATAATTTTTACAAAAGGCTTTCATGCATATATCAATTTTCACATCATTTCAACAACATAAAGAAAAACTGAATGCTATAAAAGAGACTCTCTATCTTAGTCTCTCACTCTCTTTCTGTCTGTCTCTCGAAATATTTTACCTTATTCTGTTCTCCACAGCAAAAGTAAAAGAAAATTTGTAGTATAAAAAGTCACTAAAAGGGACTTGTTGTAAAAACTTTTCTTGCATTTGATAGTAGAAGGGTTGCTCCTATATGCAAAGTAGACATACAGCAAAAGGAAGTTGGGTGGAATAAGATACTCATTCTTAAGCTTTTTCAACTGTCTTAAACGCCACACCCGCCCACATATGCCAAATAGTTCATAGTTTCTATGACAGGAAGTCAACAACAACAACAACAACAACAATGGAAACCAACCAAACAGAGTGACAGACAGCAGCGGTTAAAAAAAGGAAAATTGGAGGGTAAACCGGAAAATTTCTCACTCATAAATGTCAGCATCAAATAGGCTTAGCACTTGGTATTAAATATTTATAACAAATATCATGTTCATCATGTATAAGAAACGGCTGACTGTTGACGGCGGGGGGATGGCAAAGGGACACTTTTAAATGTCATATACAGAATATTCATGGGTCTTTAAGCCGTAACTCAACTTGACAAACAATCGCGAAATCAAGCAGCTGATTTAATTAGCTACATTACATGCCCTTCTGCACCCCTTCCTTTCTACTTGTTCTACTCTTTTGCCACTCTTTTACTCACTCTTTCACACTTTCTCTACATCTATGCATAATAATATGTGAAAGAGCAGAATGGCAAAGTCAAAGGCATTACAACTCATCATCACTTGGTATACATCAAAGGATCGATTTAGGTCCTTGTCTTGTTTCGGTTTTATAAGTGGTGAAAATGATTACTTTTATACTTATTAAAATGTTCAATGTGAACACTTTAAGTCCGGTTAAAGTTCGCTAATCCAGATTATATGATAAGATAAGGATAAATGAAAAAAAAATTGTGTAATGATTGGCAACAAATAACCCAAATTTGTTATTTAAATTTTATGAATATTTTCCATTTATGCTATAATAAATGAAATGACAGATTTAAATCCCCTTAACCAATGCCATTCCCTTTTAAATGGAATCAATTTTGTTTTTAAAGAGCATTTTGTTATCCAGTAAGGGTTTTACTTCATCTAGCTCTAATGTATGCGAATGTGATGAGGAAAATCCCTTGGAAAAAGCTTGTTAATCACTGTCATGTCAGCGGCTCTGCCAGGTAAAAGCCAAACAAACATTTATACGAACACTCGACAAACATGTATGCACACACACACACACATAGATACACCCGTAAATATACGTAAATTCCATACTTATATGTATATGTATGCGTTCATGCGTGTATGTGTGTGTATCTATATCTATTCCAATGTCTCGTTTAGCTCTATAAACTGTCATACAGTTCAATGGCAATTCATTATGTTAATGGCGTTAATGGTCTGGCAAATATTGTGACTACAACAACAACAACAAAAGCCAAAACAAAACAAAAGTTAAAGCAAAACCTAAAACAGCAAAATAAAACTTTTCTGCCATGTGCCGAAAATTAATAAAAAGAAGCACAAAAAAAACCAAAATTGTGGAAACAATATTTGATAAGCGGAGCAAATTAATGGAACAACAAAAAAAGGCGACATGTGTAAATGGAAAAAACAAAGAGACAAACAGAGAGAGAAGAAAAGAGAGACAGAGAGAGAGAGAGAGGCAGGGGAGTAAGGGGAAGTTCGAAATGTAGCTACTTTTGCTTACAATCCTCTGCTGGTGGTACTGATGCTTCTGTTTTTTGCTTCTCATGCATATTCATTCATTAACTGGGCAAAAACAGCTGCTGGCATTTTGCTGGCATTGTATAGCATCATACCCCCTCAACACTTTAACCCCATCACCCAGTCAACACTCATTCTTCATTCATCCCCGTTTTTACCCCGGCCCGTCGTCTCTGTTGACTCCCCTTCTAAATATAGTTACTCACTTCCACTACAAAATTTCTATATAAATATTTTTAGCCGCAGACGAAATTGTTTATGTTGCCATGTGTTTTAGCTTGTTTTTCTTTCTTTTCTATGCCCCACATTTACGTCTCTCCGTGCCCCTGAACTCATCCCTGATAGTCTCTCCACACTAACCCCCCGGCAAATTCACTTCAATTTTTCTTCCATGTTTTAACATTTTTCCCATTTTTGTTTACGCATCATCATCTTTTGCTATTTGTTTGCATTTCATTTGATGCGAATAGGTGGCAAAAAAGGAATTTGCAATGGAAATTAATTCATTAGGTGAGCATGAAAAATTATACCCTTGGGATTTGCTGGAAAAACTCTCATACTCTTATTCTCTCACTCCCGCCCACAATTTCTCACTCTCCTCCGCCCTCTTCTGTATCTTAATGTTTAAGGGCAAAATGGCAAGCAAATCGAAAAACAAAAAGCAAAGTTAAATGAAAAACTATATTCAAAATTTCATCTACTTTTTGTTTAACTTATAAATTTGATTAAAAACACAAAATACAAGATGAAACCAAACACAAAACTCAGACAATAAAAATCTAAAATCCAGAGGCATAACCAAAAATTTAAAAGTGAAAGAGGGGAAGATGGCAATATCTAAATGAGTAAAGGTAAATATAATAAAAATATTGCAATTAAAATTCTGGAATTTAGGAGAGTTTTAGTATAAAACAACTTCTTCAAAAGCTACAAGATTTAAAATGATTATTGAAATAGTTTTCAACTTTTTATGCCTTAAAGTTTCTTTGAAACATTTTAATTGAAATTTGTTTCAAATCTTCAGTTTTGCCAATCAATTTCCAGCATGTTATCCCTTGAAAGGACAACGCCACTGTATTCTTATATTGAATATAAAAAGTAAACAGAGTTGTTAGCCCAAGCAAGAAAAGGAAGTAATAAGTAAAAAGGCAATAAATGCCAGCAGGTTTAGTTTTTCAAAAGGTTTTTTGTGTGGGTATTGGTGTGGTGGGTTTTTGCCAAAGGATGGCAGGAAAATGGCCAAGATGACTTACTAATTTGTGACATGATCAAGTTAACTCGAGCCAAAAGAGACAAATTGCCTTGGGGGCTGATAACATTCCATATACAAAAGGCAGCTTTTACTGTTGCAACAGCAGAAGCAGCAGCAACAGCAGCAGCAGTAGGACCATCATCATCCGCATCTGCATCTCCATCTGCAGCATCCTTTGCCTCTTCTTTATTTATTTTTTTTTATTTTTTTTTTTACTTCCTCGGGTGGAGCTTAACCTAGTCTGGTCGGTACGGAGGTGGCTTCTCCATGATACTTTCATTCATTGTTTTGAGGGAGAGGCAGGAAAATGCATTGTGAGACAGCTAAACAAAAGTCCAAAACACACACACACACACAGAGGGAAACACAAAACTACCAACCCACAATTCTATACCCTTCCCCCATTTTCACATGGCCACCACTGTCTTTTGTTTGTTTTCCCTATTTCTTTATTTTGTTTTGTGTTTATTCTTGCCTTTTAAATCCATTATCCTTTATGCGTTTTTGTTTTCTCTTTGCAGTCCTGGCCAGGACATGCCCTGCATATGGTTTGTAGACTCAATGAGCCTTTAGTTATTTTCATGTCCTTTTTGCATATTTAGTTTGCGGTTAGACAACTAGCAACATGGCCCCTCTTGACCTCACCCCAGAGCCACCATCCTTTCATCTTATATGCAATTTTATTAATATTATGCAAAGGAGGAGAAGCAGATGCATGGGATTGCCCCGAACCGCTTCTTGGCACCTAAACAGAAAGACACACACAATCACAGACACACCCAGGCAGATAAACAGACAGACAGACCGGCTCTGAGTTAGCCACAATGACACCAGCAGAACCAATGTCAAGTGGCGATTTGGCAGACAGCCAACCAGCTAGACGGCAGTAAAACCTTCGCCTTTCAATGTCTTGGCTGCAAGACATCACAAGTTGAAGGCAATTCCATATGGCTTAAAGACTAGCCTATAAGCCAAGAGTTCATAATCATCAAATCAAAAATTTTTAAAGCTCAAAGATTCTGCGTGCCCCTGCAACGGAAACGCACTAAAAATTCCATTTCGTTTACTCTAACAAAATGATCTTTTCAATTTATAAGAAAGTGTTGTAAATACCAAATTGATCGTAAAATTATTTTGTTTATATTAAAACTGAAGATAAAACTATATTAAAAAGGGTATTAAAAGGGATATGAGCACTTAAAAACATTTCGTTTTGATTTAACTAAAAAGTTGTTTATAAATTCTGTCAAATAGAAATAATTTAAAAATCAAAATTAAAAACAGTTTGTTAGCATTTAAACATATTGATACTGATTTAGTTAATGTTTATTATAGAATCCCATTCTATATCTTCTCCAATTTGTATACTACTTCATATATAGTTTAAAATCTAGTTTTATTTGTTTGAATCAGCGATTTTCGAAATGCGTTTTATTTAATCAATTGATTATATAACGCTTAAAGGGATTTATTTAATTACTTATTTCGAATATACTAGCCAAATTACAGCAGCCAATATGCCAAACAACATTTTTGTTTCATTTACAAGCAATTGCCGCCTTTTACACTTCCCCCTCATCATTTTGCCTCGTGGCAAGTGTTTGGCCTTATTGATTTAAATATTTTTGTGGGATTTTTACAAATAGAACACATATATTTTTATTTACACACACACACAGAGATCGAACAGTTTATCAATTGTGCCAACTTTGCAACTTTAGCCGATTGGCAAAAATTCGATTCGAATTTCGCTTCGAGTGCATTTTGTGTTGGACTCTCTCCGAGCTGAACGGCGACTGCACAATAAACCTCACAATTTATTATTGTTTATACATTTTACTATTTTCTTTATGGAGGCGAGAAGGGTAATATGGAGGGAGGTTGGTTTTGTTAGTTGGGTGGTTGTTGTTCTACATTTTCATGGGCAACACGAGAGAGTAAACAAAATGTAAAACAAAAACATTTTTCAATTCATTGTTTAACAATTTGTCCGGGTTAACAGGAAAAGGCCGTCGCAATGAGCAATATTTGAGAAATTTTATTAAGTTCAGTGTAGAGATAATTATAGAGACTGAAGCAGAGACACAGACAGATACTAAGATAGAGACAGATAGAGACAGTCGTTGTGGCACACTTGTGGCACATAGTGAAAATGATTCGTGTGACAAGTTCAAGGACATGACCTCAAGACGATGCCATCTGTTAGCCAATGGCAGCAGCAACATCACCATTTTCTAATGCCCGATGGAATTAAAGCAAATTGGACTACATATCCTTTGATTTCAATAGTCAAAGAAGATGAGAAAAGAGCATATATAAATGGATGAGAAAGAAAGAAGAACAAGTCGAACAAAATGGTTTAGATACTTTGGGGTCTGGTCCAGCCAAGTGGCAAAGGGTGTGAGTGACAGAGAGTTTTCCTTCATTGCGTGCGTGGACTGCAAACAAAACTTGGGTTGCCACTAATTCAGAAATGACCTTCAGGGTAGTCAACTTCTTCTAGTTGTAGCAGCAAAAACTCATGAATAAATTAACGCACTCAACAGCTGATTGGATTTGGCTTTTAAAAGATATTGTATCTTTCATCGTTTTGCCATAGTTCTACCCTTAAACACATACCTAAAGAACACGAACACATACACACACACACAAATATACTTAAATGCATATTCAATTACTAATTGGTCGACGATATCATAGCACATATGTATACATCTATGTATATACCTATATATAGATTTATATATATTTAAGCATATCAAGAACAACAGCAAATGCCTGACCAGCAATGCTAATCACATGCCGACTGCCTACTGTAACTAATTAGTTACGTGTTCTAACAAATTAGCCAAAAAGATCTGATCTAATGCATTGCGTTTCTATTCGCATCGATTTGATATAATAAATCAATTTAGGCAAACTATTAGAACTAATAAGTAAAAGCAGAAACTTTCAATTAGAAAAAAAATAGTTAATGATTTGCAATATTCTAAAATCTGTATTTTCTGTATAAAAGGAAATGTGATTAAATGAGAAGATTCATTAGTTGCCATTTTGAATGGAATGCAATAAACAAAAATTTTTTTGTAAATGTTTCGCTTGTATTCTGCTACATGAATTTAATACTTCAAAGGAGAATCCAAATCGGATTAAGTTCTAAGAATTTCATACAAATTATCAACTAGTACAACAACACTTTCAAATGCTAGTAAATTTTTTACTCTGCTGCTAAATGCTTAAAAATTGGCAATAAAAGCTAGCAAATTGTTAGCCTTTACTAAAAAGTTGCAAATTTTAATCAAAAAATAATAAAGATATCTCTAGAAATTGCACATAAAATGAGTATTTATTATAATTTAATTCCATTGCAAATTGCCCAACACCAATTGAAACAGGCTTAGTAGCAACATCGATTAAAACACAACTTGGTTATCAACAAGAGAGAGCCTTAAAACAAATTTAAATTGGATTTTATTAAATGTACTAAACGAAATGTATTAAACTAGATGAATTTTATGTTTTCATAAGCTTCCACTTGGTTAAGTACATGACATTTAGTTAATTATAAAGTTATTGCCGGAGGCCTAAGAATAACGAAACATTTGCTATGGAGATGGAACTAAAGCTGATGAAGGATACCTAACACCAACGTTATCGACCTTCCGACCTTCCCCCCAACCTATGCCCGAGACACAAGATATTAAGTCATTTAGTTGCTCAACTTATGAGCTGAAAAAACTTGCTCACTGCTGAGCCGACATAAATCCACAATAATTCCAACAGATACCAGAATTTATATATAGCCAAAAAGTTGGCCCAAAATGCCAACAGATAAAGTGAGAAGAGAAATGTGTATAAGGGTGGCAGGGGGGTATGGGTGAAGAGAAAGGCGAAGAAAGATAACATGCAATGCCAGCATAACATAAACTTTATGTTTAACTAATTGCTAAATGCTTCAGACCACAAAATCTACTACAACTACATCACCTATGCGATGCCACATTGCCTTGTACCACCAACTTGCCCCCACCCCTCTAGAATCCACACAGCATTTTTATCTCTTAACATGTCAGGTGGATACGTGTGTTTGTGTTTGCGTTTGTGTGGTGGTAACTAAATTTACTAGCTCATTACGTATACTTAATAATTCAAGCAACATTTTCATATTACGCATACGCAACAGTGGCAAAACGGAAATGAAACAAACCAAAAACCAAGTGCACAGTGCACCACAAGCTGACATTAGGCAACGACCCAACACCAGCAACATCAAGTGGAACCACAGGGTGTAGTAGATTCCATCTACTTCCACTTCAGCTCTGCTCAACCCCACCCCACCGCCCCCGCCAAACCATTCATTCAACTAACAGAGAAAAAAAACCTAACAAACACACACAAACAGAAGCCCAAAAGTTGAGTTCCGGCAGCACAATACAAAAAAAAAACGCAGCTTTAGTGGTTTAGAGGGGCATAGGAGAGGGCGGGAGAACGATGAGTCGTTGGACAAAATGAAGCATGAGTGAGACTCTGTGTGTATATGTATATGTGTGACTGCGTGTGTGTGTGTGTGTCGTGCAACATAATTAAATAATTAAGTGCTTAGTTGTTGTTGTAGTCGTCTGCCTTATGAATAAACTGAAATTAAAAGCAAAAACAGTCCAAAAAAAGAAAGTTACCAAAATACAAAAACAGGAAGCAGAAAAAGAAGCAGCATCAATACGCAAAATGAAAAAAAGAGATACAAGATGCTGATGAAGGAGAGCCAAGGACTGTGGGACAATGAAGGTTCCTTTGCTTTATGTTAACTTCGGCAACACAAAATTAGAATTTATGTCTTGTATTATTTTTACATACCTTACACGAGAATGCGAGGCGTAAGTTCAGTTTCTTTCTCTTTTCTTTTATTTTTGTATTCTTTTTTTTTTCTTTGTCCCAGCTTCTTTTGCTACTCTGCTTTCACTTTTTGCTTCTTGTGTTTTCGCTGCTGCCGCTGCTTCTGTTTCAGCGTGTTAGTCTTTGTGATGATTATTTATTTTAACATTTCGTATGCATTAAAGAATAACATTAACTTTAAAAAGCGTTCACATTGTTGCTGGCAAAATGAAATGCTTGTTTAAGGCAACGAAGAAGAAATATATCTCAAATAATTATTATAAATTTAGCGAGGGTAGCATTACAATTTTCGCTCTTTAAATTTTGAAATTCCAATAAAAATATGTTTATCTTGCTTAATTTTCTTTTTCAAACTGTGTTTCTACCAATTTACACAATTGGTAATAAAATAAAATATTATTAAATCAAATGGAAATTCAAAAACTAAGAGAAACTGAACATTTAAAGTGTTTTTTTTGAGTTTACGATTTCTTCTTTAAATATATACATTTAATATTGTATTCTTTATTGTTTAGCAGTACAAATATCTTGCATTTAACGTGTCCAAATGCTAATTTAAAGTTTCGTAAGACTTAAAATCAATATGCGCTCATAAGTATGCAACACTTTTTGTGCATAAAGATAATCTTTAATTCAAAGAACAGGACATGAAATATATACATAAATCAAATACTAAATAATGTAAATTGCACTCTCTATAAATGGATTCCTGAATTACAAACTCAATTTTTGAAATATTTTACTTTTGCAGTTCTTTTGCTGAGCGAAAAAACACAATTTCTATTTTATACCAAAATCAAACATAAAATGTTTAGAACACATTTCTGTTATTAAAGGCCTTTTAAATTGAAATAAATTGAATGAGAATATTTTGAAATATGCAAAATACTCAATATGCCCTCGTTGATATGGGTCTAGTTTATCATGCTGGCATTTCTTTCCTCCGTTGAGTTTTGGCGCAAAACCTTTACCATTTTTTTCACACATTTGGAGCGCGAGCGTAAAGAAAAAATTTAAATTAAACTGATTTGTTGTGGTTACTTGGTGTTGTTGTTGCTGTTGTTTTGCGGGTTACTTTTGTTGTTGGTTGACAGCTTTTGTGGCCAAAGGTTGGTAAAAACCCAAAACAAAAAAAAGAAAATTAAAAAACAAAGAGGGTAAAGCAAAGGCTTAGAGATGTGAGTGAAATTTAATATTTCCTTTCATATTTGATTCTCATTTAATACTCTAGCAACGAAGAGTATATGTATTCGTGTCAACCAGTTTGTTTTTATGATCTAAAAGAAAGCATACTCTTACATTCCTAACAGTTGGATCAAAATTCTAAAATAGGAAGATGTGTGGAAAGACATTTTACTCTTAAATTAATAGTAAGACCTATGCAAATCTGAAGACAATATAACAAAAGGGTAAACCCTGACACCAATATATCTTTTCAATTGTAAAGTAAAAGCCATTTAGTATAATTGCAAGCATTATATTGCAATTACTGTTAAAGGTTGTCCACCACTCAACTAGCTTTCAGTTTATTACGTATACGCCAAGTTTGAAGGGAAAAAAAAATTAAATTTGTTGCTTATTACTTTGACCCGGAATGAACAATGATTGGGAAACAAAGTGTAAGAACTGACACCAAAACTGGAATTGTTAGCAATTTGCATAGGAAATTGGAAAAACATACGAGGCAAATTTGATGGCAAACAATACAATACAGTGGCAAATAGCAAGCAAGAGTCATAAACACACGCCAACGGGACATCAACAGGACACGCCTCCATCAAAGCACTGTTCTGCATGGCACCGCACCAACCACTTTTATATCATGGCATTCACACAACGCTGATTAGGCAATCAGGCAGGCGAAATCAGCACAAATCAAAAGTCAAATTAAAAATGCAAAATACAGAAATGATTCGACTCAAATTTCTCGCCTAAGCAAATGAAGCGAAAAATTAGAAAATAATGCATAAAAACAGAAAGAGAAACAAAAACAAAAGCAAAGAATGTGAGAAAGGAAAAGAAAAATATTTGAAAACAGCAAATGAAACAGAAAACAGAAACAAATTTTCTATAGCTTTGTTGTTAATATTGTTGTTCTTGTTATTGTTATTATTATTGTTGGTGGCTCTTCAGCCGGAAGCGCTTAACAACAATGGTGAAGGATTCAGCAAGGATGCAGCCACCAGCAGAGCAGAGCGGCAGCGACGGCAACAGCAAAGATAAATCTGCCATTGAAATCGGCTATGAATGTAGCAAACAGTAAGAGACAGAGACAAATAAAGAGATGGTGAGAAAGAGAGAGAGAGAGAGAGATGGTAGAAGGTTTCCCGTTTGGGTGTGGAGAAGGTGTTTTGGGTTGCCATTGTTATTACAGCATGTAATACGCTTTGTGAAAAGATTACAATGTCTGATTACTTTGTTATTAATAAATACAAAAGCAGCGCGACACACACACACACACACAAACGCACACATGCGCGAAAACCATACAAACACTCAAACACACACAGACAGAGACAAATGCAACAACAAATCAGGCAGAATGATATAAAATGTGTGAAACGAAACCATCAATGACAAAGAGAGAAGCCATCGTATATCAAGTGCCACGACTAACCCAACGTACTAAAAGATACAATTGTTGAATGGCAAACAAACGGATACATTAAATATCTATTAGTTTCATTATATTTATATTGTGCAAATACTACACAAAATACGTTTCAAAATTAGTGGCAAATCAATTGTCACTGCAAAAATGTTGCTCATTTTAATTCCATTTAAGCCATCAATCAATTAAAGGTACACAAAATAAAAAGTACATAAAAAGTATTAAGTGATATTGATTTTAAACAAGGATATCAATACTTTATATTAAAGTCCTAGTAAACTAGTAAATGGAAATCTAGAAATTTATGATTTAAGTTTTACAAAAGTTAAAGCAAATGTTTAACAAGTAAAATTTTGAATTACTTAATATTCCAGTCTCGTTTTTCAACTCTTGAGTAAATCTATTTATTTTGAATGGAAAATTGTTTCAAATAAACAGAATGTAAACAAATGTGCCAAGAATATAAATAATTAATTACAAATAATAAAGCAAATTGATTATTATTTATACAAATTAATGGCCACAGAAAAAAGATTGTATAAATGTTTTTGTTGAAGCTTCTTAAATGAAACTAAACAAAATAAAAAGCACTCAACCTTTGAGCACCTTCAACCCAATTCTGATTTATTATGTTTAACAATTATTAAAAATACATAAACTTAAAATGGAAAATAAGAACTTGTTTAATTTAAAACAGACTTTAAGATAGCTTTTTGCCTTAAACTCTAAGCCAATTGAAAATATTTGAAAAGCTTGTTTAAATGTCATTAAAACAAATTAATATGTTAACAAATGTTTTATATTATTTCTTTCCCATTGCTAATTTTAAACTAAAGTAAATTTTCCAATAAAATATTATGACTATTGTAAATATTTGAAAAGGGGATAAATTTCAACATTAAACCAAAATAAAGTCTTGTTGTCAAGGGAATAATTCTTTAAAGATTTATTGTTTATAAGCAATTTACAGAGAATCAGATAACTATATATATATATGTATATTGTGTATGTGATATATAAATGAAATTTGATTAGAAGCATAGAGGTAAATGTGTTCCTTTACGTTTTATAGTTCACCCCTAACCGAACCCTTCCCTTCTCTTTGCCTTCTAACTTATCCATCGCTTACTTTCCCTGCCAACCCTGCGTATACGCGTTTATTTTATCTTTTTCTCTGTACATTCTGTTCCGTTGTGTGTACGAACAAACGTTTTATTAATAAACCTTTTTTTTTTATATTTTGTTGTCGTAGGTACGTTTATGAAAAAGAAGGAGAGAGAGAGAGAGAGAGTGAGAGAGGGGCGGTAGGAGATTGTGTATGTAGGGTGCGAAAGAGCGCTTATAACCAATGTGGTAGCCCACAAAACAACCAATTGACAAAGCTAAAATGCAATTTCATTCAATTCCCAACAACAACTTGTTGTTTGCCTTTTACTTTATTTAAATGACATTACAACAAATAACAAAGATGTGGGGAGGGGGCAGAGAAACGCAAATAGAGTTTGATTTAACTTTTACAAATTAATTGCATTTTAATTGTTAAATTTTTTCAATGGCATTTTTTTTTTTGTAACTGGCACAGAAACAAATGAAAAATATGTTTGACAAATTTTTTCGACAATTAATTTACAGTTATTGCAAATCTAAAATGTTTAAATATTTATAATGTAATTTTAATTTACTTTGCGTAATAATGTTTTCTATGCCTTGGCAAATTTACAAATAACCGATCGACATTTTTAATATCTTTTGTTTTACAGTTTTTTTTGTATTAAATTAATTTTTTTTGTTTTGTTTTTAAAACCTTTTTCAGTATGTTGAAATTTTATTGATCACTTTTTTTTTGTTTTGCCGACTGATCACATTTAACGATCACTTGATTTTCACACGCATTTTGGACACATTTTTTCATCCGTAGATACATTTGTATCTGTTGCTCTTACTTCTACTGTCCAATGCTCAGTTTATGTGCTGTTTCCTTCTTTATTTTTTTTTTTCTTATGCGAATCCGAAAGAATAACCCAAAAAAAAACCAAAAAAATATGATTTTCTACGTTTTGAAGTTTCTGAATGATTTTTCCGGTTTTCCTTGTTTCGGCAATATTTAACCCGCAACTGAATTGTAATTTCCTTTGCATTGGCTTTTTATATGAATTTTCTTCGATGCGAAAGTTTCGTCAAATGTTGAAGGGAAAGCTTTTTCCCTCCAGCAAGCTTTTCCACTCACATTTGAACGAAAGTTGATTTTCAATTCTCGCCCACAAATTGTGGCGGTCATCTTACAGGTGTTTGTTTTGGCACCCAAAATTTTTGTTTTGGGAAAACGAAAGAAAAATATAACGTTAAATGCGTACATATATTTGAAAATCTCAAATCAATTTAATCAAATTTATTATCTGCATATTTATTTTATGCATTTTCATGTCGCTTTTGCTTGTTTAGAATTTTCTTGGTGAAAATATTTTGATTGAATTGCGTGGTGAATTGAAGCCACTTGTTGCTTTCAATTTGGCTTTCAATCTTATTGCTGGGCTTTGTTTGTTTATAAATAATTTAACAAACGAACCGCAACATAAAAAGCCCATTTATATTTGGGTTTCCTTTTTTGGAAAAACGATTTCAGAGTTTTTTAAATATTTATGACCAATTGAAAGTTAAGTCGAGTTGTGTTAAGTTCAGTTGAAACTTTCATTCCAATAATGAAAAAACAATAAAAACAACAACCAAACAATCTAACCACTGAACTTTAATTAAGCCGTTATCCTAATACACTTGATTATACATAAGTGTAAAACTAGAGCCGGGTAAAATTTGCAATTTTTCTTAAGAAAAGAAAATTCCCATCCAATATTAATTAAATTTAGAAATATTATAAATATTTATATTTAATCTCTCGATTTAAGAACTCTAGCTAAGACAGACTGTCATAAAAAGTTACATTAAGTAGAGAATCCAAAAGTTGAGTGACAACTCATCATGCTGATCAAGGCTGTATATAGATATAATAATAGTTTATATATCCGGAAATGTCTTCTTCTGCTGCGTTGCAAAGTTCTGGGCAAAAAGGATATACCCTTTTATTTAAAAAAAAAAGCAGCAAGCGAAAGAACAACAAGTAGCCAAGGATTGGAAAAAGTAACCAAAAGCAGCAACAGCAGCAGCACAAATCAATTGTGAAGCCTCACGAGGATACAAGGATACAAGCAGGACGACATTTGACGACAAGGAAGTGTGCGTGAGTATATGGGTATGTATGTATGTGTGTCTATGTGTGTGTGTGTGCGTGTTACTGTGTAAGTTGTTTGTGTGGGACGATAGAAAACATTTTTCTAATTTCCTGTCATCAATATAAATGAAATGTTTTTCAAAGCATTGAGCGGTAGAGCGGGGCGTTTCCTATAAGTGGGCGTGCCAGCCGTCTAATTGACTTGTATAAACCATACACACGCACACACACACACACACACACATAGATACACAAACAAAACAATTTATTTATAGTTCAGTAGAGAAACAAAATAAAAAAGAGAAGCGTATTAATTTGTAAGCCTTTGCCCATAATTATTTTTTGGCCACATTTAAATGCTAATATTTATAATATAAACTGTAGTTTTATAATTACAAAAAAAAAAAAATAATGTAAATGTTAGTACAACTTAACTTGATTTATCTCTAACAAATTCTTCATTATGCCCAAAAAGTTGAAAGAGAAAACAAGTGTAACTGAAATACATTGATTAAATATTTCGTTTACCAAAACATTTTTCATATTGCAACCACAAGAATTGTTTTATATATCAATGGACTCGTTTTGGCATTTAATTGTTATTGAAATATGTTTTACTTTATAAATGTTAACTATGCCAAATGCCAAATTCGTTTTTGTTTCATTTTTTTTTTCAAATATTTATTACACCATTTATTCACATATTTATTTATAGGTTTTCTTTTTTATTTTGTTTTGCATTATATAAAAATAAACAACAATTTTGTTTTGCGGTTAACAGAAAAATTCGTTAGCAACTCTTACTTCATCCCCTTGATCTTCTGTCTGGAGAAAAAGGTTTAAACTAGAAACGCAATCTCTTAATGGATCGATAATGATAGCCATCGTCTTGTAGAGCAGCAGAAGCCTCTTTGCTATTGGGAACCTCTTCGGCAACAACAGCATTGTGATCCAAGGGTGGCAGATACTCCTTGGAGGGCAAGAGATCAGGTACAACTTCGGGTGTACGATAATGATAGCCATCAGCTTGAAGGATTGCCGATTCCACTTCCTCTTTTGGTTCTTCTTCGACATCTTCATGGGTTTTTACTTCAACTTCCGGTTCCGGCTCTGGTTGAGCTTCAGTTTGGGATTCTGTAACTTCTAGGGCTTCTGTTGTGGTGGAGACTATTTCCTCGGTCGTTTCTGGAATCTCTGTAGTACTGGTTGTAGGAAGTACGATTTCCTCGCTTTCAACTGGTGGCAAATACTCATTATTAACGGGTGGCAGATAATCACGTGGTGGTTGCAAAACATGAGACAATGAGGCTGCATGTTGCTCTACAGGTGGCAAATAATCACGACTGGGCAATGGTGGCAAAACCACTGGTGGCAGATACTCCAATGGCAGATGCGAAACATCGCGACGCAACAAAGTGCGGCAAGTGGCCAAGTTCAGAGCACAAATGGCCAGAAGAAGGGTAAAAAGGAAACCGATAAATTGTTGCTACAAATGAAATAATAATGTGAAAAGATCAACGATCAATATAGAAGTCCTTTTTCCTTGACAATAAAACTTTGATAATGAAAAATAATAATTTAACTTTTTTTTCGTATCTATAATATAATGTTATAGTGCTCAGATCGAAACTTAGGTTCATATAAGTATGTTTTTGAATCATTGATCATTTGGAAAGATATAGTTCACTTTCACTGTCTATATAATGATATATATATATGAACTGATACTTTTTCATATTTCACTTTTTTTATGTACACCAAAAAAAAAAAAAAAAAATAATAAATTTTGATTCATATATATCCTTTTGAATCCTTTACTTTGGAATGAACAAAAGTTTAACTGAAATTCAAACTTGAACTTACCATTTTAAGTTTTGGCAGTTGCTTGTGTCTGACCTGCTCAATGTGTTAGATAGTTGCGTATGGCTATAGTTGATGAAATTTTGTAACTATTTATACGATAAATTAGCGAGCCCAAGTGGAAGTAGCAGATGATGATTATCATCATGATGATGAAGAAGCAATCGAAGACATGGCGCGCACTTAGCGCTTAAGTTTCCGCAACATTAACACCAACAAAATGTAAACTTCTTTAAACCTGTTTGTAGTGGTAACTGAGCTCCAATCTCTCTAACTGTATCTCTTTCCATCTTATTGTAGTCCCTCTTTCTCTCTCTCTCTCGGTCTCGAGATATATATATTGGTGTCTCTTATCTGTCTGTCCATCGTTGATCTTCAGGTAACGTTAAATTTTCATGGTTAATTTAGTGTTTAGTTTGGTATTGGTATTCGATGTTTGGTCATTGATCGCTAAAGCAGTTTGTTGGGGTCTTAAATCATCATCAATTGTTTATCTATTTGCTCTATTTATATTTATTTAATTTTATATTTTGTTTTGTTTTCCTTTATTTTTGCTTTAGACTATGAAGAATCTTATGAAGACTTATTATTTCATGTGTCAAATATTTATTTCACATTCTACAAATGGAGGAAAAAGAAACAATGGAATCAAAAGGTTCCAAAAGAGTTCAAACCATACAATTTGGCGGCCATGAAAAATGCACTTCAAGGTCAAATGTAAAAAATCTGTTACAATGTCAAGTGTCTTCAATTACAGATGATAAAGCAGTTTTTCTTTTCTATTGATATTTTGTTTTTGTCAGAACGAAAACTATATATATATATATATATATATATATATATATATGGCACAAAAGTCACGACGAATTTTTTGGTATTTTGTCGGTTATATAGCTGCTGCATCATGCTAAAGCAATTAAGAGTTAAAAATTTTCAAGTTGCGGCTTATCACACACACACACATGGGAAACGTTTGAGGGAGTGAGGCAAAAGCAAAAGATGAAGAAGATGTTACCCAAAACTCCTCTTAAGCAGCTTAGTGAAATGAATGAAAAGCTGTGAAAAATAAAAAGAATATATTTGAAAAGACACACACACACACATATCGAAGAAGAGGGAAATGCCAAATGAATACCTTTGCCTTGGTTCACCTAAACCAACCCACGAAAGAGAATATATTCAATCAAATGCAAATGCTATAAACCAAGTTAAGCTGTCACAAATCCATTTTACCAATAAAAATATTAGTCTACCATTTTGTTCTTTCAAATAATATAACAGATATACGTCTATATAGACATATATTCAATCAGGGCCGGTTTAGCTTATAGTTTTTAAGCTAATCGGTATTATTTATAGTCCTTTCTTTTATTACATTGTTTAAATAACTGTATCCGATATCTAAAAAATTTCTATTAACAACATTTGGAACAATATTTCAATTAAATCTAAAGATTTAATGAAATAATGGGTATTATATACATAAATCCATCCCTGAATGCCTATATATATGTACTTATTAAAATGAGTAGGTGTGTGTCTGGTTTGGTCACCGATATCTTTGTATGATTTACGGTTTTTTCTTCTATTCTATTCTATTCTATTCTCTTTTTTTTATTTCTTTTTTTTTTTTTTTTAAGCCAAACAACAGAAAAAAGAAATATTTGACGATTATTTTTTCAGCGTGCGGGAAAAGCAAACAGGCAAACAAGCAAATGCTAGCAAAAAAAAAAAGAAGAAGAAAAAATGTATTATTTTTTCTCTACATTCAGCGACACCGTAGCACCACACCAACATCACCTCAACTCCCCTCAAAGCCCCCTCAGCTCTCATCGCCTACGTTGCCAAACAATTCAATTCAAAATGTAATTTTTTTTTTCCAAGGATTAGTAGAAATTGGAAAAACATTGTTTTCGGCTCTTGCTTAATAGAAAATCAAAATATTTAGTTAAGAATTTTCTCCTTTTTTGTTTAGCCTGTGCCTGTTTTTCGGTAGACCGAAAGTAAAAAGCAAATCGAAAAGAATGTTACAATGAAACCAGAGCCCCAGAAAACAAAAACAAAAAAGAACAAAAAAACCCAAACCCGAACAATTTGTTGTTGCCCAATTGCAGCAGTAGACCAGAAATATTCCATTGGTAGTACACCTTAAAGGGATGGAGGTAACGAGGAGTAAAAGGTTTGTAGGATAACCAGCGGAAACGCATGTTTGTTCGTACATGTGACCACTTGGGGATATTTCAATCGCAGCACAAAAATGAAAACAAATAAAAAGAAACAAAAAACCGAATGAACTAAACTAAGCAAACAAAGTGTATACATTTTTTTTTTCTAATGAACTAACAGAACGACTGTTTAATGGCAAGCATTCTGGTTTTCAAAAGAGTAACAAAAATTGACCAATAAACTGAATGCTTTTTACTCAGATTGTCTGTATGAATTTCAGGGATCGCCTCACTTCTTTTCCCCCTTGACCCAGTTCTTATGGGCATTTTTTTAAAAAGGAGAAAGTTTAACTGTATTTTAACAGCAATTTCATGTGCCAAAAAAATATTTGAAAAGGCCTTAAGCAGATGACCTAACTGAAACTGAAGTATATGAAGAATATATTAAACCTTTTTGGGGATCAGCCGCTGGGCTGAAATTCTATAAACTGACTCAAGGACGTACGTTTATATAAAATCAAAAAAAAAAAAAAATATTTTTTACATTTTGTTTATGATCAAAAATTATGAAACCGAATTGAAAACATACAATCTCTTGGGATATAAGTGAAAGACAATTGAGAATAATGTCATAATATCTATTCTATGAAAAATGAAATTAATATAAATTCTTTAATTGTATAAAAAACTATTCAACAACAAGAAGATATATGAAACTATAACGAGAGTTTTGTAACAGAATAAAAGTTACAAATTTCAAACATTTCTTGCTAACAAACATTTCATTAGTATGCAAAAACTAAATATACTCGTATATTTATACTAAAACACATACTCTTAACCAAGTTAAGTCAATTGGCTTACTTTGGTTACTATCTATGTTGCTTTTACTCTCTCATTCTCTCTCTCAACGCCTTGCCTGAACTTTGATTGATGTTTGCTTTTCGGTCTTGGGTGTCATTTGCATGCAAAACTTGCCAACTATAGGGAAAACTTTAACACTAACACACACACACACACAGACAAAGACACAGTGACAGAGATAGAGATAGAGAGAAGGGGAAAGAGGCAAAAAGAGCAAGACATTGGAGGAGATAAAAAATTATACAAAATGTAATCACGCCATGAAATATGCAACAGTTATATAGCGGGCGAAGCAGTATACGAAGGCAACAAATTAGAAGCAATTCACGTGCCTGTCACTTTAACACATTACGCTCCAATTACCAAGTCAAGGCAAAAAAAAAAAAAGAAGAAGAGGAAGAAGCTCATCGTGTGACCGAGTGTGTGTATGTGTATGCTTGTGTATAGGTATAGGTGAACGTTTGTATTGTGTGTGAGGGAGGTGTTGTAGATAGAATATCACTTTCTGCATAATAAAATCATTCCAAAGAATCATAGAGGCTATTCCTTAAGCCTTCATTCTATCCTGTTTTTGTGTGCGTATGTGTATGTGTGCGTGTGTGTGTTCCCCAGCTACCAACATGGAAAATGCAATGCATACTAACTAGGATTGTAGTGTGAGAAAGGGAATGAGCGGCAGAATATCAGTTATGCAACAGGCAGACTGCATCCAGAACTAAATCCAAACAGCTTTTGCTCAAAAGCTCAAAACGCAAGGACCAACAACTTACAAAAAAGGAGAAAAAAAAACTAAAAATATTTTCAAATTTAATTACAATCTAAAGGTTAAAACCTTTTTTTAGTTTTCATGCCCTTGCATAGAAGGTACATGCATTTGAGCAGTCGAGTAAGGATTTTCAAATAAAGAACAACTCCTTTAGCTTTATAAAATCTCTTATATTGAATAAAGGCTTTCATCCTTATGATTAAAATGTTTTTCTTTTTTTTTTTAACTTTAATTTATAAACAAATCATACTTCAAAATGAAGCAATCTTTCCGATAAAACTTGCGTTTACTTTGACAACGCCAAAGAAATTTATAAAGAAATTTTTGCAATACTTTTTAATTGTCTTACTTTGTTCCTTTCTTTTATTTTTTCTCGTTTTTTTTTTTTTTTTTGTGGGTTCAAGGTTTATTTATTACATTTCATTTTGGTGTTGATTTGCCGAGCTTCTCTTTTCACCCTTTTGTCAAAGTGAATTTAATTGTCTCAATTATGCGCTAAATGTCGCCCATTTGCCTCAAACCCAAATCAAGCCAAGGTCAAAGTTAAACGGTAGAAACAAGTCAACTTCATTGAAGCAATTTTGCACCTACCCCACAAAAATAATCAAGTGACTTACTAAAAAGTTAACGCAATTTTCTACCATCGCATGGCAAGGATTGACGGCAGGGGTAACTTCAAAAAGTTTCATCTAACCCTTTTTCGACTTTCTCCCTTTTGCTTTCTCCTTAAGGTATTCAAGTTGTTATTGTTGTTGTTGTTGTTTTTGTCGGCGTTGTGACGGGTTTCGGTTTTGTTGGCATTGTCGCCTTCATTTTCACGCACAGTTGAATGCACTTTTTGTGCGTTCATTAGCGGACCGAAAGGACGATGACAATAGGATGTCGCTTGAGAGCCTTTAGGGCGAACAAAATTTGGTTGACAAAATGGTAATATAGACAAAGTTTCCCTTTCTTTTTTTTTCTTTTTTTTTTTTTTTTTTTTGCAAAGGAACTTACTCACAATTACGCATTTTGGCTTAAGAACTCAAGTATTTGACACAATAAGTCATAACTTTAACAACAAAAATGATAAACTTACTGTTTCATAAATATTCAATTCCACAAGAACAAAAAATGTATGTAAAAATATTTCAAAACAATATATATACAAAAAATAATAATATACTATTCATGCAATAGAAAGACAAACTAATTTTAAACAATGATTTAGCTTTTTAATAAGTCTTACAGAGTGCTTAACGATTTAGTTCTTTGGGAGAAGTCTCTTTTAAGCCAGACTTTTTATATATCAATAATGTAGACAAACATCTTTAGTCTTTAGAAAAATAAGGTTTTCAATATTTTTGAAAAGTAATTAATTAGATAAACTAAAAGTAAATGTCAATTAATATGTTTTTGCATAAATTAAATTAAAGTGCTCAACTAATTGTAATTTCAATAGTTTACCGTGGGCTAGTTTCTCTAAATTTATGACAATTTTTGGTCTGGAGAGTGCTTAAAATACTCAAATGATGCACATTGTCAATGTAATTTTGGCAAATGCCTTTGCCATCAGGCTTATTTGATATAACACTTCAGAGCTCATAGAGTGGCGATTCTTGTTGCAATTAAGCTTCACTCCGACAACTCCTTTGTTGGCTTCAATTGAGCTTAATTGGATATTACAAGCCAAAGTTATTACAAACACACAAACACTCGCACACATACCCTGACATACACTTACAAAGCACTTACAAATGCATTACATAAACAGATTCCAATTGAGTTGCATACCCGACCCCGCGAGACTTACCACAGGTACAAACATATACACAAACACACACACACAGACACTCACACATACACAAAGTTAATATAATTAGTTTCGGTGTAAAATTATCAACGTCAACCGCCAAAAGTAGCAACCTGAAACGTTGTCCTTTTGTGGGCTTAAAGGAGTGAAAATCCTGTGGCCAAGGTTGAAACCACGCACACGACCAGCCCAGCATCAACTCCCCCCCAACACACACACACGCTTACACGCACACACACACACACACTTATCGTAACTGAAGCCTGATGTGCATTAAAGTTTTTCAACTGTTTGTTAAGTTATCCTCCATCCACAGTGAAACCTATTTCAAAATATGTCAATATCGACATAGGACGAAAGCCGCAGGATATTTCCGTTCAATATTTGTACAATTTCCTATATTTGCGCAATACAATTTGTGTACTTCACACGCCGTATTCCAAAAAGGGCCAGAACAGGGAATACATTTACATGAAGCTTTATATATATACATATATTTATTTCATATAGAAAATAGGTAAGATTTTTTCTGATTACACCATGACAAAATTTTCATTTTTTGGCACTTATGAAGGGAGAGGGGGAGAATGTTTGGGATAAAGAATGAAAAATAATGCCCAACTGAGTGTGAAATTATGAAAATGTCAGCTGTGTGTACAGGTGCGTGTGTGTATGGAGAGGCGTGTGTTGTTTTTTAATTACAAACCAAGTACATTGCGTATACGCCGCATTAGACAAAACCCAACTAAGTAATAAGTTAGAGAATTTAAACAAATTCGATAAGAGAAAATCTTATCTAATCTGTTTTTAAAATCTTTAAAATATAAATTGTGAAGAGCTTAAAATGTAAGAGACAAATTTCAGATTATTTTATTATTTAAAGCTCTTTAGGCACCCTGTATTAAAAAAAAACAACTTGATGTAATTTAAAAACAGAAAGAAAAGTAATGAAAATAATAAATCAGATCTTCCATCTGCAAAATTAATATGAAAATTAATCACCTATAATATCTATAATAACAATTATAGATATTCGACATCATTTCTATGTCAAAGTCACCCTGTATAGTTGAATAAATATATTCCGTTTGTAATACCATACAAACGTTGCTATGGTAGATTATAATTTAAAGTGAAAATTTAAACAAAATACTTGAATTTGTAAAAAGTTTGAGTGTGTGCTTAATTTGAAGAGTGACCTTTTCCATGGACCCTGTATGCTAGGGGGAAATATACGAACAGTTTCTGTCAACTAATTAAATCGACAAACTCCTGGTGCTAGGCTACAATTTTAATTGAAAGACATTTGTTTCTGTTGAAATAACTAAAACAAACAATAGAACAAATAGAACCAAAGAGAACACACATTTTACAGTGTTCAAAGTTCAATGGTGTCCTTCTGTGTATACATTGCCACCATCTCTTTTACCATTCAGTTAAATGAGTATATATATCCCTGTCCCTATCAGTATCCTGTATCTGTATACGTATCTGTATACTGTAATTGTTGACTGTTGCCACTCAAATTGGATCAACGAGTCAAGTCATTTAAGCGACACGTCAATTGTTGTTACTGTAGTTGTTGGTACAATTATTTAATATTAAAAAAGTTGCCAGTTGCAGATGGAAAAGTTTGCAGTAGGTGGAGTGAAAATGTGAAAATGAAAACTGAAAATGAAAATGAAAACAAATGGCGAATAATTAAAAGTAAATTGAATGAAATTCAAGATGTTGTCTGCTTTTATGGGGTGAGGAGTAAGCTATGGTCTGCGGTGGGTTTGAAATATATAATTAAAAAACATAAATCGTTAAATTTACCTTTCGGTGGAGTCATTATTCTGTCTGTTGTGTTCAATGAACCTCACGTTTTTCGTTTTGCTGCATTTGCATTAAACTGGGTGGGTAGAGGGACAGAGAAAGTGTAGTAGCAAAGTCAGCAGATGAAACCTGAACGTGTCATGCCTATATTGCCCGTCTTTAAAAACTTTTTTCTGTTTTTTATTTTTTTTCTTTCTTTGCAGAGCAACAAATCGACAAACAAACCAACGACCAAACAACGTAAGGCAAACAAAATCAAATTGTTCTCGTTACTTTCCCTGCTATTTGTTGACCTCTAACTCCCTGTTCCGCGTCCTTTTTTCTCCTCTATCTCAGCTCTCTTTCATTTTCTCCTTCATTCCTCTCTTATGTGATTTGCCATATCCTTATTTATTTCGTATTTGTTTTTTATTCATTTGCAGTAGGGACACAGGACATAAAGCAGTTCATTCCACTTTTAAGTTGCAAGTTGCTTAAAAATTATTTTCCTCTCACCCATTTTTCCCATCAATTTAAAATACCCTTGCAGAGGGTATAATTAAATTAATTAGTTTCGTGTAACGTGAATAATAAATATTTCACCTTAACCATTAAACTGTTAGTTAGTAATAAAGAAAAGGATAAGGGATTGCTTCACATACTATTTTATAGTTGTAATAGTCTCTAGGTGGTGTTAGGGTATATCAAATTTGGCTTGACCGAAATTAACATGCCCCTCGGGTTACGTTTGGTTCGTTTTTTTTTTCTCTCTTTTTTTTTTTTTTTTGGTTGGAAAAATTGTCTGGGGAAATTAAGAAAGCCGCAGGTACCTATCCCTCTTGTCCCCTCTGTACATTTTTCACTTTCTACTTTGGTTTTTACTCTTCTTTAATGAAATATGACTTTTGGTTTATCAACATCAACGTCAACGTCAAGTCACTTTGAAATTTTGTTCGTTTTCTTTTTGTTCCCGGTTGAACATTACGCATACGCCACGTTGAACAATGCTTTACAAATTGTAGAAATTTCTCACATTTTCATCCCTTTTTTTTTTGTTTCTTTACTTTTGAGCCCAGTTAATTATCACAGTTGAGTGCCCAGCTAATTGGAGTTAGGGCTTAAACCAATTTATATATTTTTCGGTTAACTGAAGGGAGAGTATGTTCCTTCTGTTGTCCCCAAGGGTATTTTTAGACTTTTACAATCTACAATTTTAGTTTTCCCATGCATTTTTCCATTTCACTCAGACTCCCATTAATTGTTGAGCTTCGATTTAGTTCACTTGATTCGACCTTATGTGTTTTGGTTGGCACGCAATTTCTGTGGCACATAAATTTAAATTGAATTTTAAAAATTCAAAAGGCCTTTCATAGATACCCAGACAAAGCAAGTGGTGAAGCCCAACTGAAGGGACGAGTACCTGTATGAGATATTGTACAGTCCAAAACATATTACTAGGGGACATGATGCTGATAATGGTGAAGTATATGGGATTCTATTCGTTTTTGTACTAAAAGAAGAAACGTTTTCTTTATTAAGTTTAAACCATCTGCCAGTTAAAGTTTCCTATTCAATACCAAATGCTTGAAAATTATGCTGAGCACTTAGTCCTTATAAATATGACACAAACTGTAACGGGAACCAAAGCTCAAGATGGTGAGGGTCCTAATAAAAATGTTAGCATTGCTATCGATTTTTGTTAGATTTTTGCGTCGTTACTTTTTCACTTTATAAATATTTATGGGCCCAAATTATAATGGTTTTTTTTTTTTCTTTACTTTCTTTCTTTTTGGTTTTGGTGAAGTGGGAGGAAACTATAAGTTAATGCCATATTTTATATATATTTTGTGCCAAAGAACTTTTTATTCCAAGAAAAAAAAAAATACATATAACAAATACAAAAAAAAATGAGAGGAAACACGAAAAGAAAATCAAATCAGAAATTTAAAATCTGAAACGTCTAACAGCACGACGATATTGATAGCCATCGTTGGTTAGTACGGCTGATTCGCCGTTAGAAGGACCCTCCACATCGATAACCTCCTCCTCAGGTTCGGCAACATCGGCAAGAGGAGCTACAGGTGGCAAGTACTCTCGAGGTGCTGCCTCACGCAACTCGGTTGGCTGCTCATTTGGCTGCTTGTAATGGTAGCCATCGTCAAGCAATTGAGCCGAATGAACCTCAGGCAAATCGGTAGAGGCAACAGGAGTAGCCTCAGTTTCCTCTTCTACAGGAACTTCGGTGGATGGTGGTAAATATTCACGATTTACCTTGGGCTCAGCAGCGGAGATAACTTCCTCGGTGTCATCGGCCGGAGCTGGAGCTGGTGCCGATGTTGAAGCTACAGTTGGCACTGGTGGCAAATAGAGATTACTGGGTGGCAAATATTGGCGTGCTGGGGCTGCCAAATGGGATACATCACGTCGTTGACGAAGCTTAAGGCGACGCACAGTACGATACTCATAGCCATCATCGCCCAAGAGTGAACTCTCGGTGACATCAGCAGCTGCTGCATCAGCATCAACATCAGCGGGAGGCAAATATTCCGTTACAGGTGGCAAATAATCAACCGGAGCAGAAACATCTATCAATTCAGAAACATCACGACGTAGACGAGGATTAGCTGTTGCCAAACTGGCCACTGCGGAGAGAGTTAAAACACTGCCAAGAGAGAAGATTTTCTAGGCCACACAAACAAGAGAGAGAGAGAAAGAGAGTGAGAGAGACCGAATAGTATTTTATATGCTTCTCTATCCAAATCCTTTTCTTATTTCTTACCATTTTTGCAAGATTTCTTTTTGCTTGATTTTGCTTCGAGTTACTGAAGTTGTATGATGATTTAACCAAACGTAACAAACGATTTTATAGCAAAATTCAAAACATAATATTTATACTCTTTATTTGTGAGTACATTCAGTTTTAGAAACTTGTTTGAAACATGTCAATTAAATAGAGGATATAGCATAGCATATGGAACAATGCAAATATTTGTGTTTGCATGATATAACATTCAATTTCAAACAAGATTTTCTAACATTGTTTTACAACACTTAATTAAAGGAGCAACATTTTCAAGCAATTTTAAATAGTTTCTCAATAACGATTTCTATTTCATTTCCATTAACCTACTAATAATTTGTAAGCTTATAATGATAAGCAAGAGTATTGAAGGTTCGTTCAAATTAAATTTGGACCGACTCTTCGCTTCTTGTTTTTTCACATTTTATTTTATAAAGTGTCCACTTCAGTTGAAGTCTTCCATTAAACATTTTGCCCCGCTTCAATTTCGGATTCATGGGCAATGTCAAGTGAGGCCCCTCGCTCTCTAAAGCTGTTGACCTTTCTTACAATATACATATACAAAAATACGTATATTATGTATAAAAAAAATATATATATGTACTATGTATACATATATATATATATATACATTTTTAAGGTGTTAATTTAGCCGTCAGCTTCAAGTGATGAGGAAGTCCAATTCCCTATAGGCTGAAATTATTGAAGAGCCTCTTCAATTGAACTCTGAAGTTCAGCTTCAAGTTCTGTTCCCCTCTTTTTTCTTTCTCTTTCTATCTCCCTTTCTCTTTCTCCTTTTTCGGTGTGCTTGTTTTTCTTGTATTCTGGTTTCTGTATTCAAATATGAACATACGAAAAAAAATTTCGTTGGACATTATATATTGATAAAAACAGTTTTTATGACATTTATTTGCAAAAATATTAAAAAAAAAAAAAAAAAATTGCATTAAATAATCATCAGCTTATCATTTGACATATCAATTTATTAGATTTTTGATGTTTCGCAATATTTTATTCATAGTTTATAAATAAAATGATGGGAAAAAAAGAAAAGGGATTTAAGAGTGTACAAACGACACGAATCACACGCTAATCGACCACCAATTAAATATAAACTAAAACAGATTAAGTGGCATCTAAAAACCTCAAAGCGAAATTTAAAGTAAATCCTTTGTCAAAATTTGATTACATAATCGAAATGATTAACGATTATGTTAAGTGTAATATTAGAAACCACTTTGTTGACCATATTTTTATAGCGATTAGTTTACAATTACCTATGAAATTTTAATTGAATATCAAATAGAAAAGATAGAAAAGTAAACACAAGTATCATTTGTATATTGATTTATATTAAACATTTGTTCATATACAAGTGAGTAGATTAGATAATCCTTTTCAAGTCCTTTGAATTTCACATCAGTTACTAACTTTCCTTTTCTTTTTACTATCAACTTAACGATATTTTTGGTATATAAATTTAACATTAAATCGATTTTTTGTTTTTTTTTTTTTTTGCTTGTACTTTATGAATATTTGAATTTTGTCGGTTATAATGAATATATCTGATTAAATTTCTTATATTGAAGTCCGTATACCAATTTCTTTACCCTCTGCCTAATCTAATAAACACAAAGGAGGCTGAAATACAAATAAATCATGGACGATGTCTTTTACATTTTGCCTGCCGCGTGCCTAAAAGGCGGCAACAATTTCCGTTTTTTGCCATCTTCAAAATTTGCTGCCTGAAAGTCTGGCATGAAATAGGTGTACACACAGATACATATATTTATATATATTTTATATACACACGCACACAGACACACATGTTTAGGAGAAAAGTAGACATTTTTTCTAGACTTGCGACTTGTTGCTGAGTATTTTTTTTTTATCTTCTTGACGTTTTTAAAGTGGCAGATGGAATGAAATGATTCCCATGTTTTTTTTTTCATCTTTTTTTCCCCTATTTGTTTGCCTAAAAGCCACTCATGTATAATATTTTATGCTTCTGAGTGTCTGTGTGTGTTTGCGTTTGTGTGCGAAGGAGGGATGCGGTTTACAGTCCGGGATTGGGGGCATATAATTTATAGTACACACATCTCGTATATGTTAAGCTATAAATTTGTACGAGCCTCATTGACTTTGACTTGTGATTTTATTTGCAACTTACTTAATTTTTTTTTTTTTTTACAACTAGTTTTAAAGATTTTGAGAGATATTTCTTGTATTATTATTAATAAAGCTTAAAGCCCTTTAACAGCCATTAGAGTTTAAAGCCGTCTAAAGTTTACCTGAGCACAACAAAACAAAATGAAACTAAGCTCAACTCTTACCCTTTTTTTTATTCAGGAACTGCGCCCGCGGGTCTTCTAGAAAATGTTGAAAATTCTCGTGTTTGCTTAACGTTTGCCAACGTTGGCAAGGGCAAGGAAAAACGTAGCGAAAATAAAGGGCACACGGCCAGAAAGAGAAATTCTAAACTGAGTTCGTTACTCCCTTTTTTATACCCAGTATTTTATACACCGCTAAGGTATATCGGCATTGTCAAAAACATCATTTATATATTCTTCAATGATGGAATCAACTATAGAATATTGAAGTTAAAACGATCCAGTATGTCTATATATATATATACACATAAACTATTTAGATTTCTTAGAGTAATCCATCTTTTTGGGTAAGTAAGTAAGTATATCGTAAGGAAAAACAAATCATTTCTAAGGTATTTACAGATCGTCTACATAATTGTACTGACTGTATTTTTATTCAGTTTAGTTTATGCAAATATTGGGTCTAAGGTGAATAGAAGGCAGAAGCAGACTTGGGGTCGACAAACAACTGCATTTATTAAGTTAAAATATTTATATACATATAAATATATTTTAAATAGAAAAAAGGACAAAACCAAGAAACCAAACCGAACCGAAGTTTCAATACTCTTGACAACTATAGCAAACAGTTGTCTGATTTTTAAATTATAAATTAAAAATTTTGTTGCATTTAAAACGGAGTAAATATAAAAACTAAGTATGTTTATATAGGTATTAACATAAGTATAGGCTGCTCTTTATTACAAAATTGTTAATCAAATGAATATACTTATTTGCTAGAGTATTAAAATGGTTGCAAGAGGGGATATCGATTTACACAAGCTATTTACGGAATTGAAATTACTTTCGCTTGCAGAGGAAACGACAGAGACACAGAGAGAAAGAGCGAGAAGGAAAGAAAGAGTTAGGCAAATCTCGACACGATAATCCTTTTTCATTTTCTGTGTGATACAAGTATGCAAGGACACAACATGCATTTGCCATCGCTCATCCAATAGACTTGATAGCATTCTGCATTTTAAATCTTGTTGATGCTGCTACAATTAATTGGACTATAAATTCTTGCAAGTGTTTGAGTGACTAACAGACTGACAGCCGGCAAATGGGATATGGATCTAACTTGAATGTAAAGCTACTTAACTTAAACTTAACTTAAGCCATCTGGCAGTTAGCCAAAAACTGTTGTTGTTAATCACAAAATAGCTTAAGGCTGGTAATTAAGCCACCGCTACATCATTATCATCATCATCATCGTCATCATCATCATCATCATCTTCATCTTAATGATGATGATGCCAGTTTTGGTTAGATTACCTGACCTCAAGTTGCTCTTTAGGCTGTCAGAGCTATTGAAAAATTGATGAGATTGTGTGTGTATATGTGTGTGTGTGTAGATGGGGGAGTGTGAGTTCGTCTATGTATGGTAAAAGCTGGTAAGTTAAATGAGCCCCAAAGATAATACCAATTGGCAAAAACCAAAAAGTCAAGCAAGTATTTTGATAAGCCCAAGGTGACTAACAGAAATGAGCAACTCATTAGCTAACCGATTTGTTATGAATAACATAAAATAAATGTACATATGTATGTATATATAATGTACAAACATATATACCACTTGCAATTGTTACTAGAATAATCTACCCTATACAAAAAGACTTAACAGTTGATTAAAGGCCATAAGCAAAATAATCGGTTTATTATAAAAACTAATATTAAAGCGTGTGAATTTAGAATATTTCTATATATTGGCGTTACTAAATTGATCTATATAAGCGAGTTTTGCCAACAAATTGATTCCATGTGCCATCTGTATTGATTTATTGTTGCCAAAAGTAAGCGGGAAAAAGAAATCAATCATTCATCAATCATTTTTTCTATTGAAATCTGACAAATTGTTGACCTAAAAACCAAAAAAGAAATAATCACTTTATTGTTAACTTCTATCCGCATGGTGAAGCCTTTTAAATATCTTTATTTTTATTGCCAATTCCAACTAACTGTTGTTTCTGTACTACTCATTTTTGTGTCTAGTGGGTATGTGGGTTTTTTTGGTCTTTCTGGCATCTCACTTTATGGTTTAAGCTTTAATTACGGTGGATAAAAATGTAACTTTATATGTTCCTATGAAAGTCAACAATTAGTGTTAAGTTTATGTTCGGCTGCTGGCCGATACCCCCTGCCCATTTTCTGCTTTTAACTTTAGCCCTTTTTCTTGTGATATGAAAAACATAAAGAGGTTTTTATTATATGTATGGACTGAACATCCCTTCATTCCCCAACCGCTTACCTTTACTCTAGGTTGTGTCTTTTGGCTTGTGCCTTATCCTTTTCACAGTCGTTGCCATGGCTATAACCGCCTTTAGCGCTTAATTAATGCACTTGCGCGTGTTAATTCAACTCAAGAGAACAACATTAAGTGCTCGCTCAATCAAGTTAAATTACTTTGGTTTGGCTGCCCACAGAGATAATGGACCAGAGAGTTGGCCATTTTCTTCAGCATTTTCCGGTCTTTTAAACAGGCAGAATACTCGTACGTATATGGAAATCAATTGCATTAAGAATGTATGAATATATATATATCTATATATATCAATAGACATATTAAAAGTTGAGCAATTAAAAATGACTATCAATTCAAGGGGAAATTGAATTGAAAGGATATGCTATATATCTTCATATACATATATCCTGATGATGACAGCCCGCTTGATTGCATATTAAATTGTCAAAGTTAAGGGAAAACTCAAAACAAGCAGCAACAATCATTTCTGGGGACTAGCCCCAGGAAGGACATTACAAACAACAAGATAAACAACAAGGCACAACACCAAAAACAGGAAAAAGGACATTATAACATATGTATGCGTATGTGTATGTTTGTGTAGGGGTTTGTAAGCTTTTGACTGCCAAAGTAAATTGAAGAAAATTTGTCAATATCAACTCCAAGAACTGTTTCAGTCACCAAGAAGTAAAAACGAAAACATTCAAGTCAAGATGATGTTGATATATCAACGAGGGTAATCCCAATTGTTTCCGTAAATAATCAAAATGTATTCAATCAATTTAACATTTTTAATCAAAAGGACCAGGTGAACAGTTTAATGATTCAACATTTTTTATTTTACACTTTTAGATAAGCTTAGAAAAGTAAACAAAAACAATTTAGATTTAACAGCCAAAACCTACATAAAACCTTGCAGAATCAACTAAATATCAATTAAATGATACTTAATGAATGTTAACATAATATATATATGTATATATTTAAAACTTTTTGCATTGGAACAATTTAAATATTGACTTACTTTGAAAGTGACTTTCAATGTTTTCTTTTTATCTTTATGGGTACCCTTGTCAACTTCATGTGAGTAGATATATCATCACATTAAAAAACTTATTGAAATTGTTAAGTAAGGGATTGTTAATTTCGCTCTCTTTCTATCTGCTTTCCGTCTCCCTTACTCTCCCGCATTGAGATGTGCCTTAGCTTGACAGCCTGTCTCTGGCATGTTATTTTAAAATTATGCATATTTATAAATTTAATTTCTGCATTACACATACACACAGAGAGACAGACCCGCAGTTTGACAGACAATACACATACATATATATGTATGTATGTATGTAAGTATATATCCACACACACACAAGTTATACGATACGTTGCAAGCGTTTAATATAAGTAAAAAAAAATGACTGCAGGCCATATAACATAACAGAGAGAAGAACCAAAAGGAAGCTCGTAAATCGCTGGAAATTCCACTACATGTGGCGTATGCGTAATATTTATCCTCTCAATTTCCCCCCTTCTCATTCGTTCGCCCTTTTCTGTCTCTTTTTTTTATTTTTGATGTCCTGGCACTTGAGCTTTTGTGTTCTTCATACAAGCTTTTGTATTTTAAGCGATAAAAATTTAAACAAAAACCGAAAAAAAACCAAAGCAAAACGAGGGCAAAAATTAAGTACGTAAAATAAACGCAAGATACTTTCCCGCCGTCTGTGTCAAGTGTCGACTGTCGAGTTTAATGCCCGCCGTAGGGGGGCAGGCGAGACGAGCGGGCGCGGGTCACAGTCCTTGTTCCTTGGGTTTCTACCTAATTGAGCGCTAAAAATGACATTAGACAGAACGAAAATTAAAATGAATTTATAATTTAATGCCAACAAGAGTTCAAATTTCATAACAAAAGACACTTTGTTGGGGTTCTGTGTTTAAAATTGTTCCTTAACCATCAACAAAAATAAACCAAAGCATTATTATTTCATACATAAAGGAGTAGAAATAGGAATGTTAATGCTCTCCAAAAATCATAATGTAAAAATGTAAAACTGCAGCAAAGATTTCATTTTTATAGGTAAACTCTATTATTATTCTGTTGCAATAATAAGTTTATAAACAAATTGAACTGTAAACTCTTTTGGCCTGTCTAATCAATGCAAATGAATCCAATCAATTTGAAAGTTGTCTACTACATCACGCATATCGAAAAACGAAAATTGTCAATAAAAATGGCCGAATTTTGCATACCCTTGGCATACAATTTATATTGACGGTCGATTGTGTAAAAGGCAAATCTTGATTAATAAGCAGTCTAATTTTAAATTAAAATTATCCAGTCATATAAAGTTTGAAATGCTCTCCTCTGTCCATTCAAATTTACTGACCAAAATTACTATACATACGCTTTTTCAAGGGCATAAAAAACTGCATTGTCAGCTTTGTGCCAAAAAAAGAGAATGACTTTGTCATAAAATTGCGCTTAAACTTAAAAGGGAAAAAATGAAAAAGCCAGATAGGACATTTTGATTGCAACATTTTTGGCTATTGGCAAAAAAAAAAAAAGCCAACAACAAAGAAACCACCATTAAACTAGTTATGAGTATTTCCATCAAGTGCAAGAAATCGAACGATTTATTTTTACGATATTATATGATTATGGCAATATTATTATAACGCAGTAAATGCAGTTGTTAAAATTTTTAAACGAGTCTTAATTAAGTAACATTTAGTCAAACAATTTTAGTGTAATGTTGAAAAATTGTTTAACAAAAGGAAAGGTTTCCATTTTTATACTTCACTGGTTAAGGTATTAAATTTCAATTATTGTAGAGCATTTCAAGTGACCTGTGAAATGAGCTTCAACAGAAACTTTAACATAATTTGACAACAATTTACCACAATTATTTACAGTTTTGTATTGCATTTTTGGCGTCACTTTGAATAAAATATCAAATATACATATATTTTTTTTATTCATTAAATATGTATTTACATACTGTGGAAGCATTATTAAATAATAATAAATCAGCTTGTTAATACACCAGATTATATGTATACATACATACATACATATATGCATACGTACATGCAAACTCAATTTCTCTTTCCTTTTTGCTTTCTCTTTCTCTCCCAAATTGCTGCAATAAATGACAGGAACAATCATGAATGCAAAATGTGAATAAAACAAAGTCAGGGGGCAAAAGCAACAACAACTTTGACACATTTTTGCCTCTTGTTTATTTTTTGCAGTGAAATGCAAACATTTTAACTTAATTAAAATGAGAAGAAAAAAAAAAAGCAACAACAACGTCAAGGAGAAATTGCGTACGTTACTGCCTGGACATGCCAACCCTTGGAATACCCTATATTACTTATATATGTATGTACATACATGCGTACATTTGTGTGTATGTTTTGTGATTTAATTTTTTGTAAACGGTACATCGAGTTACGCCTTACGAGCAAAGAAGATGGAATGCAGATTGTTAGAAGCCGTTAGAAGCTCGACAAGTCATTCAGAGAAGCTTATCTCCTTTTGTATTAATGTACATGTGTGTATGTAGCTAAGGCAATTTTCAAGGCACACAACTAGTCGTAGCTACATTTTTAGTTTTGTGACTTCTGATCTCTGAATAGGGAAACACATGGACCTACAGAAGAACCAACATAAAGACCAGCAAAGGGACCAACATTCAGACTATTAGACGGACTTCTCTCTTTATTAAAAACGTATGTATGTATATATATATACATATGTGTACATACATGCATATATGCATATACATATGTTTCATATCTTAGTCTATTCATTTTGAGTAAACTCTTTTACCTCATAAGCACAGGGTAGAATGCAAAAGAGAGGCTATTGAACAAGAGAGAGACAGGGTAAAGTAGAGAAAATAACTGCATTGTTATCATAACCCATAGACCAATTTTGCTCACAATTTCCCAGGCCTAATAAATCCAAGTAACTCAAATTACAACAGTTTGTGTGGTCAGTCTATTAATTAAACAAAAATGTTGAAACCGAGAAAGGAACGACAACAAGGACAATGTCCATATATGTGTGGGCAAGTGAAAAATGGGAAAAAAGTATATAAAAGAAAATATCACAATATTTTAAAGGCAGGAGCGCAGTTTATAAATAGAAGGTCAGGGGAAAAGAAAAGTTAAATCATACATTCAAACTTTTCTTTGTTTAAAATATAGTAAATACAAATGACAAAGCGTACTTAATTAGAATATATATACATATGTACATAACTGTGCAATGTGTAGCATAAAATGGTTTCTCACTTACCAATATTACATACATATTTATATTTTTGTTTCTATTTTCGTACATATACAGATGCAGTTTCATACTCTTTCTCATTTTGTCTAACACAAGCTATAGCATTGCACTTATCAAACTTTGATCACTTATACAAACACACAACCACATACATATGTATGTATATACATTTGTATGTTCAGTTATTTAATTTCGCTCAGTTTTTGTGTCTTTTCTTTTTCATTTTCGTTTCTGTGCAAGTAATAGAGAAACGATGCCGACGGCGACGTCGAAGTCACATGTGCGCAATTAGCCAATTTGCAACCAGTAATATGTATTAGCAACCATTAAATCGATTTTACTTCAAAAAGATCAATAAAAAGTAAATTACAATTACTTTACCACAATATCTTTATTATTTGTCATAGTTTTCTCTAGACACACAAAACAAAAGAACAATTGCATCAGTAAAACGCAACAAGCGAACGCGGCGAACGTCAAAGAACTAAAATATCTGCGAAAAAGAGCGAGAGAGCGAGGAAGCGTGTTAGAAATCTCTGCTTTCGAATTCGAATCCTAGCTTTGAGAAGCTAGATGATTACTAGTTTATAATCGAGAGAGGTGAAATGGTCTTTCGATATCGACAAAATTTGGCAACTTTATTGACTAATATAAAAAACATTATTCTTCTGCTTGCACTGAGATTAACTTAAATATTTGGATCCTTTTTTTTATAAGTAATTGAAAATTGAATATATATTGGTAAATCGTTCATAGAATTTCTTCTAAATCCTAATTTATGTTTATTTTGATTGCATTCTAGCGGATAGACCCCTTGTTAACTACGGCCGTGGCCAATAACCAAATGGAGCCAACATTGAAAATATGGTTACATGTTCCTGGAAATCATTTTACCTGCAAAAATCCAGACTGCGTATCTCCAATTAGTGTCAGAAGCTGTTCCATAACTAGTTGACGTTGACCATTTATGTAATCTGAGGTCTCATGATACTATAAGGTCCAAAGGTAAAAGAAAAACAACAATAACAAAAAAATTGTAGGAAAAAAAGAAAAAAACGTATTGCTTGTTGAAAATTCATTGCCACAGGCAAAGAAATTTCAAGCCAACAAGAGTCTCTAGTGTTTGGCAGCCTAATAATTAACCAATTACCTGGCCGCACTTCAAAAGCTTCCGGAGATTTAGGTTACGCATACACACACACACAAACAAAAACACACACACACCCTTGCACACATACATACACAGATAGGAGGAAAAAGGCTCGGTTTACCTTAGTGCACGTGCTAGAAGGAACATGGACTGAAAGGATTGGGCAAAACAAGTTCACACAGAGCCTGTTGCCGGTTGCCTGTTGCCTTTGCCATTTGACCAGGCGAAACCCATCCGAAACCATCCCGAGGCCATATTTAGAGGCAAACGCAAAACTTTCATTTGCAGTTGGCATAAAGGGTCAAGGAATTGCTTATTCATAGCTCCAACCCGCACAAATGAGCGACCATTAACTTTAACGTTAACTAAACCCCTCCTTAGAGAGAAACAAAAAGTTGGTATATGGAACTCATATAAATACACTTTAAAAAATATGAAAAATATCAATTTTCTTACCATATCCTTACAGTGATACTCACTTGAATTTGTGTGTTGACCTACCTTTTGACGGATTGCACTTTATTTGTTTCGCTTTCACAAGGCAAACACATTTAAAAACCTTATTCATTACACATTCTTATTTTTTGAAGTGTACTTAAAAAAATGAAATGTTCAAATTTAGTTTAAAATTGGTAAAACTTTACCTACTTAAAAATTTCGCAAAAATTATTTTAAATTCATTCCACAGAAGTCCACAACACTTATCTAGGATACAATTTTAAGGAGTAACATGGGTTCCCAGCCCGCACACACACAACACTCGTTTTGTCATATTTACTAATGAAAACTATGGAGAAATTGGTAGAAGGAGATTTTCGCTTTTCGCCACGTACACAGTCTCCCTACCACATGGCTAAGTAAATAAAAAGCACGAAATTTTTGGACCTGGACCAGAGCAAACCTTTGTTAGTGTCTGCCTTGACAACGCTCTTTAAGAAGGACTGCCTGGATGATGATAATGGTGGTGGTGGTGTTAGTGGTTACGGAGAGCGGGGATCGGGGTTGAAGTGAAGTGGAAATAAAAAACGCATATTGCGTAAATTTCGATGTCAAAGGTGAAGGCAAGGCAAAAGTCACAGGAGTCACAGGACTCACTGAAGTCGAAGATGAGAGTCAGGTGCGTGTGCGGCGGCACTTATGAGTGGCACTTAGTCTGGCCTAATACCCATCATTAGAGCATTTAACAGGAAACACGTGACACTGCATAGCATATCTACCAGCCCACTCCACCCATATCATCTTCGTCCCGCTCACTCTCTCTCTCTGTATCCCTGGTGCTAGTGTTGCTGTTGGATTCAGGCAAAGAGCTTGGCCAAAAAAAATGGGTCATAGAGGATGACAAAAAAAAAATTGAATGCCTCTGGCAAAAATTTCACGCCGCAAAGGATTTGTCAAGCGAGAGGATTTTAAAGTGCCAACAAGACGCAATGCAAAAGACAGAGGCAGCAGCCACAAAGCAGCAAAAAATGTATTGGGAGTAAAAGAGATGGACTCCAGGCGAAGTGTTAAAAACGGGGGCCTTAAGGCTCTTCATGTGATAGTAATTAATTTCAAATTATTCAGCGCCTATGTATGTATGTATATGTATGTGGGTGGGCTTAGATATGGAAATTGTTTGACTAGCATATGGCCCGACCTTACCTCAAGGCAGAATACATAAATTATATAAAATGTAACCTTTTTTTTTTTGATCAGTGCGTTTAAAAGAATAATTTTCATCAAGCCGCTCATCAAAAAGCCGGAAAACCATTTGAAAGTCAAAATAAAGTAAAAAAATAAAATTACGACTTTTACAACGTTCAACGTCTTAGTAAGAGAAGAAGAGAAACATAAAAGTTTCATTAGTAATACTTAAATGTATTTTCATATATATACATACATATATAGCTACAAAAATAATATTGGAAATTTAAAAGTGTCGGTAATCATTAATTGTTGACGATAAAACACACAAAGAAATTTTCAGATTAGTTGTAAAAATTGAAAACATAAACTTCACAATTCATGAAATTGAAACACAAATTGAAACATTGTTAGTAAACGTTAAATATAACGAAAATTCAAATTTTTTAACGTCAAAAGCTTTGTATTGAAGAAGCTTCTGCGTTAATAGACCAAAATAATGGGGAAACATTGAAAAGAAGCGCCACAAACACATCAGGTTGATAACATCAAATATAAGCCACTAATAATGTTTTTTGGTTGAGTTTGCAGGTGGTGTGTTTATCTTAAAATTGCACATAGTAACATGAAAAAAAGATTGTTAATAAATTAGTGATTATTTATTTTTTTTTATTTATTTAAAAAAAAAAAACAACAAAAAAACATGAACCAACTATTAAAATACAATTACGTTTGTTCACGATCATGAATCAGCAAAATAATGGCTTGCCAGTATACATTAACATTAGTAATAACATTTCCATTTCCATTTACACTTCCTTACATTTCTGTTAACATGCCTGCTAAAATGTTAGCTGTAAAGTTTTACAACACTGATTGGTTTGGCTTTTCAACACGGAATATATTTTTCAACACTGGCATGTCCCAATGATTCACACTGGTTTATTTTCAACACTGGTTTTATTTCTTAGCCCTGGTACGGCGACACTGTTAGCACTATTTTTATCAACACTGGCAATTACATGCCACTGTTTTTAGCCCTGATTTGCTGGCTGTAAAAAATATTAGTTTTACAGTATCAAAATGAGTCTTACAAGTAACATTACAGTGCAAAATAGTACATACATAAATTTACAACATTTTATTCGTCTTTTAATGAGTATTTGCCATAGACTGTCTCTATAGTTTGCGCTCGGGAGTCGGACAGAGCGATTATGGAAATTTTCGTAGATTCAACAAAAATAGATATTATCTGAAGTTATTTATTTCAGAAAGGGTAAGCTGCCTACACCAATGTGGACTGCTATATTTTTCTGTAAAGTTATTTTATGTTAAATTTCTTCGTTTTTTAAACTTCTAGATTTGGTGAAGTATAAATGGAATCGCTTTTACTAAATTTGTTTACCTAAATTTTATCAAAATCAAAAATGTGTCAAGAAAGAAATCATTTTGACTTTCATTTTATTCTTGTTGTCAATTTTGCCTTTTTAAAATGTAATTTAACATATTAGAGAGTAATTAACATATTTCGAATAAACATTTTCAAACGCATAATATCTGTTTCAATTTAACGTACTTTTTAAAATGGAAATCGGTAGAAAAGTATATCGATAACTATTTTTTTTCAGGTTCATTTGATGTGACCAGCAACAACCAATTTCAGTGATATATTTGCCATTTCCATTTGCAGTCACACTAAACCAAAAAAGTTCGTCGCGTGAAATTACAAAAATTAATAGTTAATTTGGTTGCTGAAAATAAAAAATGAAATACGCATAGATTGTCTAAAAGCATAAATAAAATAGAGACAATCGAATGCGACGCGGCCAGAGTGAATATGAATTGCGTCTACGCCCAAGAAGGATTAAAATGTCTGCCCCAAAAAAGAGCAAATTTAGTATGATTTAGCAAAAACAACAAAAAAAGGCAAGCTGAAAAAAGTGCTCATGAATAATACAGTCAGACATATATACATACGCACGCAGTCATAAACATATATCTGGCAAAGGTGAAAATTATAAATTCAATAAATGTGTGCTCTGATAGCATATCAAATTAGCGAAATATGCTCGAATTTCGTGTTCGGCAATCAAAACTGTGAATTGCAACAGAAAATAATTTCAAGGTTTGCAGCAGCAGCAGCAGGCGAATAGAAAGCAAAAGGTAATTGAAAAATAGAACGATTTTGGCACAAGCGCAGTGGTGACCCCAGCAGAGATGGCGCGGTAAGGCGGATGGGGACAGGTGTGGGTGGGGCGTGATTTTTGGGGGCCGAGTGGCGTGCCTGTGTGTCTTTCTCTCCTGCTCTCTCTTCATAAGTGTTTATGGTGAAAACAACAAACATTCCACCATCCCCCGCTGCACACTCCCTGCTAACAGCAACGAGAACAACGAAAACGGAACGGAAAGTGATTGCAAACGAAAACAATTGTGATAGTGATTGTATGTGTGTCTCTATGTGTGTGCATCGATGGCGATGGCGAATAATAGCAAGAAGAGGAAGAACTAAATTTCAGTCTACTGCCTTGTAATCTGCTCTCTCTCTTTCTCATGTAATTTGCCGCAATTTTTGCCTTATGCATTCCGCTGTGTGTCAGGCACACGCACATACAAGGTCTTCCCCCAGTGAAGCATCCGACAGCAAAGCAAAGCAAAAAAAAAAAGGCGCGCGCTCTCATCATTTCTCCGTTTTGTTCCCGTTTCACTCTCCTTAATTTCTTTCCCTTCTTTTCTCATGTTTTCTTTTTGTGCAAGCTCCCACCATTTTTGCTTTCTGCTGACGCCAGCGCCAAATCATTCGCCATCATCCTTCTACCCAGTGTGCCTGTGCTGGCCTGTGTGCCATATTATGTTGTGTATTTATTTAAACTAAAGATAATCAAATTTATATTGTGCCAGCGAAATAAAAAAGAATTAAACAAAACATGCCAAACGCAGACGATCGCGGCTGCTGAAAAATTCAACAAAAACGACAAAAGCCAGCAACGCCCGTACTCTGCCACCCGCGCTCTTGTCATCGTCATTGTTGTATTTTATTGTGTGAGTCCCAGTTATTGAACTTTGACGACTATCTACTAACTAGTCGATCCAACAACTATTTGAAAAAAAAATCTATAATTGGTGGCCGAAGCAGGTTAAATTGAAATATTTTAAAAATATACAGTAATGTCGATCAGGCACACATAACCTCAACTGCGTTCCCACCATACAAATGCACAAATACCGTTACTCAGGAGTCAAAATTACCTTGCTTTTATTTCAATACCAATTGCAATAAGCAGCCATCGTTTGACTGTGTTTGGACATGTGTTGTGCTCATGTACATAAATGCATATATGTGTGTGTGTATGTTTTAGCCTTTAACAATTAAACAAAAATGTGAACATCAGTAAAAAAAAATCCCCAACAGTAATTGAGGCCCGTTATGTTTTAATGCTCATGCACACATACAAACATTTTTATATATACTGCATTATTGAGAGCGCTTTGGCGAGCTTTAAAAATTATAACAGTAGATGATGAAAAAAAAAAAAACATCGAAGAAAGTCGCAAAAGCAATAACAAGAAACAAGCTTCGAATTGAGCACACACACATTGACATACACATGCAGCAATGGAAATTACAAAATAAAAAGCGGCAATTACAAAACCTAACCAAACTTCTTCAAAATTGAACCCCAAACTCCATCTTTAACATCCATTATCCCAAGCTCCCTTTTGATGGCAAATTTCAACTAAGGTCTATGTAAAAACTAATTGTAGGCAATTCCTTAAAAATGAATTTTATTTCGAAGTTACTTTTATCAAAATGGTTTAAAAACTAATCCCATAGGATTGATCCGAATAGAAGCTACACTTTTAAATACTTTTTTGATTAAGACTAACAAATGAAAACCAAAGTTTTCTTAGGATTTAATCTATTTTCTTGTGCTCTGTGAAGCAATATTCCTAAATTTCTTATTATACATTATATACATACATACATATATGCCTAACAACAACAACAATTGTTTATTGATTTATTGTCAATATGGATCTGACTGACTAGCTGGCTGGCAGCGTCACTCACGCCATCAAATCAACGCCAAAAGGCTCTCGCACCAGTCGAAGGTGTTATATATATTGTTATTTATTTGCTTTTCTGATAAGAGACACCCATAAGGCAAGCAAGCAGCCAAAGCAAAGTCAGACCCCAGTCCCAGTTCCAGTCCCAGACCAAAACCCAGACCCCAGCACCGAACAACACGATCAGCGGACCATGCCAATGCTAATTTTCATTTGGCAATTGCAAATTGTTGTTATTGTTGTTGTTGCTACTGGAACTGGGATTGTAAATTTAATAAATTAGCAACAAAAAAAAAAAAAAAAAAAAAGAAGAAAAAAATTGATTTGATTAACTTTTGAATGTTGTTTTGCGTTTTATGTTTATTATCACCCCACAGCAGCACTGAGTAACAAATGGCGACAAATTCTTGGGGAAATTTGTGATTTATTATGGGGTTTATCACGTGACACGAATTCACTTCCATGAGGGGGAGTAAAAAATATAAACAGAAACATAATTCCAGAAAATCAGTTGGTGTGCCAATATCTATTAGAATTTCTTTCCCACACTTAATCAATTTTTTCTGGGGCAAAAAAAGAATTTATAAGTGAAAAAATCAAAACAATGCTACTAAATAAATAAGAATTGTATATCGATTAAAATTTATTTGTTTCCATATAAGTTAATATTGTTATAAATGTAAATTAATTGATTCTAAAAAAAAAAGCAATATAACTTATTCGTTTTATTTTTTCACAGAAACTCAACCAAAACGAAAGGAGGCAAATCCTCTTAAAACAAACAACAGCAAACACGTTAAGCAACAAATAGTTATAACAAAGTATATATAGAGATAAATATATATAGATATATATATATATACATAATCCAAAAAGCAAGCAACAACGACATGAAGTACAGCACTGGTATCGACAACGCTCTGCCCTCCAGCGGCAGCAGCAGCAACAGTAGCCTCAGCGCCAGCTCCAATTATGCATTAAATGAAATGCAGACATCACACAAAAAGGAGCCAATTACAAAAGCAACAGCAACAACAACAACAGCAGCAGGAACAACAACAACGACAAGTGCCGCCTCAGCCACAGCCATGCCAGTGGCGGCGGCCACTAAACCCACTAACAATCCTAATGCCAATGCAAATGCTAATGCTAATCCCAATTCCCCCATAACCCAAAATTCCACACTATTGCAATTGCAATCGCAACCGACAAATGCTCTATTCTGCGAACAAGTAACCACAGTGACCAACCTCTTTGAGAAGTGGAACGATTGCGAACGCACAGTTGTCATGTGTGCCCTGCTAAAGCGCCTGCGATATCCTAGCCTCAAGTTTCTCCAGTATTCCATTGATAACAATTTGACACAGAATTTGGGTACTTCGCAGACGAATCTAAGCAGCGTTGTTATTGACATAAATGCCAATAATCCGGCATATTTGCAGAATTTGTTGAATGCGTATAAAACATTTCAGCCCTGCGATGTGTTGGATGTTATGTCATCATCATCATCGGACAAGGATTCCATGCCCTGTTATGGCAGTGATTTCCAAATAACCACAACGGCACAATGTGATGAGCGAAAATTGTATGCCCGGAAAGAGGATATTCTGCATGAGGTGTTAAATATGCTGCCACTCCTTAAGCCAGGAAATGATGAAGCTAAAATCAGTTATCTCACTCTAATCCCGGTGGCTGTTAAGGACACAATGCAACAGATTGTCCCCACCGAATTGGTTCAGCAGATATTCTCTTACCTACTCATTCATCCGGCCATCAGCAGCGAAGATCGACGCTCGCTGAATGTGTGGCTGCGCCATCTGGAGGATCATATTCAAGCTGCTGCGGCGGGTATAACAAATTGCAGCTATTTTCTCCAACCATCACCACAAGTAATGCAAAGAGGTAGCTCCTCGGCAGCCAGTTTACTGTCGGCGGCCTCGTGTTCCTCGTTGGCATCCTCATCGCTGGGAAACGGAAGGAGCAGTGACTGGCAGACAATAGCCCCGCCCAGTAAACAACAACAACAGCAGCAACAACACAAACTTGCCTCCGGCAGCGATTGGCGAGGCTCTAACTCTAATGGATCGATCAATCCACTCTGTGATAATTTAAATGGTATTACCCTGAACGAATTAGGTTCTAGTCAGAATAGCTTAGGCTTATCGCTGGAGGGCAGCTCCTCGCTGGTCAATGGTGTTGTAGCGGGAGCAGCTGCCGGCTCCATATTGGGTTTGAGTGGCAGTGATGATCATGACACCTCATTCAGCAAGAATGGTACGGAAATACTCGACTTTGAGCCGCTCCATGAAGCGAGCAACAGTAGCACCAGCAATAGCAACAACAACCATCTGTGTCCATCCCAGCAGGTCGGTGGTGACCAATTGCGAATGCCCGATCAATCAGTTGACATTGACATACTCATCGATCACTTGCAAGCAGCTGCTGTTGTTGCTGCACCTCCTTCATCCACACAGCATCTACAGCCTCCAAACCACAATCCAGCTCCCCATTATGCCTCAATATTAATGGGTCATGTTGCCGCTGGGGATCAATTTGGGGACGTTAGTCGCTGGAGTCTTGATAGTAAAATAGCTGCTCTTAAGACGCGTCGTTCGAACAGTTTGACCACCCAAACCATATCCAGCTGCTCATCTTCATCGAACTCTTCGGTGATTACAGTAAATGATAATTGCTCTAATTCCACCGAGAATCTGGCTCAGTTTGCAAATAAGCCAAGAAGTTTCTCCCTCTCCATTGAGCATCAGCGTTGCGCTTTGGCCAATAGCGGTTCCGATACACGTTTGGATGAATTTAAGCCGAGCTACATCAAGTTCCAGACTCGCAACGTGGGCATGTCTGGCATTGGTCTATGGCTGAAGTCCCTTCGTCTCCACAAATACATTGAGCTCTTTAAGAACATGACCTATGAGGAGATGTTGCAGATAACTGAAGAATTTCTTCAGAGCGTTGGTGTGACGAAAGGAGCCTCCCATAAGCTGGCTCTCTGCATAGAGAAACTTAAGGAGCGGGATCACATCCTTGGCAAAGTAGAGCAGGATCTGCATACAGGACAGATGAAACTCAGCACCGCAGTCGAGGAATTAACTAACATTGTGCTAACACCAATGAAACCATTGGAAGCCATTGGACCGCCAGAGGAGAATATTGCATTACGTTTCCTTAAAGTCATTAATTTAATAAGCAATGCCGTGCAACAGGATCCGTATAGCGTCCAGGATGATGACACTTTGGGCGTCTTTATGTGGATACTAGATCGTACCATACACAACGAAGCATTCATGAATCAGGCTAATCAGCTAAAGGAACTCAAATTCAAACTATCCAAACTGAAGATGTCGTTGGTTCCAAAACTGCATCTTGTAAAATCCTCTGGCGGTGCCACAGGTGGCGGTAATATCAACAAACCCAGGTAAAAAATTACTCGAATAGTCATGATAATAGTATAAAAAAAATACTGAATTTCTTCTTTTTCCCTTTAGGTGGAATGGCAAAAGTCGCAAATGTGATCCTAAAAATGGTAGCAATGATCGCATCAATCATCGCAAGAACTCTAATGATATGCTAAATTTCTCCCTGGGCTGCCTACAGCAACCGCCTCCGCCTCCTCATCAGCAGCAACAGCAGCAGTTTGACTACAATGGCGGCTATGGTGGACCACCGCATCAGCCGCAATACAAAAGCTCATCTTATCCAAGCTTTCAACAGCAACAACCGCCTCCGCAAAACAACAAGCAACACCATCATGTCCAACAGATGCAAATGTTACAGCAGCATAATCATTTTCCGACATTACCACAGCAGACGCCGCCGCAATCGCATCGCCGTTCGTTAAACAATCTCATTGTGGTGGCTGGTGGACCTCAGCAACCACAGCAGTTGATCTTCAAGCCTGGTCAGGGTGTGTTGACTAATAATAGCCCTAATGATAATGGCCTACTCATAGAAAGGAATCATCAACGAAAGCCTAGTCTAAATGGTCTAAATGGCAATGGATTAACAACTGGAGCTGGTGGTGGAGCTAATGCTGAATCGCAACCAAAGAAGACCATGGCCGCAGTGGTGATGGTTAGTAATAGTCAGCAGCAGGATCCAAATGATCATTCGTCACCGCCACAGATTCTAATTAACAACAACAACAATAATAACGTGTTAAACAATAATTTAATCAATCAACAGCAATTGCAATTGCTGGCAGCAGCTGCTGCTGCTGTTGGCAACGGTAGCTGCCTATGTCCTGGTGGCGGCGGTGGTGGTGGTGTTAATGGCAGCATTGCCTGCATCAACAATCTCTGTCATCCCAGTAACAATATTAATCTAGGCATGCCCACAACTGCTCATGAATACAAAATGAATGATTTCAAGAGTCTGGAACAGCTAGAGACGCTCTGCCGTCAAATGACTGAGCAAGCCATGAACTAAACACAGATCTATGAAGATCTTTGATTCTGAATGGTTTAAAATATTTGTGAATTGGCTGCCAGCAGAGATCAACTATATATGTTTAGTTCGATAATTCCTTCCTTCCCTTTTACTATTTTTTTTTTTCTAGTATATAGTTCCAATGTCGTCCCCAATGTCCCAAATGTGTCCTAAGATAAAACTCTTGGGAAGCAAACGAAGAAAAAAAAAAGAAACAATCGGACTTTTGCTCTGTATTTTCAATTTGTAATTTTTGCTAATATTTTATGGAAACCAATTTTCCAATAATGTTGTAAAGCAAATTAGTCCTCACAAATACATTTTGTGTCATATATATCACTATATATAGACAAAAAAATCGATATATTGTGATAATGCTAATCATCCTAAATTGTAATCGTTAAAAAATTGTTTAACCATTTTTTTTCCTATCGAACTTTTGGCAGGAATTATAAATTGGAATTCAGAGCAACAATTCTGGTTCAAGTTTGTTTATATGTTAAGTTTTTATAACACGTGTGTTTCCAAAATATTTTAATTTTTTTTTTTTTTTTTATTTTGTGTGTGTCTGATGAAGAGCTAAACTGGCTGGTTCTAAAGGTGCAACGGCTGGCCGTTAAACTGACAGAGCTTAAGCTGATCCCGATTCCAAAAAACAAAAACAAAACTTCCCTTATCTACCAAAGCCTGGACAGAAATCAGCCAGTTCAGCCAATGTTATTTAACGTTTAAGTTTATTTTGTAAATGTTGTCGCCATTAGTAGTTCAACTAACACATACACACACACACACACACAACACAGCCCCACACACACTACAACACAACAAAAAACTTCTCTCTATAGGAAAATTTGGCAAAATTTGATCAACAATTTACACTATTCTGACAAAATTCGCCGCCAAGATGATAATGACGTCGATGACGATTACAAAAAAAAAAAAATAAGTAACCCCTACAAGAAGAAAGTATAGATCGTTTATATAGTGAAAAAGAAAACAAAAATGATATATAATGAACTCTGCATCGTGACCATGAGACTGACTAAGATTACTTTTCGCAACTTAAAAAAAAAAAAAGAAAATTAACAAGCAAAACAAAAAAAAAAAAAGAAAAAACAAAAAAAAAGATAACTAAAATCTTATTAAAACCGCTAGATGAAAGTAGAAAACTGGATGAATAGAGAATAATGATAAAGAAGGTTTGAAGGGAGGGGAAATGTTTGCGCGAATCAAAACTTTGCTTGCTGAATGAAATGGAAGAAGGCATTAAACCTAGTTAAAGAAGAAGTCACATAAAGAATATGTTTATATATATACAACACACATACACATAATTTATTTTAAATTTATCGGAACATAATTGCTGAAAAACAAAAACCACAAGAAAATTGTAAAACGTAAAACAAAAAATGAAAAATTGTAAAAAAACAAAAAAAAAAATGAGAACGTTTCAATGTTTATGTTGAAGAGAATCGGATCTACATATTGTATTTTGTATAAGTAAATGGAAGCCATTATTATGTACTATATCATGAATGTCAGGCATCCAATTTATCGTATGATGTATATATATACATATATACACATGATTATTGTCTATGAATGAATGTATATCGACTATAAATGTTTTATTTTTCGCGTTAGTCAATTGTTTTAAAATGAAATATGGCAAGCCAATAGATTATGTTGTTTTATATATAATATACACAAATATATATGTCCATGTATGTATATTACTATTATAAAGAGTAAAGGCCAAACTTAATGTCGTATCAAATCAATTTCGAACATCGAAAATATAGAACTTTGTAAGTTCAGCCGATGTCCCATGTATCAAATTAAGCAAATCGTTACTCGAGATTGGTCTTTTCTGCACATATATAGTACATATACATAAATGGATGTACGTATATAAATGATTGTTTTCATTTTAAAATGCTAAATAAATATATATATAAAAATATATATGTTTCAATTTATCAACGGGCAAAGCTGAAAATGAAATAAAATTGGAAAGGCAGCCAAAAAATAATCATAATAATTAACAATAAGAGCATTGAAAAAAATGTTTAGCCTAATTTATGATGATGATGATGATGATAATATATTATATTGTATATGAAATGATTGAACGAAATGTCTATAAGAGCTAATTGTTCAGTTCCGTTTTGTACTATGGTCGTAAGCCTTTTTGTTCATTTGATTTTGTTAACACACAATTAATAATGTAATTCAAATAACTAATTCAACAATAAGTTGATAGACAAATTGCAGCTGATCCATAAATATGTGTAAAATTACTATAGCGAGTTCAAATTCAGATTCCGACATACTTGATAACGGTTTATTGTAAAAGTAAAGTTCAACTAAGTACGTATTAACAAGAAATGAACATAGAGTCAGTCAGTCAGTTAAATAAATGTAACAAAAATTTATCAAATGTGAGCATAAACCAAGCGTGTACCTACATACACATATAGACCATATACACACACACACACACATCAACACCTACACACACAAACACACAATTACAATACATATATATATATTTATTTTAAATAAATAATTTCAACAATTTCAAAAACCTACAAAAAATTATAAAAATAAATGTCGAAGTTTTCATTGATTACATAACAACGCAGGTTGCCATGCGTTTCCCCCCCACAGTTGTTTGGTGGCATACAACAAAGTTATAATCACTCGGGTCAATTCCGACAATAGAATAAAGTTAAATCTCTGAGGTTGACCGACACCCGACACGAAATTTCTTCATAGAAAAAAATAAATATATTTATATAATTCAGTACAAAATTGTACAGATAATAAAATAGAGTCGAGAACATGATGCATCGACATCGCTATAATAATGTCCAGCTTCAGAGTCTATCAAATGCCCTAATGCAAGGACAAAAAGAGCAGAACCAGGAGCAGAACAATATTTTTGAGCAAAACCAAGATAATCCTGAACGGTTGCCCATATGGCCCAGTGAACGCATTGCACCTGGTGGCGCTGGCGCTTTTCATAGCACCAAAGTGGAGTACAGCAAGGAGACTGCGGATTTAATTCGATGTAGATTTACATTCCATATTTAGTTTTATTTTGTGACTGCAAACATTTTCCTTTCCCCATTTGTTTAGTGCTTGTTAAGGAGTCCAAGATGTCCATGTTGATGCGAAAGCAAATCGATGAGAGTCTACGGAATGGTGAACCGCTGCCATTGCCCAAGCCACAGCGACCTAATACCAATAACGATCCGGATAGGGAAACGTTGGCCATTCTAGAGCGTGCTCGTAATGCCAAGCGTAAGAATCTTCGCCAGATTGTAGCCAGTGGAGCATATAAGCCTAGCTATTATCGCCCACCTACGGATAACCGCATGGTCAATGAGAAATCTAAAGCAAAGTTACAGTTTACCATGGCTGGCACACATCTACCGGATCCGGCTATCAAACCCCAGCGTCGTCCTCGCCAAGAAAAACATGTAACTGAGGAAGATATCATCAATGAATGTAAGTTGAATAACCATCGGACTGTAAATTATATGTCATTGTACACATGTGTCCTGTGTTCCATCTAGTGCTTGATCAAATCAATGAACGTGCCGAGTGGTTAGCCGAGATGGAAGAACTTGGTCAGGGTAAAAAATATCGTCCTGAAATTCGTGATCAAATAGCCGAACGTTTGCACCGCATTCGTGCCTTGGAGTCCAAATTGAAAATGAAATCTGAAGGCGGTTATCGTTTTGTGGATTAATTAAGCCTTATTACAGAGATTAATTGTTTTGAAGTGTTTAACAACATAAATAGTTGGCAGCATATGGGTAAAAAAATAAATACTATAAAGTTACTTTTAGCAAAATTAAAGATATACGTTTGCACAATAGTCATGCTGATAAGTGGTTAAGTAAGTAATTAAAGGACAATAATATGTTAGCTCATACAGAACAAAAGAAATTCCTTTGATTAATATAGCGTTTATTTAACTTATTCGCTGTTACATAATTAAAGTTTAAATTTCGTTTAGAAGGAATTTGTTGCTTTTTTTTGTTTTGTTTCGTTTTCTTTTCTTTTGAATGTTTAACTTAATCTGGCACACATTTAATACATATATGGTACATTACAGACACACATTTTAACAATGTAAGAAGCCCAAACGCAAATACTTTTCCATGGTTCTGTTCATCATAGTTTGGCAAAACGAGCATAAAGTACAATAGTTGGAAAATTCATGAGATTTAATTTAAATTTATCGAATAAATAATGTGGAGTATATTAATAGTTTTATATGTATATATAAATATCGGCTATATATATATATATATACATATATGTATATCATCTGCTCTGCTACACACTACAAATTGTATATAGATAAAATGTAATGCTCCATTCAAAAATAGACACATTTTTGTGTATTCCACTTGTGCTAACCTTCTGAATCCGCCTCCTCCCTTAACAACCTTGTCTTAGTTAGCTTGTTCAACAGGATGGCATATGGCAGCGAAATTCCCCGGCTGCCTCCGCAAAACGATTGCGTATCAAATAGCCACTTATGACCTCGGCAACCTCATGTGGACGGTCCTCGTGCACGGCATGACCACAGCGTGCTAAAACCTGCATTTGAAAGCGGCCCTGCATTTGTCCAACAGTTAGAGTACGATCGAGACCATCGATACTAGCTAATAGCAACTGTTTGGGGCAGCGCAAATCAAGGAACTTGTCACTGAGGCCGGAAAACCATCCTACCCAATACTTTTCCGACTTGGACAGATCAATACGCCAGGTGTAACTGAAATGACAAAAATATATTCTTGTAAAAAAGAGATAAAATTGGCTTCATTTTGATATTACTTTTTGGCGGCATCTGTCATAGCCTTGGTAGTGATAGGTTTCTTAAAATCCGCACCGCTAGTTGCTGCTGCTGCACCTTCGCCACTGGCATCAGTATCTTCGCCAGTTTGTCCAACTTCCTCATCCTCAGAAATGCTAAACGGATTGGGAAACATGCTGGTATGGTGGGCCTCCTCTAAAACGTCATCGGGCAATGGCAGGTCATTCGTTGCCAGTTGATTCGTTGTACAGCTGTCCATGATAAAACAAAAATTAGTAAATTGATATTTAACCATTCTACAATAACTTACTTGATTATTTGCCCGGGCATTGATACCTTGGCACTATCCACATTACGGACTTGGCCACTCCGTATGCACCATTCTATGGCATTGGGGATACTTTGAAAAAATTTTGGACGCGAGCGTAAAAAGCTTTGCATGCTTGCCAAAGCCTCCATGGCCGTTCCCTCGACTACATCGATGACCGTAATGCCAATTAAATTGGACACCAACCCCTTGTAAGCGAAATGAACAGCAATGGCGCCACCCATTGAATGGCCCACGACGTATATTTGCGGCATATCCTCCGGATACAGTTTCAATATTAAATCACCAATATCCCTAAATGTACGAAAAACAATGCTAGTAAGAGACAACAGCTTCAAAATCAAAGGAAATGCCACTCACCCGGCCAACGTATCCGCCGATAAGTCATCCTCGTCGTCCACCTTACTATCCCCGTGGCCCCTCAAGTCGATGCATAGACACTGACAGTGTATCATGCGCGTCACTTCCGACTGAAAGGTGAAAAGTGCATAATAAAATTATAATCCCCCACAGGCACACATACACGCCCACAAACAACTACATACACAAAAGTGTGCCCAGGTGAGAGCCGAGTAGCCACCTCCATGCAATAACAACAATACAGGGCCTGCCTTTTCGGGCTTCTTGGTGCGGTAGACGCGGAAAGTGCGCTGCTCATCTACTTTAACGTCTTCCTTTTCGGCGAAGAATTCATTCCACATACCTGGCTTGTAGTCACGAATACGCGACTTTTTAAAGGAATCGCTGTAATTAAAATTCATTTGTGTATCAATTAAATACTGACACTTTAAGTTACGCCACCTGCCCCTCAACTGTCACCCGACAAGCAACAGCATCATTATAGGCAAAAACTTACGCTCTTCCGATTCGCCCACTTGGAATTGTGGGTGGCAATTTGCCCTTGAGGATTGTACGTTGTAAACTTGACATTGCGCTCGATTGTCTGTGCAGCTGCAGTTTTTGGTCCTGGTCCTGAAAGTTATGGTTTACTCTCTCCCATTCCCAGTAATTTAGTCCTACTGCAAAATAGTGTTGCCGGAAGCTAAACGGAAATTTGCTGATTCTGGCAACACTGCATTAATATGAAAATTAAAAGTACACTGACAAAAACAATTGCTTTCCCATACAAAAGTTGCCGAAATTTATTAAATTGAATAACAATTACACTAACTTCAAAATATTACAAACTTTGAAAGTTGAATCGCCTTACTTTGAATATACGTAATTTATAACTGTAATAAAAAATTTAAAAAATAATGCCCCAAATAATGTCGTATGGGTAAATTTGTTGTTAACAAAAGTCTCTTGTTTGCTATTTTTTAAAGACGTGGCAGCATTGGCATTTTAAATTGAGCAGATATCAAACTCAATCCCGTTATAAAATTTTGTTTATATTTATCTTATCAGCTGTACAAACACTTGACGCACCTTAAGTGAGAAATTGTGCACCAGGTCAATAACTTACAAGCACAGATGTATTTATACATATAACTTAATAAGAGTACTAGCACACTAATAACTAATTGAAAAATCAGTTAAAATTCCCAGATGTTGCATCGTAAGAGGAGTTATGTTGAAGATGTTAGAAGGTTGTTTTAAATACATATTCATGTGCATATGTGTGTGTGCTGATAACAAATAAGCTCCACAAAACAAAATAAACTCTACTGGGCTATTCGTACTTAAAAAGATTCTAGCCGATATCAGAATCTAAACAAAAGCGGAAACAATTCAGAGAGTACTGCTCAGTTTTTTATTGGAATTCGTGGCGTTCGCATCGGGAACTAGAGCTCGTCTCTGATAACACATAATCATATTTAAGTACTCTGATTTAATAACAACAGCAAGTGATAACACTCTATTTGGTATGTACTAAAAAAAAGTTAAATTTAAAAATTAATTAAATTGACATCATTTTTAAACGATAAACGAAGCGCCAATTGAAAGTATATGGGCAACGCCGCTCACTGTTATCTACTCCTCTACCTTTCACTCATTCTTGCCGGCAGATTGCACTTTACTTTTCGCTATTCTGTTCCAATTTGCGTGGTCAATTGGGATTAATTTAGCGCAAGTGCAACTGTAGTTTACTTCCCCCTTTGATAAAGATGTTAGTTAATAATTTAATCTGTTAATGGATGATTTGACATTGTGATAAGGTAAGAACGTTCTTGATAAGCTAATTTTTCCCAACCCTTCGAAGTACATAACATGCACAGGTCTCATATATATGTATAGTATGTACATAAATGTGTATATATTTGCTGTTTCTGTTTGTAAGCTTTTTATGACTTAATTCTTTATTAGGTTAACTGGTTATGTCTCTTTACTGCGACGCGTTAATATTTGCTTGCAAAAACACAAAGTTAAAATTATTTTAATTTGTGTATTTTTCCAGTTCGAAATGACAACGAAGACAAATGGCAATGGAACAACCCCAATCTTGGGAGACGAGTACGTTGCCCAGAGAAAAGTTCAACCAGAGACTAAGATCTTTCAGCGAGTACAGCAGTTGGGATCCTATTTCAAGGAACAATATGGCTCCGAGCCCGAGTTCTTTGTTCGCGTTCCTGGACGGGTTAATCTAATTGGCGAGCATGTAGACTATTGTGGATATTCAGTTCTACCTATGGCTTTATCTACCCAAAGCATTATATTGGCTGTTGATCGTAATCCCGTGGAAAATCAACTACTTCTACGTAATCTCGATGCAGCCAAGTTTCAAGGTTTTGAATGTGATCTAAAGAGTTTTAGGTTTGTATCTCAATTTCTTAGCCTAAATTTTAATTAATTCTGAATCTCCTTTTAGCATTGAGTTACCTAAGACTGGTGGTCCGGCTTGGTATTTATATTTCCTCTGTGGCATCAAAGGCGTACAGGAATATCTAGGTAACAAGTGGAAACCACAAGGAATGCGAATCGCCGTTATTGGAAATGTTCCCTTGGCAGCCGGCCTTTCCAGTTCCAGTGCCATGGTCAGCTCTGCCGTACTTGCCACTGCCAATGTCCAGGGTATGGAGTTGGATCGCAAGGAGCTGGCCTCTATTTCTGCCAAGTGTGAGCAATATATTGGCACACACAGCGGAGGAATGGATCAGGCCATTGCCTACTTGGGAAAGGAAGGCTGTGCCCACCACATTGAGTTCCATCCGAAATTGAAGGGTACTCCGGTTACATTACCTTCAGGCAAATGTTTTGTGGTGGCCAATAGCTTGGCACAGAAAAATAAAGCAGCCTCGTCAGACTACAACGAACGGGTAGTAGAGTGTCGTTTGGCAACTCGTTGGCTGGCCAAAAAGAAAAATCTTAGCAATTGGAAGAATTATACACGTTTTATTGACCTTGAAGAGGCCTGCCGTATGGATAATGACACATTTGAGGAGTTGATAAAGCAGCAGTTAACCAAATCAATTTATACCAGATCAGATATATGCAAAGAGTTGGGCATAAGCGAACAAGAGCTAGAAAAGGATTTCTTGTCGGCCAATACACGTCACATGGAAGCGTTTAAGCTTCGCCAGCGTGCTCTTCATGTCATACAGGGTGAGTTAATAGTTTTTATTAATTTTCCCCTTTTTTTTATAGTATTAAATCCTTTTCAGAATCTGGTCGCGTTGCCAAATTTCGAAAGATATGCGAGCAATTGGCTCTAAGATCAAACGAAGAAGACGTAAAGCAGCTGGGTCAGCTTATGCGTCAATCTCACCAAAGCCTACGCGAGCTCTATGAATGTTCCCATCCGGATGTAGAGCGTCTTATTGAGATATCTAATAAAGAGGATGTCAGTGCTCGTGTAACAGGAGCTGGGTAAGTTTGCCAATAACATATAGTCTCCCAAATCCAATGTAAACTTCTTTACAACCAATATTTAGTGCTAAGTTACTTTAGTTTGTTTGTGTAAAAACGAGAGTGTGTGAAAGTTAACGTGGCTTAGAATTTCTTCAGTTTTAGCTTGGCTTAAGTAATAAGTATGTATGTAAGAGTTAATGTGGGTCAGCATAAAAGTGAGTGAGATGGCATATAGTGGATATTGCGGTAGAGAAGGGGGAGAGAGAAAGTTACTTAACCAGAAATTTGTGTCAAGTTCATGTGAGCTCAATTTCCCGAACTTAAAGCAATGCCACTATTTGGAATAGGGTAGTTTCCAGTATATTGCTTCAATTGATCAAAACTAAAGAATATATGGTATGACATCACATTAGCTAAATTAAAAAGTATATATAAACGAGTTTTATATCTCAATTATCGCAGCTATTTTAAATTAATTGGATGGCGTGCATATTACAGTTAATTATTCAGTTAATAATTAGAACCTTTCTTTTCACTTTTTAGATGGGGCGGCTGTATTGTGGCCATGTGTAATTCCATTGATGCAGCTGAGCAATATATCAAAGTGCTTAAAACCGATTACTATGCCCAATTGCCGGCTCACCTTTTGGAGCGCTATCAACCAAATGATTTCAATGAGGTTGTTTTTGCCACCCTACCTGGCAATGGGGCTGAGTTGATTGTTTAATGATGAATTTCCTATTTGTAAAATCTAACAAACTTTATCTGTATATGCATATACATATATTAGATTATATATACAATCATAGTCCTATAATTTAGTCATTCCATGCGTAATCTTTGAGAGAAAACCGTCTGTGTGCTATTTATGTACAATTTATTAACAATCTTATCAACTAGAATACAACAAGGCACAATTAATGGTCTTCATTTGTTTCACTACCGTCATCCTTATCTGCGACTTAGCCATCCTGCGTTTTTGAATAGCTTATAGACTTGTTCTCTTGGTATTTTTTCTGCCTCGCGATCGACCACAGCCATTTCTTTTTTGGTCAACAAAGATTCCTTGGCCAAATTGGCAGCTATAACCGGATCATTATAGAAACGTGAACTCTTTGACAATTCTGCTGGCAATTCGGATTCCCAATGGGCATTTTGTACTACAGATGGATGAGCATCGGCTGTGGCATATCCCTGATAGGGTGAGGCTGGCTCATATGAATGTTGATTAGCCAAAGCCTGGTGATAAAAAAATTGACCCTGAACAGGCCAGGCACTCAAACTCAATGATAATGCCAGCAACAAGACTGCAACAATTTGGTGGTAACAGGTAGGCAACATGACTCTAAAAAGGAGACAGAGATGGAGGCTGGGAATTATTATGGTTAAGCACATATACACACACACACACATACATATGCTAGTGGTATGATATGGTGTGATATAGGCTGATGAGGTAGGGGTAAAGTGGAATAAGTTGGGACAGATTTATGACCGCTACTAGTCGGTAGCGGACAGTTTTTAATCTACAAGTGGCGGTCGACCTGTCAGCTTCGTGCGTCATAAATTATTTACGGGAAAATCAATTATCGCACATGGCCAAGTAAAGCAAGAGATCTTTGTGTTCTATTGGCTTATCCATGAACTGTTTTTTTGTTTTCGTTTTTTTTTTTTTTTTTTTTTTGCGACGCAAACTGGCTTACATTATTGATAAGACTTGGACATTTGGCAAACTTTTAATTGTCAAACCAGAAAGTGGTCCAATTTGAACTTACAGTGAAACCTCATTGCATGAAAACATAAATTACGGCGTCACCATCAGTCATAAAAGATAGCGTTAACAGGTGTTCAACTAGTGTCTCCTTTCAATACTTAGCCATAGCGGTCACCTCATTGACTTTCATTAGTACCAATGAGAAATTGCTAAAATTGTAACACGTGCTACTTGAATGCCCATTATACATATATGTATATAAGCTAAATCACTTTAGTTAATCACTTTTGATCAGTTTCGAAATGTTGAAATTTGTATGATAACGCCACTAAGCGAATCGGAACAAAATTCATTTTACGATTATGTATATAAAACTTTGTGTAAGGGAAACTTTTTTTTTTTAAACAGATTATATAACAAACTGATTTTGAAATCTTCTTTTTATATAGCTCATATATAGCACCACTGATTGTTTGTTTAAAAGAATCCTTTAAGTTTTATTTTAATATTCTTTTTCATTTAGTCCTGATTCGAATATAGCACAGATTATTATGATATATTATTTAAATTCAATGAGAAGGTCTCATTTAGTAAGTCTTTAGTGTAGTTTGGCATGTTTATGGGCCATAAAAAATGCATTTAACTAGTCAAAGTCCACTTATAGTCATAATGTCATATATGTAAATTAATTAAAAGCCAAAGTCAAGGTTATATTATTTGGTAGATAAGACATGATTTCTTGATTCGTAATCAATTAATTCACCTACACGATTTGCACTCACACAATTTGAAGATTTGAATTTGAAAAAAAAAATATATATATATATATATATTTATTTATAATGTATATAGGTATAGTATAATCCGTTTAACTGTAACTGGAACACCTGGCTGAAGTTGGTGAAGCTGTAAACTGATCATAGAATAACAAGGTAGCGAACTTTTATGCTCTGGCCGTTGAATGCCACAAAATCTACAATAACAAGAAACAAACAACTCAAGCGAGCAACTTTGAGTTGAAATACATTTATTCATTGGGTAGTACTCAAAATCAAGAATGAGTCAAAGTGTAGAGTTTGATTTGTTTTTTTTTTTTTTTTTTTATTTTTGTTTTATTTGCTGTTTCTTACTGGTTGGCTTAGCTGCCTTAAATTTTTTATTAAATTAATTATGGTGCTTTTAATTAGTGTTAGTGCACAATTGAGCTGACCTAGGCCTAGGCAAAGCACATTTCGAGCAATTAAAAGCAATGATAAAATATAATATTTCTCGTCTCCATTTTTCTCATGCTCCACTAAAATGCCCGCCAAAAAAGGTCACTTAGCCGTCTGTCAGATACGGACACAGATATATACATAGATACAGATACAAATAGAGATACAGAAACAGATACAGATACATATGATTGACAAGTTTATTTAGAATCCAAATCCGAGTCCAAGTTAGCTATGAGATATTTGAAAGTGCCGTTTGACCCTGAATATAATGTTTAGTCTCCGTTTTGCTGCTGGGCGGAGGTGTTTGGGGAACAGGTGGCTTTGAGCGTAAATCCAAGTGTGAGCATTTTGGTGCCTGCACATGTTTGACCCTAATTTGCTATGGTTGTATGTTTTTTTTTTTTATTATTATTATTATTATTTTGGGGTTATTCAACTACGTCGACCGATCAGCAGACACAGGCGGAAGCTACTGCAGTACATTTGGGTTTGGGGTTTTGCTCACTGGACATTTGGTTTTGGTTTTGCCCTTGAACTTTCCTCATCTCTTGTTGGTGCTGGCGTGGCTGCTGGTGCGTATTGTATTTTTTTTTGATTTCTTGTTGGTATTTACATTGTTTAAGATTTTGTTTTTTTTATTTTGTTTTATTTTTGGGAGCGGTTTCTTATTTATTGGCCGTGGCAAATTTTGATATTTAATTAATAGCCATTTAGCTATTTTGTAGTTGCATATTAAATAAACAAATTGCTAGGGTCGAAAGCATTGTTTCAACTTAATTTCTGGAGGAGATTTTGTAGCTGTTAATGAGCTTGGTCTTTGAACTTTAATGATTGAAGATTTGGCCATAATGTTTGCTTGTTTAGTTAAACATTTTATGCCATTGCAGAAAAGGGGCAATATACTTCAACGATTAATAGAAGAATTCGTTATTCAAATTTTATGAATATGAGAACTTTAAAGTTATTTTATCTTAAATTATCAGAAAGAAAATCCAAAAAAAACAAATTTTATGCTATATTATATGGAAGGTCTAGAAAATATTTAAAACATTTGCCATGGAAAAACTTAAAAAAATATTTTATGATATCTCCCCTTTGCATTGAATTTATTTACTTGATTTCATATTCAATTTACCTCGACCCACACGCAGCTGGGTGTCTATGCAGTTATCAAGGACAAGCCAATGCAATTTCAAGTGCACGAATTTGTGGCACAATGCAAACGACTATGAAACACATGTGGCGTATGAGCAACTACATCCGCTTCAGCCAAAATAGAGGTACATATATTACGTATACGCAACGCATGTTAAGTGAAAGTGCCTGGGGAGAGGAAAAAGGGGCAGGAGGGCAGGTTAACCTTGAACCAGAGAGATAGAGAACTGTAAACTGAGCCAACATGTTTACCTACAAGTCTCCAGGTGGAGACTGACTATGGCAATGGCTACCGGCTTTCAAATTCAATCAAAAGAGAGCACAACCAGCCGCTAGACGCGGGACACACATGCATTCTGTGTATGTGTATGTGCTCAAGTGTGTGTGTGTTTGTGTATGTGTAGTGCATGTGTTTTTGTGCTTCTGAGTGCATTCTGTGGCGGCTTCTCTCATTGCAATTGGATAAACTGAGTCAGTCGGTTTTCGTAGTGCAGTCCGCGCGGTTTATTTGTTTGCCATTTCAACGTATTTCGCAAAACTGTGCTAAACACCAAAAAAAAAAAAAAAAATAAATAAAGAAGAACAACAACAAAATAAGCTATAAAAAAAAATTGAGGAAACAAAAAGAAAAATTATAGCATAATCATAATAAGTGACCTGCATTGAATTTGGTGCCACATGTCTAGGGCAAAGCCAAATCACAGAAAATGCAGCAATTGCAAAAACTGATTTCTTGCACAAAATTCGGCAATCAGAATCACTTACAGTTAACCATCAACTGCCAAGCGAAATGGAGGCGAATACAGTGGCAATGACTACGCCAACGACAACAGGACCTTCGAATGGCGCCACGGCAATGGCCTTAGAGCCTTGTGACACCAATGTTGATGTCAATGCCGGTTCCATTACTTATCAGTATGAGGAGAATGTTGAACATTTGCGTAAATTGTTCAGTCAGAACAATTTGGTATCCTTTAGTATTGCCCATATAGCCTGCACTGCGGGAAGTAGCAGTGGTGACAATTACATGTCTGTGGTAAAACGTGTGACAATCAGCAAGGCAAAGGATGTGGTCGAGGAAGAGGAGCAGCAAATGCATCAAGATCAAGACCAGGCAACCAGCGAAATGGGTAAATAAAGCAGCAGCATTTAATGGGTGAGGGAAAGAGCAAAGCAAGCCTCCTCCTTTTAGCATGGAGTCTAAGAGTTAAAGCTTATTGATTTTATGGATATACCCTGTAACCCAGAAGTGTATTAATTAGTTCAAACTTTTAAATATTCTTTAAGTAATATAAATTTGTTAGATAGATCGGAAGTTTTTTTGTGTGTGTCCTTCAAAGTAAATGTATTTATATAACTAAAGAATAATATTTAAATAATATTTGAAATATGAACTTTAAATGGATAATCATAAATCTTCACTCAAAATTCGCCATTAACATTCAAAGTCTAAAAAAGTTTTTCCCAACCAACTCAAGGCGCTGTGATCGCTGCCATGAATAAGGAAGTCAAGTTTATCCCGTTATTAAAAATAATTGAAAGCTGTTAGTCTGAGAAGATAAAATTTGCTAGACGTTTTTTTTGTATTATGCAATTGTATGGTGAAATTTAGGGTATCTATCAGCAGATCCCTGGTTTGGGCATTTTAAAATTGTTTTTTGTTTGCTGCCTTTGTGGCGTCGGCGGCGTTAAATGGCCTTGTTCCACGCATTCTAAATGCAATACACCCATACGTATACGTAATATATATATTTGTATATATGCATACATTTGCTAAAGGTCAGGACGCACACTCACATACTTACTCACACACACATACAGAGAGAGAGAGAGAGAGAGAGAGAGAAAGAAAAATAGAGAGAAGTAGACCGAGAGCCAACCTACGCTTGCTCGGCTCTCACGCAACAAGGCCAACCATTACCAATTTCATTCATAAATTTTTATAAACAAAAAACAGCTGTTCGCTGCAACGGTGTGTCTCTCTCTCTTGTATTCTCTGTTTCTCTTAGACTTAGTATCTCTGACTCTTTCATTTTAGTCACTGTCATTATCAAACGGCAAATTCCCAGCCTCTCTCGGCGTCAGCTTTACCGTTGCGAAGAGGCCTTCAGCAATGAGATTAATGTCTACCGGCATCTAGTACCCGTTTTACGTCGCTATAGCCAGCATCAATTGTTCCCACTATGCCATATAGCCGAAACTCACGACCAAGGCGAGAATGGAGAACCTATTATTGTGTTGCAAGATCTAAAGGCTATGGGGTTCCGCATGCAAAATCGGTTGGCGGGCTTGGAGCTACGCCATTGCCTTCTGGTGATGAAGGTAAGTGAGTAGAGATAATTTAAATGATAAGGACATTATATATTATATATATATTATATATCCAGAAACTAGCCCAGTTACATGCGGCCTCCCTTGCTGCTCAGCAGCTGGAGCAGCATTTCGCTGAACAATGTGAACATATGAGCGAGATTGTGTATTGCCAAGAGGCAGCTGATTTCTATTCTCAAATATTGGACACTTCGGTACAGCAGGCATTGGATAGTCTGCACTCATCCAATGCCGATGGCAGTCTCACCACACCCATTCGCCTTATCCAACAACTGCAACCGAAGCTCTTTGATCAACTGCAGAGGCAGATTAATGCAGCATCTGAATCTCCCCTTAGTGTAGTGTGCCATGGTGATCTGTGGGTGAACAACATCATGTTTCGATCCCAACCAGAGGAAGCAATCTTCTTTGATCTGCAGGCCATGCGACGCACATCGCCAGTGTTTGATATACTTCATTTTATTTACACAAGCACAAGAAGGCAGCTGAGAGATGTACACACAGACACCATGTTAGCTGCCTATGCTGAGGCCTTAGCTCGAGAACTTGGCCATCAGTTGAGGCACACACCGGCGGCAAAAGAACTAGCAGGGCTATGTGAGACGTTTTCGCTTCAACGACTTAGTGCCGAATATGTCCGTCAGGTGCACTATGGGCTGGCGATATGTATGTGGATACTGCCCGCGGTTACATTTGATCCGAACAATTTACCCAATCTTGATGTGATAAGCGAACTAAATCGTAACGGTAAGGAGATTAAATGTACACTTAAGCTAACACCAGAATATCATTTGCGTATTAGAGAATTGGCCATGGAGTTTTATGAACATGGCTATCTGGAGGTGCAGGCGGAAATATGAGTATTCTACAAGCGATAGAACCAAATTTGACATTACAAATTAATCTTTAACCATTATACCTCCATACAATTACGTAACCAAAATACATATAGAATACATTCATTTCGGTTATTTACCTTCAACTGACAAATTCAAAATATGTAAGTGCAGGTGCTAGACTTTATTTTAATTATTTCGATTGATTTGAATACCATTAATACTATGCAAAGGAAAATTTAAAATTTATCATGTGCATTTCGTTTAAGGCACAGTCAAATTTATGGAAATATGTATGTAAATATTTTTTGTATAATAACCGAAATGATACTAGTACACCAATATGTAGAGTAAATAAATTACTTATAGAAAATTTGTGAAAACCAACATAACCGTCATATAATTCGGTTGTATTCTTTGATTTAAAGTGATGTAGTTGTAGTTTATCAATAAATTGACACGTGAATATGTATTATTACTGCAATTGCATATTGTTTACTACATTATGAAACCTATTAAGGACTCCATGGCAATCTGTTGTAAAATCCTTTATTACCAATAATTGTTCACATTGTTACAACTTGTGTATGTTGTGGTGAAAATTAAACATAATTTGTTTATACAATTGCCGCGCGATTAGTGTAAAAAGCCAAAAACAAATATAAAAAACAACAGACTAATTCATTAGCCTAGATAAAAAGGCGTCTGAGGGCAACATTAAATGCGTGGAATTACAAAAAAAAAAAGAATATAGGGGAGAAAAGTGACATATTGGGTAGAGTCCCTCACTTGTTGCCGCCACCGCCCCAGCCCAAGAAACCTTTCACAAAGCCTGTTATGGAGGCGCCCTTCTTGCCAGGAGATCCCAGCTTAGCCTCCAGTGACGGCAACTCCATGTAGTTCATCGCTAAATCAAAGAACAGTGGCTTGCAGGGAATTGGTTCCATATCAGGGGTGAGTTTGAACACATTAGGTGTCTTGGTATGCAGCGATTGGTCCTCCTTGTACTGTGATAGACGCTCATAAAGCGGTTTCGTTGTCTTCTGGGATTTGGTTGATGAACCACCAGCATCCTCCTTGGTATCATCTTCCAAAACACTGTAGGCATGCGCCGAAAATTTGCATCCATCAATGGTGGAGACAACTTTCTTCAGCTCTGACTGCATCTGGAACTCAGACGTGGACTTGCCTTTCAGAGCCTCAGTGGCATAGTTGGAGGCGCGCTCGTAAAGAGCTACAGCTTCTTTCCATTTTTTCATGTCGATGAGCGTTAGCGCAATATAATAGCAGCGGAACGCCTTAAAAGTAATTGCCAGGTTGGCAACTTCACTCTGATACTGGGCATCGTCTTCCATGCCGGTAATTTGCTGCATTTCTGTCACATTCTGCAAAATGATCTCATAAAGGCGGGCGAAGTCCTGGGAGCGCACACGTTTGCCATCCCCAACGATTTGGGATTTCTGATTGGGATCGTCAAAGTTCAGCTTGGCCTGAGGATCAACACAATAGGTAAGGCAAATCTTTAAATGCTTTCAACGACTTACCTGTTCCACAAGGCAAAGATTACGCTGGAGCGTGCGACTGTGGCGTATATAACTCAAATACGCTAACAAATATTGTACGCCGGACACAGTTTGACCGGTGGTTAACGAGCGGAGTTTGGGATCCTGCTTAATCTCATCTCTTACTGCCTGAATGGCATCCTTGCAGTCCATTAGAATACGCTCAATTAGCTCTATCTTGGCATCCAATTTAGTTGTCTTGGCCAGAGATTTGTCTAGCTCTTGGGCGCTAAGTAGGAACAGACGTACCTTCTCCGGACGCACAGTTACCTTACGTCCACGCCAGTCGATTGTTTGCAAGCCCTCGCTGCTCTCGGTTTTCGTTTGGCTGACCAGTACGTCTAGATTTTCCAGCACACCCTGAGCACGCAGCTCAAGAATCTCATCGATTTTGCCTCCACTAGCTCCACCGCTAATATTATAAGCGCAGTATCGCAAATTGGGCGCAAACTCATTTACCTTGGCACGATATAGTTCCTGCTCATCTTCAGGTAGGGCCTTGGCCAGATTCTCATAGACCACCTGGGCACGTTTTAAATGCTCACCAGCTGACTTCCATATTTGCAGCTCAAAGTGCAGAGTGCCATGCATCCAGGCTACATAGGCTTCGCATTCTAGCTTCGTACGAGCGTCAAAGGCTTCAGACTGTCCAAGGCAAAGTTAGAAAAGGAAAGAAAGTTAGACAAGTACAGATCAATTGTTTACAATCGTTCTTTACATTGCACAACTCCTGCAATTGTAGAGCATAGAAGCAGGCCCGACGTAACTTGTTGATCAAATGAAAACGCTTCCTTGGTTCCGTATTCGCCTCTTGCTTCAGCTGCATGGCGTAAGCCCAGGCACGTTCGGAACTGATCAAAGGAATGTGAATAAAACGCTCATCTGCCTTCTTGCCCGTCAGTTGGGTGATAGTCACATCACGCCGTTTGAAGTGCCGCTTGTCTCCCTGCGGATATTTTAATGCCTTGCGTAAACGGCGAATACGACGCGTGCAGTAACCACGATAGCGCTGATAGTCACCATGTCGCAGACCATGTTGCTGCTGTGCATCCTTTATCATGTGCAATACTGCAAAGATAAAAGCAATAGTGAAAGTTAAATTTGGTTTTCTTAAGTAGTCCATAGCAATGACCATGCGTTTAGGTAAATGACCATGCGTTTTGGGACTTAGGAAAGCGACTCATAACTCACTTTCAACAGTAAAGATTTTAGCTGGCTCCACCAGGGATGTCCCACTATCAGTTTTCTCTGGATTTTCCCCATTACTTGAATTTTCTTCGACCATTTTTCCAAAGCAAGGCAACTGTGTAAACCGACGACGTGTAAAGAGCTAGAGCTGGTTCAAACTTCGATCGTCATTTGTATCGATTTTATACACACCGTCGATGCTTTGTCACGACTTCCGATTATTTGTTCTCCCAAAACTAGAGAAGCGTGTGTCGTGCTCTTTGTAAGTCATTATTCACGCGCCGATTTTTAGAATTTGTTTAGAAAATAAAAGGATGATTGTGTTACTGCCCTCATAACCTCTGTGTTTTGCAAATAATTTTAATTGGTTTCCAAAACCAGAGTAGTCAGTTTTTAACTTTCAATTGATTGTCTGCTGCCTGACTGTGTACAGTACAAAATTTATACTCACGTAACACTACCATCGATATCCACGAAATGTTGTCCACCTCAAATGAGTAGTATCGAGCTCCCCTTTTGAAACTTGTTAGCTGACACGCAAGAGCGTGCGTTCTGCCTGTTTTTCAACAATTTCGGACTAGTTCGCAGGTAAATAAACTTCGATTTAAGACACAGGCGGCAATTTCAAGGAGGAGAGTATTCTCAAACGACTGTCCAATGCGATTTACCCCTTAAATCAATTGTTTTGACCATGGTTTGAGGTTATACTTTCACTAAAATGCTGCACGCAGCGCACACGGTTCAGCCCTGCCCCCCTCTTCGTCTATCCAACCAGCGACTGCACTGGTTTTGTTGCTAGTGGCCTAGTGATTTGCAACGTTGACACTTGATGAAATACATTTAACAAATTTTCTTTAATTTTCTATATATTGGTGTCTTTCAGCCATGTCGCGCAGAAAAGAGAATGAGGAGACAGACAAGCAGACGCGTATTGCCATTGTCAGCGATGACAAGTGCAAACCAAAACGGTGTCGTCAGGAGTGCAAGAAAACCTGTCCAGTGGTGCGCATGGGCAAGTTGTGCATTGAGGTGACTCCCACGTCAAAGATAGCCTCACTGTCCGAGGAGCTATGCATTGGTTGTGGTATCTGTGTCAAGGTGCGTACAACTTACATGTCTCATTCACTTTCATCTATTGAGTTTTTATTTAATTTACAGAAATGCCCGTTCGAAGCCATCACAATCATTAATTTGCCTAGCAATCTTGAAAAGCACACAACTCATCGGTATAATAAAAACTCCTTTAAACTGCATCGTTTGCCTATACCTCGTCCAGGTGAGGTGCTTGGTCTTGTCGGCCAAAATGGTATTGGCAAGTCGACGGCACTAAAGATTCTAGCTGGCAAGCAGAAACCCAATTTGGGGAAATATGCTAGTCCACCCGACTGGACGGAGATTCTCGCCTACTTCCGAGGCTCGGAGCTGCAGAATTACTTTACCAAGATATTGGAAGACAATCTAAAGGCTCTGGTTAAGCCGCAGTATGTCGATCAGATCCCTAAAGCTGTCCGTGGCCAAGTTGGTGAGCTGCTGGACAAGAAGAACGACCTTAATCTCCAAACTAAGATATGCGAGATGTTGGACCTTTCGCACATACGGGATCGTGATATAGCCCAATTGTCTGGAGGAGAACTGCAGCGATTTGCCATTGCCACGGTGTGCATACAGGACGCGGATATCTTTATGTTTGACGAGCCGTCCTCGTATTTGGATGTGAAGCAGCGCCTTAATGCTGCTTTGACCATACGCTCGCTGCTCCATCCCACCAAGTGAGCCACGATTATCCTGAATATTTTAGACTTGTGCGTCATTCTCTTCATTTGATTTCAGATTTATCATTGTGGTGGAGCATGATTTGTCTGTGCTGGATTACCTGTCTGATTTCATATGTTGCCTTTATGGTGTTCCTGGTTGTTATGGAGTGGTTACCATGCCCTTCTCTGTGCGCGAAGGCATTAATATTTTCCTGGACGGTTTTGTGCCCACCGAGAACATGCGCTTCCGAACAGAATCCCTTACGTTTAAGGTCTCCGAATCAGCAACTGAAGAGGAAATTAAGCGTATGAATCACTATGTTTATCCATCCATGGTGAAAACTCTGGGTAAATTCGAGCTAACTGTTGAGAAGGGACATTTTAGCGATTCCGAAATTTTGGTTCTGCTCGGCGAGAATGGTACAGGAAAAACGACATTTATTCGCATGCTGGCTGGAAATTTGCAACCTGATGGTGAAGTGGAGCTGCCCATGTTAAATATCTCGTACAAGCCGCAAAAGATTTCCCCCAAATTCCAGAATCATGTGCGTCATTTGTTGCACGACAAAATTCGCGATGCCTATGTGCATCCGCAGTTTATAGCGGATGTGATGAAACCTATGAAGATTGAAGAAATCATGGATCAGGAAGTACCCAACCTTTCTGGTGGTGAATTGCAGCGTGTGGCGTTAGTTCTGTGCTTGGGTAAGCCTGCAGATGTATATCTAATTGATGAGCCTTCTGCCTATTTGGATTCGGAACAGCGTCTGGTAGCTGCCAAAGTTATCAAGCGGTAAGTCATAGTTTTCAAAAACAGTACATGATGATATAATTTTTCTTTTCTTTTCCTTACTAATTAGTTACATTTTGCATGCCAAGAAAACGGGCTTTGTGGTAGAGCACGATTTCATTATGGCTACCTACCTCGCTGATCGTGTCATCGTAATTGAGGGTCAGCCCTCAGTTAAGACCACAGCATCCACGCCACAATCTCTGTTGAATGGCATGAACCGTTTCCTCGAACTACTTGGCATCACCTTCCGGCGTGATCCAAACAATTTCAGGCCGCGCATTAACAAGAATAACTCTGTTAAAGATACAGAACAAAAGCGTTCTGGTCAATTTTTCTTCCTGGAGGACGAGGCTGCGAATTAAGACATTTACACAGACAAACATTACAGTTCCACCATCGCCGTCAACAACACAGATTGGACAACTGGTTTTTTTTTGTTATTTCTCTTTCACTCTTCCTTTTACTCTCTATTTGTCAAATTGTCCTTTCTGCATTTTTTTAATGAACAATAAGTAAAAAAATTTGCTTTCATCCTAATTTGTTATTGTCTTTGGAAAGGCTATTTATTGTACAATCGCCAACTAAAGTAAACTTTTTTATATACGTATTTACAGCGAATACAAAATAGAACAAAATCAAGCAACGGATTTTTGTCAGCAAAAAGCAGGAGTAGTAAAAAATAATAAATTAATTTACTTTATAGAAAACGGCAATACATATAATTGTTTCCATTTAATCTTTATCCACACAGCGAATGTACAAGAAAATAATGGTAATAAAGTGGGAGAAGATGGATTACTTATGGGGTCAGTAAAATGGATGGATTAGTATAATTGTCATTGGACAACTGTTAACCAATAATATGAATGAAACCACTGGAGTCTTTTCTTTTCGTTTGCCGCTTGCAAATTAACACATATTTATTGCACTTAAGCATTTTTGCCATGTTACATTCAAAATACGCACAATAGAAATATAATTATTCATTTATATGTAAGGACTTATCTGTTGATTCTCTCAAAATGTGATCACAATTTCAAAAAAAACACACAATGCCATTTATATTAACTACAAACATTTATAAATATTTATGTACCAACGCATGCATAGCATAATTAATTCATTTCCGTTATTTATTTTTTTTTTTTTGCTTTAAAAGCTTACAAATTTATGCGATTTTATTAAATATTTCGAAAAAAAGGCAAATCTCCTGAAATTACAATACTAAAACTTGATCATTAAACACTGAATTAAGGTAAGTACTATATGTATGTATATAGATATATTAAACTTTTGAAGACTTATATATTTAAAATTCCCATAAAAGTAAATGCGTCAAAAATTGACTCAATTTGTTATTAACATTTGATAGTTTTTGCCATGTGCAGTTAGTTTCAGTTTGGTTTAAAGAGAGCAATTTACATGTAAAAAGAGAGCGATTTCATGCAATAGTTATGTAGCTACATACATACATCATTTTTGAATGGATCTTTGATCCAAAATCAGATCCAAATACAAGTATAATATTATTCTATTTTTCAGTTGTTCAGCACAATTTTGTTGTAAATGGAACTTTTCAAGACTTATTACAATAGAAATAATAGATATCATAGATATTATTATATATATATTTGTATATATGGACTTAAATTAAATTCAAACGTATCAAAAATATGTATGTAAACATATGAAGGAGGATTTAGAGAGATTGTTGCAGCTTCTGAGGTAGCCAACTATGCAGAATCTGCATGACGGTTCATGAGTGTGGAGACTTCTTGGCTTAGCTCCAATGCTTGTTTGCGCAGTTTAAGGGCCTAAAATAAATTGCATATTTATTATAAAGTAGTATTCGTCGTCCTATCGCCAAATAATTGTCCACTTACCTGAGTTCTAAGTTCCTTCTCGCGATTCACCAACTCAAGAATTTGAGCCATATTACTGACCAGGCTACGCTGATCAACTACCCAACGTAAATACAGTTCACCCCACAATTCGAGGCTTATGGGTGCTACAGATGGCCAAATAACATTTGCATTTGGTTCGTATAAAGGATTTAATAAAGTTTGCAATACATCTGGTCGATTTAGATATGACCAGAGGCTTGTCGTTCGTGTATGAATTTTTAGTTCATGCCTTTCTTTTTCCGAATCGCAAAGAAAAGTGCCATATTGCGAAAAATAACTGTGTTCGAAGAGCAATATCAACAACTGAGTGCTGAATTCAAAGCTGCATGGAAACTGTGTAAACAACTGATAGATGCAATCCAGGAAAAGAACAAAAGTAGCACCAGAATTTTTATTGCGTGTTTGATGCGGCGTATAGCACGCATATCGATGGCGAGAGGCAAATGGATGTCCAGCCTGAATCCACTCGCGCTCAATCAGGGCCTGCAAACTGTAGACAAGATTTGAAAAAATGCGTAGTTTAATTCAAGTTATGTTAACTTACCCTCGTACGGTACGGCAATCGGGATTAAGTATAATCTGTACAAGCGAGGTAACAATCAAAGTTGAATCTAAGCCTTTAGCTCCATGTACTAGCACTGGACTGCCCTCTTGGTCCAGACACTGGGCCACGACACATGAGGCATTTAATGAGTTTAGGACCAGGCTCATCCAACCACTATTCTCTAGCCGAGAGAGCCATTTGTCGGTGCTGCAGCCTATATCATTACATGCCTCTATCAGCTTGGCATAGCTGTCCAATATGGAGGCAGGTGAGCTAACATTTCCAATCGAACGATTGACCTTCTTCCACTGAGAGTAGTGAAGATCTGTTTCCGTATTTGATTTGCCTTTGCCCCAAGTATCCACAATAAAGCCCTTTTTGCTCCGTCCCAGAACCAAGTTAAGTATGGCCTCATCGGCTCGGCAACGTTTGATTCCTTGTATGGACAATGGCTGAGAGCTGCGCATCAGTGTTGCCTGTTAGACCGTCAGTGGTTTGAATACAAATTGTGTTATGGCAATCAAATTAAGGCTTGCTTTTAACTTACGCCATTCTCGTGTCTGTAGCTGAGCATGGGGAAACGTCCGCCATCGCGAAACGAGGCAGAGAGGGCAACCTGCTCGTCCGTAATTGCTTTAGGTACAATTAGCGTGGCGCCATATGTCGGACACACGCTGAAGTCTTTGTTAATGTTAGTGAGACGCCATTCACAGGACAGGAGTCCCATTGTGTGTCCTCCCACCGTCAAGGCGGCTGCTGCGTCCAGCGCAAAGCCATTCTGCAGGGGGTGTGGTATGCCAATAATGTTATTCATGCTGCCTGTTGCTGCACCCACAGATATACACGATGTAGAAGGCAAGCAAATTGCTATGTTTGCCACATTGGGTGATGATATGCCGCCCATGGCCCCCACTCCATTAATAAGTTTGGCAAATTCCAGCTCTGGCCTGAATACAAATATGCCAATTTGTATACACATGTAATAAGGGCAAATATATAATTATACCTACCTAAACATGGTATAACCATCCTCCAATATGGAATACATAGGTCTGTAAAAGAATGGATAATCCAGCTCTGGATTCTGTATGGCACTGAGCGCCTCAAGCGATGCAGCCACATTGAAAAACTCTTTGGCATATTTAATCTCCAATGAGATGATTCTTAAATCCTTGCATTTAAGTGTAATCGTACCACCTAGGACAATGTTCTGGCCCATACACGGTTTCTTCTCCACAGAATCTATATTTTTATGTAGTAGCTAAAAGTTAAATTGAGCAGAAAAAAAAAACAAAACGACCGCCGAGAGGAGGAGGTAACTTAATTCGATTAGCATGTGGTTTCTTTACACTTCATTGGACTTGGGTAAAGAGAAGAAGACCTACCCATAACTCCTGGCTGTTCTCCTGCCTGGCACTAAGCAACAAATGATGTCCCGTTATGCACAGGGTGCCCTCAACTGTTGCATTCGTATGCAGCGGGTCATGCAGAAACACCCCATCCAGCTTGGGGGTTTTAATCAGATCGGCAAACTCCATGACGCGTAAATAACCACAGCCCCAAACCTAATTGGGTGACCCAGCCACCACCACGGGCTGTTCAATTTGATTTTGTTCACACTAATTAACTTTTTGCATTTTACTCTACGGCTGTTGTTGTTGCCACTTGATTTCTTCTGCCGCCTTCTGCAACCCCTCTTTTTTTTTGTACCGACAACAACAGCAAAAACACTACACAAACAGCCGTGTGGGCGTTACAGTCCAAAAAGTGGGCGTAGCTTTGGTGGCTTCAACGTTTTTTAATATAGTTGCTCCCGTTGTTTTGCCACAAATATTGTACAAATTATACAAACACTATCACACACATCCGCGTTCGTATGTGATAGCATTTCTTATTAGAACTAACTACGGTCTATTGTTTTGTTGACGTTTTCCGATTACTCTGGCAGCTCCATTTTTATACTAGTGCTGCCAGATCCACATAAATTTATAACAGATGAGCGCCGAACTAGACATGTACAAATTTTAAAATTATCTATTTCTTAATCAATCTAAATTTTAGACAATGCATTTTTTTCGAAAATTAATATTTTGATCTCGTAAATCTCGATGCTATCACCGAGTTATATTTTTGAAGATATTTTAATATTTTTTGAAAAAATCTAATTAAATTGATTGAAGCCAATTTAGAAGCATTCATATTTATTATACAAGACTCCTCTAAAAGTTACCGATCATAGTTATTGAAATAAAAAAAAACAACTTTGTTGATATTTGTAATTTATAAAAATACAATTTAATATACATACATTGGAAAAGGGAAAAATTACAACATAAAAAAATCTTCCCTAATAGTTTTTGTCTTCTTTTTGTTACTTACAAACGATTAAGCCACAAATTGCTTTTGATAAAAAATATTCAGGCTGCAGCATGCATGGTAGTAAGGTTGGAAATGGAAGGAGGGTTGGGTTAAACAACAAGCAGGAAGAGATATCCAGTCATACTCATCCACACACACGCGCACACACATAGATTAAAGGCATACACAGACACACACATACATACATAGAGAGGGAGACATATCGTGATAGGGAAAATACCCTACAGTCTATTCTATTTATTTTTTAAGCCCATTGCACGTTTAGAGGCACGGCCCAGGAAGATACCCATGAGGAAAACCAAGCCTGTGGCTGTCATCAATATCACAAGGAAAAATTTACGGGCGGGCGAATTGGTCACCTGCTGCACCAGCTGTTGCATATCCTCCGGCGGCTGAGCCAATGTGTCATCCGCATTTCTAAACATTTCAATGCGACGCTGCAGCTTTTCACGACAATCCAAATCTAGAGAATTGGGTGTATCCTTCAAAAGTGTGCGCAAACAGTTAAGCTCTATAAAAAAATGCAAAAATGGCTTGTATAAAATGAACTAACTAAAAGAAACAAAATTTAACTGACTTCGTCCATTCCCACTGGTCACTTTGGAACAATAGCGCAATAAATCCACTGTACAAGCTGACTCCAATATGGGATCCACATGTATATCGGCCTTGGCCTCGGCAATCAGTGTGGCCACTTCAACTTGACATTGACGATTGATAATTTGTTTTTGCAAAAAAGCCGACTTCAGGCACTCAGCGACCTGACCATGCTCATCGGCATCCATATTCGCTTTGCATAGCTCATGTATTTCTGATTTACAAAACAATTGTAGCAATGGATTTAATTTATAATTTAGAGCCTGTTCTTGTAGAATTTTAATCATTTCCTGGGCACAAGTTTTATCCAACGCTGATTGACGGAATTTGTTCTTAAGGCAGTGTATCACCTGAAAAGAATAGGAAGAAATTATCATTGAATAATATAAAATTCTTCTTTATTGATTGTAAGGTTCAAAGCAATTGTTAATTAACCGCATCACTTGATTGCCTTTTGATTTTATAGAACTCTCACTACTACAAAGGTTTAGATCTGTCATCGTGTCATTAAAACGACACGAAAACAAACAAGAGATTAGAAAGACCCCTTGCTTATATGGCAATTATGATTAGAGTTGACCGCGTGACACACCAGTTTATAATGATTAAATGCATATAAAGGTCCATCTAACCAATCTATATAATATATATATATATATATATATGGTATGTATAGTCTTTCCAATAATTCTGTTTTTATTCCCTGAAGTAAAATATGTTAGTAGACGTTTCGTGCTTTATCAGTGCCATCACGTAGTCATCTCTGTTTGGCAAGAGGTGTTGCGATTTTCCGTTACTTAGCGATTCGGACACAAGTCCACTATTCAGTCAACCAGTTGGTCTCGTGTAATGCGTAGGCGCGCCGTATACGTAATGTTGACTGTTTGTGGTGTATTGAGTGCGGTCTTGGCCGGTTGGCTAGTGATCTCACTCAATAAATCTCAGGCAGATGCTGCAGTTCCAAGGGATGGAATTCTTCTTGCCCTGGACAATGATCAAGGCGAAGTGCTAGGCAATTTTGATGTGACAGCATGGACAGGTCAAAGGTTCATGCAGTTCCGTGGTATACCCTATGCAGAGCCACCAGTTGGCCCATTGCGTTTTCAAGTAAGTTTAACTGTCATGTTGACTAATAACTTTTTAATAATCAGTCTAGCCCATCTGTTGATAAGTACAAATATTAATGTTTATAACACGATTTTCTGGTTCTTTTATATATATAGTTGCCTGTAGCTCGCAAGCCCTGGTTCCCCGAAATACACGACGGTTTGAACTTTGGACAGCGTTGTCCAGTGATAACCAATATTAATAACCAGTTATCTGATGCTAAGTTGGAAGATTGTCTTAATCTATGTGTCTATACAAAAAATGTGAGTAAGATATCCTCAACTTTACAATTGGATCTCAGATATCAGTTCTCTTTCATCTTAGCTCACAGCTCGTCAGCCTGTTATGTTTTATATTTATGGTGGTGGCTTTTACAATGGCTCCTCTGAGGATCATCCACCAAATTATTTACTTGAACAAGATATTGTCTTGGTCGTGCCACATTATCGTGTTGGGGCCTTGGGTTGGCTGACTACTCTAACTAAAGAGATGCCTGGCAATGCTCCAATTGCGGATATTATTTTAGCCCTAGATTGGGTTCAACAGCATATACATTCATTTGGTGGCAATGCCGATCAGGTGACGATAGTTGGTCAAAGTGCTGGTGCTGGTGTCTCTAGTACCTTGCTATTAACTCCGTATCGCTCCAATGAAAACCTTTTCCATCGTGCCATTGTTCAATCGGGTTCAATATTTGCTGGCTGGGCAATTAACAAAAATCCATTAGCACAAGCTAAAAGAATTTGTGAAGCCTTGGGCTGCTCTGCTGACTGTGATTCCAAATGCATGCAAGAGGTTAAAGTACTTGATATCCTAAAAACAACAAATTCGGAAACGTTTTCACCAATCTTAGGGGACATACTGGGTATTCTGCCACAGCAAGCCAATGAGTTGGTTAAGAATTATAAGCGAAAGGTGCCATTGATAACTGGTTTTACTGAGCATGATGGAACCTTTGTACTAGCATGTGAGCTTACAATCTTTTTTTTTTTCTATATAAACTAATCAAATTTCTTTAAAGCCTATTACGATGCATTGTCTGCCCAGATGGCAAACATTAGTTCATTGAGTGTACGTCAGTTTTCCCAGGGATTGATAAATATGGTTAACGATACAACTGGTCTAACAGATCACACACTATATCGGTTACTCTTTAAGCCGGAAATCTTACGTAGTCATGATCACAAAGCTGCATTGCCTAGTTATTTCGATGTAAGTCTTACTTAATCATACATTTATATATATATCAAAGAATGTATAATTTATAAAGCCTATTTATAGCTGACATCGACTGTTTTTATGAAATCTCCAGTGATCAGCTTGGCCACGAAACTATATGCTCAACAAAATGAAATCGCACCGATTTATGTCTATAGTTTCGAATATGAGGGAAATCATACACGTTTTGGCTATGAATTTGGCAACGCACATTATCCATTTAATGGTGGTGTTCATCATTCCAACGATAATATCTATATATTTGCCACACATCATTTGGAAGAAGGCAGTGCTGACATTGAGATGGCCCGTCAAATGATTGAGATATGGACATCATTTGTCATTGATGGAGTGCCCAAGCATTTAAAAGCCCTAACCAGTGCCGAAGGACCTTATAACCGCATTGGAATGCAAGTACAAAGCGCTGACGATCTATTACAGTCGCTAACAGCTACAATTGATGATCCCAACAACGAGCGGTTCCAAAGAGATAATGTGGACTTTTAATCCTAACTGACTAAATACTTATATATATAATATTAATCTGTACTTAATTGCGATTCGTAGAAAATAATATTAAAAGGAGTAGATAACTCACCTTGCCATTGAGCTCCTCATTGGGTTGAGCTGTAGCCACAATATTGGAACAATATTGATCAATGTTCTTCCCACAAGCACTCTGGAGCGATGGATTGAATCGAAAATCGGTATTCTGTTCGATCATTCGATTGACAACAACCAAATGACAACGCTGATCGAATTTCGGATTATCCTTATAGGTCTTAAGACAATCTAAAAGTTTAGCTGAATCCTCATTGGGGCAGAACTTGTAAATCATATCCTTGCACGTATTGATTAAAGTATAATCTGTACCGCTGTCACCCAATTCCGATCTCTTAATCATGAATATGGCATGATGACATTCCCTACCTAGATTCGGTGTACGTTGCACAAGACATTCAAGGGCCTATTAGGATAGAAATGAAACCAACATTAATTTAAGTGTTAGGATCAGACTCTATGTGTTTGTGGATGTTGTGGGGGTGTTTTTGTATTGGTTATCTGGATGTTTAGATGACTTGCATTTTTGGTATTCACCTGACCGGGTCCCGATTGACCATCACAATATTGCTGCAACTCCCTTTGACATGCATTAAGTAGTTTGGGATCCAGTTGAATGCTTTCACGCTGCTGATAGAGTTGCGATTTGACTTGCTGTCTACAATCCTTAGGGATCTGATGGCGTTGTGCTTTAATGGTATCGTTGCGCATCACCTCACTAAGACAGGCAACAACATCATTCTTTGTTACACTGGCAGTGCAGAATCTGGTTACGTATGGACGACATGCCTCCTTGAATTTGGTTGTGAAATGATAGCTTTTTAATGAAATTATTTGAAAATGTTCAATGGCCGCACGACACCGCAAATCCTTTCGTAAATCTGCATCATTTTTGTGGGCAATTAGACAGTCCATCATATCACCTAAATGGTCAAACGAAATGAAGTAAGAGAGAGAGAAAAAGTAAATAAGAATTTAAGAGTCAATAAGTTGAAAGATTCTATTTTTACCATTATCCTTGCCACTCTTCAATATATCAGAACAATGCTGCTGCATGGCTTCACTGCATACACTCATTATGACCGGATTTAATTCCACATGAGCTGCCTCTTCTTCGGTATATTTATTAACAACCTTCCTGCATTCTGATTGCAGTTTTTCCAAATTATTTTGTAGACACACCATTTCCGCACCTTTCCCAGTGCGATCCGTACAAAACTGCGAGAGATCTGTCAAACAGTAATCCTCCACTTCAGGCATTAGATCCACAGATATAGCTCGCTGCCGCATCACTCGTTTAACTTCCTTAAAACAATCTTTGCGCAAAGTTTGATGTTCATCATCATTGTAGGCCATACGATGGAGACAGGGTAATATCATGGGTCCTCGCTCCGGATCCATTTGCTTGGATTCGCTGGGATCATCATACCATTGACGTTTTGCTTTGCAATATTTAACAGCATCATCCCGGCAATGTTTATATAGTTGAGGATCTAGCTTAAAATCTCTGGCTACAAAATATTCAATGATGAGCAAAGCCTGTTCGCATGCAGGCAACATTGTGGGTGTTCCGATGTGCTCCATAAGGCAGCTCATTACCCGTGCCTCGCCACCCTCCACATCGTTACATAATGTATCTACAACAGGCTTGCAGGCTTGCCTTAAAACGGGATCAACACGCCAATCTTCGCCAGCATCGCTAACTTTAATAAGTTGTTCTAAGCCTCTCTGGCACTGGGCAGTAACACGTCTCTGCGGCTTTCTAGCTCTCACGTGATCCATCAAACAATGGATTATTTCGCCACCTGTGGCCAATCCAATACCATTTACCATTTGTGCTTTATGCTCCTCAGGGCAAAATTTTGGTATATCATCGGCACAGTCATTTAGTAACTCTGGCGACAATTGATAGTCGGACATTAACATACGGCGATGATCACTTAGTTCGATTAGGCACTCCGGAGCCAACTTTGTGCCATTCTTGGAAACGGACTCCAGACACAGCAATATTTGGGCTAATCTGACTTGTTTATCCTCACTTACGCCACGACGACAATGATTTAGCTTTATATCTTCCTTGCAGGCTTTAGCCAATCCATGCGATACTCGATAATCCTTGCCCAATTGCACATCTTGCAATGAAAGCTTGCTTAGACAGCTCTGAGTCATAGCCGGATTATTTTTGTGCCTAACCAAGCATTTAAAAGCTCCGGGAGAGCCGTTTTTCTCCTGGGAACACAAAGCTGATAGGTCTGCGGAACAGGCTTGGAACAGTTGCCACATCCCATGCTGCTGCTGTATCATATTCATGGACGTTTTACAATTAGCATCAATATTATTATGAGAACTCTCGATTAGACACTCTACTGTGCTTAGCTGTGAGAGAACTGAAGGCAGGTGTTCCACATTAAGGCGTCCACATTGCCGTTGCTCTACCAGTGCGCCACAGGTTAAATAAAAATCCCCCAAACTGGCATAGTCCTCGCCCAATGCCTGATAAGCTCTTCTTAAGTGCTGCTGACATGTATTTGATTGAGGCAACCTGCTGCGCTCATCCTCCAGACAACTCCATAAATCGACCGAGTTCAAGCAGGATTGCAGTTTGTGTTGTTCCTCAGCGCAATAGGTTGGCAGAAATGTGTGCTCAATCCACATAGGCAGTTGTAACTGACGCTGCTCTAGCCATACAGCATGCTGACACGATTCTGGTAAAGCCTCCAGTTGGCTTGAACTAAAACTCTGGACACATTCCAGCATTGAGAGATTGTCCAACGAGTTAAAGTGCGAGCACAGTTTCTTTAAATCCTGACAAGCTTTGTGATCAACAAGACTATGCTGCTGCTGGGCTAAACTTGCATCAATGGAGGCGCCGGTTATGCCTCCTATCCCCACTCCAAATAGGAGAAGTAGCCAACAAAGCTCCATTTTTTACACTGACTTAACTTGGCTTTATTTGGATTTTGCTTGCGTAAGCTAAAACGAAATCAGAATGCGAATACAATTCGTAGCAGCAACAAAGCATGAAAGACGCCTCTCCTCCAGCAACAACAACCGTGAAAATGTACAAAGAGAATGCAATTCAGAGAAGGCCGGTTAAAGTTAAAGTTCTAGCGGATTGGTTTAGGTAGTTATCATCTTATTATATATCGTTTTATCTTGTTGCTTAGTTGTTACAATATCAAAAATGAGTATTCCGTATGGAATGGATTTTTAGTCGATTTTCACAACATTTATTTAAAGATTTCTGTCTCTTCACTAGTTTTATTTTGTCAGCAATTTTTTTGCCCTGCTAGGTTCTACAAAGTGACCGTATTTGTTTTGGCTCAACCATGAAGATGAGCAAATGTCCGTCAGGATAGCGATAGTCTGTTAATTCGAATTAGCAACGGTCACTGTTAATTGACCGTAAAATATTTTCATTTTTTGAAATTCAATTATTTTGTTATTAACCAACTTTTCTCACCCAAATAAAAATTAAATTTTTTGATAATACCATTATTTTATAAAAATTATGATTAAATTTCATAATTATAATCAAAAGACGAGTCTTGTCATATTCATTTGCCTACTTCTGTTATTATATTAATAATGTTATGTTTATACTTAATGAAGTAAATTAGTTAATCATGTGATAATGGTTAAAAATTTATCAAGCATTCATGCCCATACGTATATATACTTGATTTATAAGTATTTTAATGGCATACATGTGCTGTAAATGGAACTATTCCCCAAAATGTGGGGAGCTAGTATTTTCATGATCAAAGCTATAATATTAGCAATGTTATTCCACTCAGATGTCTATCAATTTTATAGACTACGCTATTATTAAAGATTTAATCCTTATTTGGTTCAAAAAAGTTGGTTAATAACAAAATAATTGAATTTTAAACAACGAAATCTGTATATTTAACAGTGGTTTAACCGTTTCTATTTGGCATATTGCGCAGCTCTATTGGTAGTGTTGACAAAATAGCTTAGCAAGCGATCAGCACTTATTCAACACTGGTGTGAATATTGCCTTAAGGTTTCTTAATTTTGTTAAAAAAGTAACAGAAAATAATCATGGCTCACTTACGTGAGACTTCAGACAAGGCGCTTAAGTTATTACGTACCTTGCCACGGGTACAAATCGGTAATCTACGGCCCAATCCCAATTCCAAACAGAATGTAAGTTGCTTTTAATTTTTTGCTACCGGTTAAATAACATCACAATCTTTTCCAGGATAAACGTGGGCGCGCGCAGCACGGTGGTGATAAACACGGTGCCGGCAACAAGGGTTCAGGTCAGCGACAGAATTTTATGCGTTTGGGTTATGAGACGGGCAATCAACCTTTCTACCTTCGTTTCCCCTATGAACCGTACTACAAGGGACATCACATAAGGCGTCAATATCCTCCAGTTTCTTTGCTCCAGCTGCAGGTCCTTATTGACACGAACAGAATAGATATAGGCCAACCTATTGATATAAGCACATTGTGTAATTCTGGTCTACTTAAACTGAAGCCCGCTGAAATGCAATATGGTTTCCAGTTGACTGATGAGGGATTGGACAATTTTAAGGCCAAAATTAACATAGAGGTGCAGCATGCTAATGAGTCGGTTATAGCGGCTATAGAGCGTAATGGTGGAGTTATACGAACAGCTTACTACGATCCCCGTTGTCTTCATATTTTGTCCAATCCCCAAAAATGGTTTGAGAAAGGTGTACCCATACCTCATCGGATGTTGCCACCTCAGGATGCCGTTGCTTATTATGCAGATGCAAAGAACCGTGGGTACTTGGCTAATCCCGAGGAAATCAGTAAAGAGCGTTTGGTTTTAGCTCAAAAGTATGGATACGAATTACCCAAAATAGAAGACGATCCCAATTATCAGATGTTAACCGAAGCAAAAGATCCAAGGCAGGTGTTTTTGGGTCTAGAACCTGGCTGGCTTATCAATCTGGTAGACAAAACAATTATTAAACGCAAAATCTGATTGTTAATTATGTTAATTTAATTATGATTAAATACATTGTTTTCATTGTCCCTTAAATGAACACCTGTTTAGCCGACAAGTTCTCCATGAAGGGTTTTACTACCACGCTAGTGGCAAAGCAAAATATTAAGCCGAATGTTATTGAAATAGGTAAGGCTGGTAAAGCTTTACGCCAAATAGCTAAGAGTAGCAAAGTCAGACACAGACCAATTAATATAGCCACAAAGCAGGCTATGGTTGTAGTCCAGTCCCCATAGCTAGACGCTTTTCCTACCAGCACCGAATAAAAAATGAAATCACCAAGACCCAGTTTAATGCCACCTGCACAGGAACAAAGTGAAAATAAGTTAAAATTTATATAATTAATAAACGGATTTGCTTAGACTTACGCTCCTCCTGTCCCTCCCCTGCTGCCAATCTACTGTCTGGCGCTGTCACTGTTCGATATTCATGGGAGCGTTGACCACTGCCGCTTTGTGTGCTCTGTACTTCAATTTGACGACGAGCCACACGCTCGCTCAGATTGGCTGACCATTCTTGTGTAAATCCAGCTGCCTCAGCTGCATGATAAATAAGTTTAATTTGTATAAGTAAGTAAAACTATGAGGGAAATTGCAATACAAGAAGTTTACGAGCACCATATGCCAAAGGAGTACGAGAAAACATAAAAAAGCATGGAAACAAAGTATTGAAAATAGCAACAAAACATAAAAGCGAAATTCGGTACACCGAACTTGACACCCTTGAAACACGCAAAGTTGTTCTTTACTTTTTAAGTGAACCATGGATATAATTTGAAGCAAAGATTTTACTAAGGTTTTAACGTTGGAAATACAACTATTACATTTTAACAACTTTTTAAAAAAAGAGTATTTATGTCTCTTATACGATGTTAAGCCAACTGACTTCACAATGTGTAAGCAATCTTTAAGATAATATGAAAACAGACAATCTAATTAAATAGTTCCACCAGTTCTAAAGGATTAGTTATATGTATATGTTTGTATCTCTATACTCAACAAGAGGGGGCTTCCTCTACAAGGGTTAAACAAAAGCAATTTATACAAAAGACAAGGTCGAAGGCGAAATACAAGAATTTGAAACAAAAGTCGTTGGATCAAAAAATAATAATAAAATAATAGTATAATTAATGCATATGTACCGTTTCCGCGCAAATTGGTTTTAAAAGTCACAAGTGGCATACCTTCAGTTGCCAATGCTTGATTATCATCGGTTATTAATGCTTGTTGCTGTTGACGCTGTTGTTGTTGTTGTTGCTGCTGTTGAGGAGGAGGATTACCTGAAGTTGAGCTGCTGCTGCTACCACGAGCTACAGCACCAGTCTCTGGTGAGGCCAACGAATTTTGTGTAGCTCTTGTTGTGGTAGTTGAATTGCTAGATGAGGGCGATGATGTTCCCTGCTGCTCCTGCTGAAGTGTATAATGGGTACCCATGTAGGTATAGATGACAGTGGCTGAGAATACAAAAAAAAAAAAGTTAAGATTAGCAAGTTACCACTTTACATAATAATCGTGTAGTTAAACTTACATGAATAAATTAAGGCCGGAAAGATTTGCTCATTACGCTCCTGAGCAGTTTCCACTAATATGCGTAGCGGTCCTCGTGGTGAAAGCACCGCAATGAGATCTGCCAATAAATGTTAATTGGAAATGTATTTAGAAAATATTTCGCGTATTAAACGTACCCCATATGGAAATTGCTGCCAAAACAGCCCAAGCAGTCCATTCTGGTAAATATTTAATGAATACCAACGCCATCAGAGCAGCCACAAAAATAAGATATCCCTGCTGGAGCCGCAACGGACCCTGCCAATGTATAGCCATCATTCCAGCCACACCAAAGTTCCACATTATTAGCAAGGCAGTGGGATAATCCATGGGAATGTTATAGGCTCGTAGTAGTTCCCTAAATAAGAAAAATATAAGTTTTTATAAAATAAGTCTTTAAAATCCAAAAGTCCAATTATACTTACTCCAAATACAAATACGTAAAAATGAACAAAAGCATGAAGGAGGAGAGTATAAGCCATCCATGTATGACCCTATAGCAGCGCTTTTTATATAAAACAATCAGTAGAATGGTCATTACTACGACAACGCTCATCAGAATTAGTGAATTGGCCAAGGCATTCCAGAATTTTACACTTGGTTCGGGAGACAACTCGTGGAATGGTGTGTAAAGTCTATACATTAGGCCGGAATCAGTCCAAATAATATGTTTTTATGTACTTTATAAGTATAATTTTCACTTACAGATAGACGTCTGTGCTGGAGTAGAAACTAATGGAGTTAATGGTGGCCACCACCACCAACATGCACAAAGAAACGGGCACAAATAATTTGATAACATGTTGTGCACCGTATTTTAATCCCTGTTCTTCTTCAGTTTCATTCTGGTTGGGATTTCCAGAGCCGTCACCACCACCACCACTTAATCTGCTTCTGATGACGACGTTGGGCACTGTCAAAATTGCCTATGGAAGTTAATAGTAACAAAATTTTGTTATTAGAAAACTTTTTCATACTTTAACTCTTTGACCTACTGCATCAGGCAGATCCTGTTGTTCCTCTTGATTGCTAGAGGAACCATAGTTTTGCCGCTTTGGAGGGCGTTCCAAACGCTCGCCGCTGCTTCCCACGACCCCTCCCGATGGTGAACCAACGGAACCCGATGACGAAGAAGTGGGGAGATTTACATGGGCATCCATGAGCGGTGTGCGTTCGTTCACCTCCTGTGCGCTAGTTGATTCCCAATTTGAAGCCGTAGTTAAGGCTGGGTAATCTCTTACAATTCGTTTACTTCCCTAAAACTAGTTTTTTCTTTTCAGAGCGCTGAAGTGTCAAGCTTCACAAAGATATTTTTTCAACACTAACGCCAGCTGTTACCTGAGGATTTTCCAACACTCCAGTAACACAATTAATGCTATTTAAAAATGCAATTGCATTTTTTTGTGTAGTGTGGCAATATTAGAACAAGAAATTGAAGTAATAGCTCGTTACTTTTCGAAGTTTGGGAGTTACTAACACTGGTACGGAATCAAAAAAAGTAGGAAACAAAATAATACATAGCTCTAAGTTTTAGTTAAATATTATTATTTGTATTGCCCAAAATGACTTGTGGTCTATGTTTTGACCGAGGGGATGCTACCAAGTGCCTTTTAACCGCCTTCGAGTCAATTAGGGCTCATGTTTTGAGTGAGTTTTTTCGCACTTTTATTTCTCTTTGCATAACTAATTCTTTTCATAACTTTTCTTTTTATAAAGTTTTGCAAAAAACATCTTCTGATTATGCGAAAACAATAAGCAGCTTACAAATTCGAAATGAAAAGCTCCACAAAGCCCTGGAACTCAAACAAAAACAGATAGAATCAAAAAGTAATAACAATTTTCATGTGGACAAGAAAAGAAAATTGTCCTTAATTAAAAAGTCCGATGAAATTTCACCAATGCCCCAAAGTCAAAATACTTTAAACATGAACATAGCAATAAACAGCGTAGATCTTTCCCCATCCGAAGATGAGCAGGTTGGCGATGAGGATGAAACCATTGCAGAGACTGAAAGTGCTACCAAACGCACACCCCGAAAACTTTGCCGTAAATGGGATGTAAAAAATGTGGAGAATATGCAACCCGCAACTAGTTGGATGGGAAAAACACCACAAAATCAATTTATAAACAAGTTGTCCCTGACAAGGCGAGGCTCAAAGTTAAAGCAAACACGATTAGATTTTAAAACGGAAAAAGAAACTCCACATGAGGCCATAGAGGAGAGCCCAAATTTATTTACCTCTTTGAAACAGGCCAAGCAATCGCAAACCCGCTCCCTACTTCAAAAGTAAGTGGTTAACTATTTCCGTACAATGTTTAAATAATACCGAAAGTTTACAGAAACGCCAAAGACAACGACGAGGCCTCCAACAGCAGCAGCAGCGGCAGCAGTGCCAACGAGACCAACGTCTACAGCATCATTGAGAGGACGGGACGGAGCCCAAATTTTAATCTGGAGCTGGTTGATGATGAGGAGATTCTAAATCTCCCTGAGCAAACCATCTTACCGCCACCTGCAATGTTACCTATGATAAAGCCTTCTAATACTACTTCGGATAGTTTAATAATTATGACCCCAGCAAGTCAGGACATTGTCTTCCTAGATGACAGCTCTGATGACATTAGTAATTTGGGCACAATGGATCTTATGGCCGAGGTTATAAAAGAAGATCAATCAAAAGCTTTACAAAATTATGAAAAGCGCATGATTGAGAAGCAAAAACAGAAAATTTCGAGTACGGATCCACCTTGCCCACTCATTAAAGGAGAGCCACAAACACAGAATGATTCAGATTTAGGAAATGAATCCACCAAACTAGATGATGAAATAGAGAAATATTTATTGTATGGTTCCAAAGACAATGAGGAAAAACCCAATACATCTGCTCAAATAGCGGAAGAATCTTTCCCCCGTCCACTTGTAATCAAAGCGGAAAAAGAGTTGTCACTAAAAGAAAAATATAACATTGAATGCGAGCAATGTGAAAAGGTTAGTTAAGACAATCTTTCTTATACAGACGAGTAAACAGAATCCGTTAAATCTTTCGTTTGCAGCTTATAAATTTTATGGGTTCCAATTTAAATGAAAAGAAGATACAGGATTATCTAATAAGATGTCGTCATAAAAAGACCATTCCCTTAACTCCGCCAGGCTTTTGGAATCCACTAATGGAGTCTTTGGCTGCTGACGATCCCCGAAATGAGGTTTTGATAGACACACGATTTAAAAAGAACCAACAGCAAGGTCAGCCAAATGCGAAAAAATAAGATTGCAACGTTTCACTTTATTTTTTTAAAATTGTACAATTCATTTATAAATTTCCACGTTTGGCTTGTTCAATTTCAATGGCCGTAAACAAGGACTTGAAGTTACCGGCGCCAAAGCCCTGTAAAAATAATTAATATTCAAATTTAAGACTTAATAGAAATAATTAGTATTTAGCTAAACTTACGTTATGATTGTAACGCTGAATAACTTCCAGGAAAAGAGTGGGTCTATCTTGGCAGTTCTTTGTAAAGATCTGCAGTAGATACCCATTCTCATCGAAGTCAATTAAAATGTTTAATTTCTTAAGAATTTCCATGTCCTCTTTGATTTTGGTACGACTATGAGAGAGTTGTTCCTGCAGAATCTCATAGTAAGAGGAGGGAATTGTTAAAAATTCTGTACCGCGAGCCTTTAAGTTGCTCACAGCCTGTATAATATCATCCGTATTCAAGGCAATATGCTGGACTCCAGCTCCGCCATAGTATTCAACATATTCTTGAATTTGAGACTTTTTCTTGCCATTAGCCGGTTCATTGATTGGCATCTTAACAGTCTCCTCATAGTTGGCCATAACAATGGAACGCAATGCCGAATATTCCGTATGAATTTGAGAATCATCAACAGACCAGAAACGATGGAATTGCAAGATACGCTCATACCATGAAGCCACACTTTCCATTTCCAAATCCGGCTGATTGCCCACAACATGATCAATAAAGTTCAATTTCGTCGATGGTAAATGTTGCAATAAAACATCGGCATCAGCACGCTGAAATCCTGGCAAGAAATCCCCAACATAACCATGACGCTCCACAAAAGTGTGAGTGGTGTCACCGTACTGGAACATATAAATATGTTTTACTATTTTGCAGTAAATATATAATCATCTATTATCTTACCGTCTTAATGGTGGCGAATTTTACAACTCCATTTGCATCGCTTTCCTCCCATATATCGCGGACCACTTCAGCCCCTCGAGCCACAGCCAGATTAAAAATGGCATTCAAATCCTCTACTTCAAAGGCCACATCTTTGACCCCATCTCCATGTTTCATCAAGTGCAATCCATGCTCTTGCTCATTCGGATTATAGGCCGAGACGAAGACAAACACAATCTTATTCTGACGCACAGCATGCTTAGCATAGCGTCGCTCTCCCGTCTCCAAACCCTGATAGCCAAGTGGTTCAAAACCCAAGCGAGTGGTATAATAGCTGGCCGCCTGCTTGGCGTTGCCAACAAAGAATGTTAAGTGATCAAAGCTTAGGAATTTGCCGGCTTCAGGCTGCAAGGCAAAAAAACATATATAAATAAATATAAAAGACTTTAATAGACTTTTATCACAAGCAATAACTTACTTTGGTTCCTCTGTCAGTATAGCTGGTCTGTATATTAGATTTTGAAATGATAAAAAAGGATATATATTAAAGTAATTCATTTAATTCTTTGTTGTCCTTAAATAAATTAGTAGCTCTAATGTTCTGACACTGTTAATTGAGTATCGGCTTTGTTTTTAAAAATAATACACTCTCCATTTTCAATTGGTTAGAACATTTTGTGTGTTCTCTTAACATTTTGTAATTTTTATTTAGTATTTATATAACAACATTTACCATTATCACTCAGACTCAATTTATGCAAATTTTCACCTCACACGCGATAAAAAATTTGGTTTTTAGGTTAATCTCGATCCGTTTGATCTGCCTTACACGATCTTTAAACAAAATAGATCTAAGCAAAACTTATGTCGACCGCTTTATATAGGGCCGAGATTAGATGGAAAAACAAAATCCTGTACTAATTTAAATATAAGCCAAACTAGTATTTTGTTTATCTCAAAATTGGAATATCTTAAGAATCTGGTTGTTGTTTTTGTTTACCTGAGAACAGGTGGCAACAGTTGCTACTGCTGCTGTTAGTTAATAAATTTATGCAATTTTGTTGTTCATTTGTTTATCAACCGTAATGAATTGCACAATTAAAACTACACGGTAACAACAATTATATACATTTACACGAATCTTATGGAAATTTCTTATCAGAATTGTTACAAAAAAAAAAAAAAAAAAAAAAAAAAACCGAAAATAAAAAACGTTTTTACTTAACAAAAAAAAAAAACAATGTTATTGCCGTTAGAAAAATGTGATATTCATTATGCAAAATATTTTATATTTAGTTTAAATGAAATATGCATGAGGGCAAGTCGAGAACTTGATTTCTGTTGCGAGCCCCCAAAACTTTTTTTTTTTGTTTCATTTTTTTTTTTTTTTGCGCTAATTGTGGATAAGCTCCTCCATGCACAATAGAGGACAATGTTTAAATAGAGTGTTGAGTTTTTTTATATACTTTATGTATTGTTTTGGTTCTGGTTATTGTCATTGCCAAAGTTGTTTTGCATGAGAAGTCGAAAGGAGAATCGTTGTGAAATTATTTGCTGGTAGAAAATCTTGTTTTGATCTGGCACACGCCTCTGTTTAATTGTTAGTTTTCTAATGTAGAATATCTAAGTTTTATTTGTAAAAGGATGGTAATTATTTTTTTTTAAACCGAAGAAAGAATTTTCAACAATTTTTATTACATATTTTATAAACAATCGTCATTCAAATATTCAAATAAAAATCCATTTTCCCTTTTCTTTACATTAGAAAATATATAAAATATAAAATAAGCGTTTGCTTTTGATTCAATTTTCGAACCAATTTAGTGTTAATATTTGTCTTCAATTTGAATGAACCTTTCTGAACTAGTTAAACATATTGTTAATAGCTCTAATGGCGACAAGTGCTTTTGGTTCCTCCTCCTTATGCTTCCCCTGTCTGCTTCCTAATAAGTCAATCATAATAAATGTCAAGCATTGAATTGGCTTCATGCCAATGGCCCCACTCGACCATATTATTGGGCACCCCCACCACCTGCCTCAACATCCCAATTTGACTGCTTCTATTGCCTCTATTCTCAGGCTGTCAAGTGACTAAGAGGAAAGTGAGGGGCAGAACTTTGGCTAAGGCTAATCATTAATGCTTAGAGCTAGTTGAGTTCATGATTTGTTGCTTATACGCCATGTGTTTTCAGCATATTTAGGGCATCAATCGATTCCATGAAAACTGAAAAGCAAAAAAAAAAAAAAATTAAGAAAAAATGATTGCCAAACACCTGACACAAGAAAAATGATCTGGAAAATTTAACGGTCCTACCCCAAAGTATTCTATTCCATTATGGAAAATGTATTTGTCATATCTTCTATTTAGAAATCTATAAGGCTAAAACACCTGCATCAACAACTTGATTTCCCATTCGGAGCCCCATTTGCTAAACAAACATTAACTTTGTCTGCCATACAGGATTCCGGCGATAGTTCTTTGGAGTTTGATGTGGGTAGCCTGTTGCTTGGCGAAATGATATTGAATTACCTGCGCCACTCGGTCATTAACTCCAACTTTACCTTTACAGCACTGCCAGCATGAAGAAGTTTTCTTTCTGTTAAGTTGCTGTGTGTTTAGCGGTTTTCTAATGTTCGATTCCTGCTGTGTGTGTGTGTAGCCTGTTGCTTAGCTGAAGGATATTATGTTACTCCATTTCTTCATGTTTCTCTCTCGTTCTCTCCCTCCTTCTGTCCTTCAAGAGGACCAGCACTGCCAGCATAAAGAAGTTTTGTTGTTCTGTTAACTCTCTTTGGTCTCTCTGTTAGCTTGATGCCCTGCGACTTAAGGGTGGTTGCGGCGCCTCGCATGAACGGTTTGCCAGGATATGCCCAGACAAAGGATATTTGGGCTTGTTGTTGCCATAGCCGCCGCAAGTTCTTTCAGTCTCGTTTATTGCGCTTCCGATATAAAAAGCAAAACCAAAATACTGTATAATAAATTTGAAATTGTTTATTTAATTTAAGAACAACCAAAAACTAAAAGCAAAACCAAACGTACTTGAACTGTCGCTAAAAACTAAAAATCATTTGTCGCCATTTCATCTTATCGCTCTTTCTGTCTCCCTCTCTGCCCCTTTAGTTAATTTTTCTTTTTTGTTATTATTGTGAAAATTTATGCTGTGACAAATTTGCGTTTCCAAGCAAAGCGATTAAAATCTTTATGTAAAAAAAAGGTCAAACTAAACAACACCAGCAACAACAACAAAAATAAACAACAACACTTTTAAAACTTACAACATAAATTCCAAAAAAAAATTGAATGTCTTAAAAAGCATTCTCTAGTTAAAAGTATTAAAAATAGTCTATCTCTCTTTATATCTTTTTCTCTTGATATTATTTATTTATACTTTTTTTTTTTTTTTTTGCAATTCTGTTGATTGATTGGTCAGTGTGAAAATGATCATAAATTTTAAGTGATTAAAACAAAAACAAATTTGCCTTGCCAATGGCATAAAAGCTAAAAACTGAAAACTAAAAACACATAAATTTCTCAGTGCTTGTTCAACAAACAGTTTTATGGCACATACAGTTTTAGAGTAACTGGCTAAACACGTTTTCTATACAAGATCAAGGGGTGAAAATGTCTACAAATGGAAATGAAAAACAAACCACAGGAATATCGACATAGACATACACTTTATCATGAGTAGAACTGGCAACAAAATTAATGAATGAATCTAATTATGTATCTACTATAACGGCAATTGTTGCAATTGCATTACCGTTAGAATGGATTAAAGCTTTGTAACTTACTTAATGTGAGCTTAAAAGTCACAACAGCAGCACTTTCAGCAGGTTGCTTTTTAATCATGGTTATTTCTTTAATATTTTTAGATCGAAAAAAATATTGGATTCTTATAAGCTATATATTTCTATACCAAATGAGATCATAGAAGCGTCCTATTCAGCTTTTTTGTTAGAATAGAATGTTCAGAATATTCACTTTTTGATATGACTTAATCGATTCGTCTATTTATATTGTTCATGAATATACATACATATATAGATGATTTTATAACTACAAGCAAATTGTGAAGGAAAATTTTAAAAATCAATGTAAAAATACATAAAAGAATATTGCATGACCTATATTTAACCTTAATTTACTTAATATTGCCAAATAGTTTTAGAACATTTTACTATTCATATGGAAATTACAAACAAACCAGAAAAAAAAAACAAATTAGTAATTGAGTTTGCGTGTCAGAAAATCATCTTTGCTTTCCATTTAGACGCGCCCTTAGTGCATACTGGTGGAAATTCCCTCTTTGGGAAACATTTACATGATAAACTGTTACCTTGACATGCTTCTCTTTCTCTCTCTCTCTCTGCATCTCAATTAAAGTCCTTATGGATTAAGTCATTTACTTGGATAAATTTCTTGATGTTTTTTGTTTTTGTTTTTGTTGTTATTTAGAACATTCGTTTTTATAGTTTTACCACTGAACCACAAAGGAAAATACAATAAGCTCACACAAAAAAACAAAACGAAAGAAATGAAAACCATTTTAATAGCCTAGAAAGTAAAGTCCATAAAACGTTCGCATTTCAAAACATGAGACGCCTGTCAAAAATTTAATGATCCAGCGTCCAAGAAGAAGGGTAGGGGTAGGGGATGCCGAGAAGACAACTATGGCTATATCCATGGCAGCAGGTTGCAGTAATACAAATAAACAATAGATTGCTCCCCGACCAACTTCTTATTCACTCTGCACATTGTTGTTGTTGTTGCCGCTATTTTTAAACTAACAAAAAAAAAATTATGAAGCCCAGAGAAGATTTTTACTGCATATTATACGTGAAATACTTATATATACATATATATATATGCATACATATATGTTGAGGTAGAACATATATCTATTTAAAGGGATCCAAAATTGGGATGAGTATAGTATGAGTATGATCATTATGTAGGCATAAATTATAAAAATATTTCAATGTGTGTCAGATATTGCTAGTTCGGTATGCTATAAGGTATGCCCGATGCTGTTGATGTTGCTATCTTGTTCTGGTTCTGCTTGATTTTCAACAAATTACTAAAGCTTATTTGGTGATATATTATTAATGGAGCATCCCCCATGAATACACTATGAATGTGTGCTTTGTGTGTGTGTGTGTTTGTGTATGTAATGTGTTTTGCTTTAGGTTTGATCAAATAGTGTGTTGATAGGTGGCGCTTATCAATTATCCTAAAGTATGTGTTAATTGACCAAAATAATAATAAATAGATTAGAATTTATTTTATGTTAATATAAAACTTGAAATTCGATTTATTGGCAACTCTTCAATCTAAACAAAACTTTCAAAATAAAGTTAATCTTTAAATTTAAATTAGTTCCAGATATTTTTTACTTTAGCTAATTATCAAAGCATTGAGTCACTTTTTATTAGTTTATATATTAACTTTTAACTGTGCTATCTAATGTGAACATAGCGTCATTTAGTACTGCATTTGGTAAATATAATTTTAAATAAACTGTTCTCATTCTTACGGTTTATTCTTTGTTCTTGTTTATGCTATTAACAATTTGTTTAACTTTGTATGTTTTTAAACAATTTTTGAAACATTAAAAGTCAGAAGCAATCCAAGCTTAACAAAAATCTGAATTGTAAGTGCAATACTGATAAGATACCCTTAACGCACCCCTTACCCTACCTGCCTCAATCTATAATCTGGATTGGCTACATATAGCAACTATTCGACGACAAGTCCATCAGTATGTCAGAGTCAGTTGAGTCAGTTGAGAGAGAAGTGAGCCAGCCGAAGCATTAGGCATGTTAAACCGAATCGTCAGAGTGAATTTGCATAGCTAGAGAAACGGACGTAGTTTTTTCCCATTCTGTGCCGTTCGGCAAACGAGCCAGATCTGTTGTAATCTTTGTCGTGGTACGATGATAATTTTTCTTAGTTTTTCTCTTCCCCGTTTCTAAGTTTTCTTCTTTTTTTTCCCCCCTTTTTTTTTTGTTGTAACATTTTTGTTAATTTATGTTCTGCTTTGAATTGAGCTGGCTAATAAATTATTTACAAAAAATAACCAAAATTCTTTAGTAATTTATCAGTAAGAAAGTGAAATCAAAAATGAAATGAAAATAAAGAAAAACTTCTCTGTGAAAATGTGGCAAATAAAAAGAAAATGTGTTTAAAATATGAAAAAGTGACAGCATACAAAAAACAAAAATCAATTTATAATATTTAAAAAACATTCTTTCATCAAAAATTAATTGTTTATATATGTTTTTTAAAATTCAAATTATAATCCATTTTAAAGGAACAAGTGAAAAGTTAAATTATTAATAAATTAAAGTCAAATGAATAAAATCTAGTGAACAGAAGTTAAAAGAAAAACAATAATATTAACAATAATATGACAAAATATTTCAAATCAAAAATGTCAAGATTGATTTAACAGCAAATCAAATGCTTCGCTTTTAGCGGTTTAAATGTTTTATCGTATGTGTTTAATTTTATTAATATAAAACCCTTTAAACTTTAAGATATTTATAATTGCTTTACTAAAATCTCAGTCGTGCTTGTGATACAAATTTAATACAAACAAATTTTTAATTTAAATACTGTAAAAATAGCTAAACAATTCAGCTGTAAAGTGCTTGAAACTAAAGTAATTCATCTGGAAAACTATTCCAGAGATATATATATATTTGTTTGTATGTATGTATATATATAATATGTATATGTATATATGTAGAATTTCAATATGCCAAACACGACCGCATTTTTTTCCCTCTTACAGATTCGTATCAGATGACACAAAATAAAAAAAAAAAATCTACTACATACTACAACAACGCACAAAATAGAACTAATACTAATTAATGTGATAATCGTGCAAAAACAATACAACAAATTGTAATAAAAAGCCGCTTTAAATAATATAAAATGCGGCTGGACATGGAATTGGAGTATCTTGAAAAGGATTATAACAAAAAATATAATCAATGTGGACAACAATTGAAGGGTCGGCATCAGCTAAATCTTTCCGAGAGCACAACATTCCTATACCTGCTGCTGTTCATATTAAACTTAATTGCCATTACATTGGCAGCACCACAGACATCCTGCATACTATGTGATAAGGACGATCTGCAGGCGAAGGAACCACTCAATAGCGAAAATTATGAGGAGTTCACATTCGATCATCAAGTGTCGAGGCAGGAGGCCATTTTGGCTCTGAGAAAATTTAATGAGAGTAAGCTAATGAAAGATGATGATTAGCTAATAAAGGACTTTCTCTCAATTTGTCCATATGTATATATTTATAGCACATGGTCTAAAAAATGCCTGCAATTCCATGAAATGTACACCTGTTGTACTCAAATATTGCCTGGGACCACAGGTAGAGAACATAAAATAAATTACTTAATTTCTAAATTTTAAGCGCAAAAATTTCAAATTTCATTTTGCAGTTCATCAATGATCATTGCTGGTGCGAGCTACAGCATAGAGAGGGTTAGTATTTACATAAAAAATCGTTAATATTTATGGATTTGCTATAAGACTCATAGCACATGGCCAGCCTATTCACCTCCTACTTTTTCATCCCGCCCCCACCCCCATAAGACAAACAAACAAATCTTTGTAGACAAACTCTGCAAATTATTACTATTTCTTTCTTTTTTTTTTGTTTTTTTAGTTCTTTCTCACAGTAAACAACAAAATTGCTTGGGCTGGTGCCACTAACCCACTGAAAACTCAAAAAAAAAACTTAAAAAAACTTAATTTTTGTTTAGTGTTTTAGGCTTTAACAAGCCACTCACACGCTATCCATAAGTCTCAGAGTTGTGACGCAATATGAACCACAAAAATATCTCAAAAGGTGGACCCGGCGAGATGATGATTCTTTGTCATTGTTATGTACATACATACATACAAACATACGTACATACATATATAGATACATCTATGCATAGTTGTATAGCACGTGGTGAGCGATGGCGGTGAGGGACGGAAGTTGTTAAAGCCCTGATTAAACCGCACATTTTGTTCCCGGGCACGCTTCATTGCACTATTTTGCATTAGATACAGTAAAGACTCTACTTAATGAATCATGCCAGGTGAACGTCTCTTCTTAGTAAACAGATAAAATTGTATTCTTTGTGATTGTCTATTGTTTATTATTTTTGAGCTTGGTAATTGTTTGTTAAGTTTAAAATCAATATATGTTTTATATAAAAGTGTATCTCAAAGTAGCAGCAAACTCTAATTCGATCTTTTCGTTATTAACGACAATTCACTGTAGCTGATTCTCAGCTATGCCTAATGTCCAAGCGTCAGTTTATAAATTTTGTTCTCTTTACTTGTCGTTTGGCTGCATTTTGTGGGTATGGCGTCGGCGCTTGGAATTTTTATATAGTTTTCCTTTTTTTGTTTTGTTTTTGTTTTTGTTATTTGTGTTTTTTTTTCTATACACTTGAATGGTTTTCTTCAAGGCATTCAGAGTTTTTCATTTGTTTTCCAAAATGCACTCGCCAAATGCCTTCAAAATTGTTGTTAAAAGTGCACTCATTAGATTTAATTTGTTATTGACTTGATTGTATGAGGGTTTCACTAGGTTTTGGTGCTTAAGGTTTCTGTTATGGGGGAATCCCCTATCCCCACTGTATCCAATTGGCTTTTATGTACATACAAACATTCGTACTTACATATCTCTTGTTAAATAACAACGCTTATATACACATACATAAGTCAAAGATTATAAATATTAATCGAAAATTCTCCATTTCCTTGTAGATCGAAATGTAACGAAAACTTTTTACCCTTTACACAATTCGATGCTCTGCGATAAAAAATAGCGAACAGTTAAAATACTTTTTATTAGTAAATTATTTTCGTTAATCGTTTTCGATTTCATATTGTTTAAAAAACCATTTCATCTTTAATGGTTCTTTTTAAAATTAACAAATTCCTTAGTTAGAGTATATCAAATTTCGAACTTTTACAATAATTGCACTTTATTGACCTTATCAAATTGGCATATGTACATACATATATCCCATAAACCATTCCTCGAATTCTACCTTATCGTTTTTTTAAATATTTATACAGCATAAACAATACTGTTGTTGTGTTTATTTTTTTTTTTGTACACCTTTGTTAAAAGAGGAAGAAAAAAAAGGGTATATTAATTGTAACACACAACAAGTCTGGCCATACATAAACCGAATCAAAACTTTTAGAAGCATACAAGAGATACATGATATTCTTTACCATAAAGTTTTCTAAAAACTGATTTAAAGTGTAATGGTTAAACGCTTACTAAGTTAATCACTTATACTATCAAGAACTGTATTTACCTTTTCTATAATAAGCAATAATAGTTCAAAACAAAAGGGTATAGAAACAATCTTGTGCTTTGCCTGCAATTGTATAAGTATAAGAAAAATATTTCTCTCCCGACTCGCTGTATTTTAATAGTAGATAGTTGATATGAAGGACGTGCTAGGCATATTAATTTAAAAAAACACCTGCCTATGAATGAATGAATGCCGACCACAAAGAAGTTCGATTGCTGTCACTGGTCACTATTCTGCTGGCCACTGGGTGGCAATCAACACCCGGTTATGGTTGGTGTCGTGTTAATAGCGCCATTTTTCCAATCCCCCAAAATATTTCCATAATTTAACGCAATTAAATTTAAACAAAAAAAAAAAAAAAAAAGAAAAAAGCAGACTTCCCGCAGTCAATAATTTGCATAGATAATTTTATAATAATTTATTGTGTTTATAGAGTGAACTATGAATCATTTGGCAGCGTCAATCACAATTGATTTATTATTAGATCATTTCCATAATTCTTATTCTTGCTCTCTCATTCTCTCTCCTGTCCGATTAAAAAGTCCTTGCTCTGTCTTTAAACTGTCTTAAAAGATTAATAACAATTTTAAATGTCAATTTGAATTATACAATACAATACATAGAGTAAGTCAAACACGAATGAACAAAAAAAAAAAAATATATAAAAAAAAGAGGCAATAATTATTTAATTGGATAAATATTTGCGACACGCAGTAATAACAATAGCAAAAACAAGAATAACGAAAGGCTAAAATTGCGTATATTAAAAACAAATGTCGACTTTTAAATACCCATTAATTTAGAAATATTTATAAACTCATCTGATTTAATCTTTGATATCTTAATCAACTTTCACTCATTCACTTTTCTACTAAAATCCGATCTATTCTTCTTTTTAGAAAACGTTTTTAGCCAAATATTTTAGCTGTTTTGTAATCTATATATAGATCTTAATATACATATGAATGATCTTGTTATACCCACTGATTGAATACACGGTATACAAATTGTATCAAAAATTATGTCTATAATTTTTAGACAGGTTGACTTTTATATAAACAACATCGGTCTAATATCTATATACAACCTCCACATGGTTCGATTTTAATTGGAACCGAAAACCAAAACACAATATACATATGTATGTATTTATAGGGAGGCGATATATATGTACATAGTATAAACATATTCCATTTTATTGTTTTCCGTTTCAACTTAAATAATGCAATAGACATAAATTTCATATTTTAATTATTTTTGTTTTAAAATGGGGAGAAATATTTTTATTGGCAAAATGTTTATAGACTTTAACTAACTATATATAATAACTAAAAATGGGGGAGATTTTCAATGTGAAATATATTTATATGATTGACGTGAACAACTGAATATTTCAAATATTATTTAAAACACTTGTTGAACCAAATATCTTGAGATTACCGTCTTATCATTTGACCTTTCCTTCGATCATATATGTATATAATTATCCAATAAATCGTCATATATACATATATAAATGTTTACTTATATAATTTGTATATTTTACAGAGGGTCTGCCCTATGTTCCTCACATTTGTTATGCCGGTGAAAAGGTTTACAAATCTTCAGTAGGTTCTTGCTTCCATTTTGAAGAGGTAAAAGAATGCTGTTGTGCAGCTGCCTTGGCCAAAGAATGTAAGTAACATATTAATATAGATGTATGTATATATATATATATTTATTATAAACATATATTCCTATGTATCATGTACGTATTTAGAATGATCTTGGCTCTTCGCATTTGTAGGGATTAACAATGCGTTGCTAATTTAATATTGTAAATAGATCTTTTTGAATTTCCACATAGCGAAGGCGCCGATAAATAAACAAATCAAGAGAAAACAAATTCAAATCATGATAATTATATTTAGTTTATAATGCTAATTGAAATGGCTCACTCGTATGATGATTTTTTATTCCGTTAGCATTGAAAGACCTTTAAATCATAAAGGGGAGAAACAACATCAAATCTGTTTTCAGTTTATAAAAAATGTGTACTATAAATTTTTCAAACAATAAATTCAAGAACTGAGTGTTTCTAAGTTTTTCAAGTTGTAAACAGAATAAGAACAAAACACTTGCTCATAAACAAATATACATAAAGAAATATGAGTGAAGCTGGCAAATAAATTGAATTTAAAGAATCAAAATTTACAGCTGACCATTAATTTTAGGCTATATGAGTAAATATAAGTGTGTATACATAATTAAAAAAAAAAAAAAAAAAAATCAAATTTTTAATATCCCCCATGAATATTGACTCATTCCCAATTCGATAATCTCAATAGTAAATATCTTAATCGATTCTTGTTTCAAATTTCAAAATCAAACAATTAAATAAAAAAAAAGAACTTGGAGATTCTATGGACTTAACAATCAAAAATTGTCAAAAGGTTTAATCGTAAAATTCTATAGAATCAATCTCATAATCGCGTCAATAAAGTTAAAGTAGAGTGTGTGCTTCCGCCTTCACAATGCCAATAAATAAATGTCACATCCGTTTGACTGGCATTTTACACAAAGACTTTCTATTGATAATTTAGGGACATCGAGCAACCGCCTCGTAAATAAGAGATCAGTTGGAAAAAAATTGGTTTTTATAAAATAATATCGTTGTAACCTTGTTGGGTTGCATTTTAATTAAAAAATTAATTAAACTAACTTATAAATTTTAATATTATTTTACTTACAGGGCGCCATATTTCTGGTAGTTCTTGGTGCTGTCACCCAACAAAATTATTTATTATTTTTATTTGCTGCTGGGCTTTACTAGCCCATTGGACAAGTTGGCGAAGTTGAATGAAAATTTTTGCGTTAAAGCTTATCCTGATCCTACGCCTAATTAAGTGGATCACAGTCACCAGTCATAGTCTTAGTGTTTTAGAAAAAGAAAACGCCATTTTTTTTGTACTATTTTAAGTGTACTTAGTTCAAAGCTGTCCAAAGACCGATCCAATAAATGCAACTTGCTAAGCATTATACAAATATGATTTATACATATATATTTAAGTGTTAATAAATACAATTTTCTGTTTCTTTATCTGTTTTGTAATACTAAAAACTAACATCCTTAGGCTCTTAACAAAAGGACAACAAATTGGACAACAAACCTGGTATACAGTTTTTCTTCTTTTTTTTTCTCTTCCTCTTTTTTAGAGTGATTTTCATTTAAAGTTTCGTTTGTTCTTATAAAAAAAAATTCGTTCCACTAAACCTTGAGTTTAGCAAGTCTATTATCTCCTCCTTAACTATCAGCTACTTGGCTCATAAACTGGTTCGATTGTTAAGGGTACGCTGCAAGGCATTAACGCAGGATAAAATATCTTCATAATCCTTTGACCATTCCCTTAGATTACGTTCCAGAGTCTCTAAGCGTGTTTGACCCAGTCTTAGGCCACCATGCTTAATAGCCGCATAACATGAGCATGCCAACAATTTGAAACACTGACGTCTAACAGCATTGTGAGCATGACTCTCCCAATTTGGCGTACTGGCCACACATTGCCAGGCCATGCTGACATAATCGACCAGGGCATCCCAATGTGAAGAGTCATGCAAGCGTTTGGCATGCGTTTGAAGGAGGCGTTTAAATTCATTTAGATACATTGAAGCCTTGGAATATGCAGCAGCATCGGTTTTCTTACATAGGCGAGAGGTGGGTAAAGATTTAAAAATAAGTCGCTTGGCATAATGCAACTCCTGCTCCATGACACTAACAATTAAATGAGAAAATATATTAGAGAAATTATAAATATCGAGACTAAAGGCTAAACACTTACCTTATATCTGGCATGGGCAACTTTCTTCGTATTTCGTCTTCATCACCGGCGGTAACAATGTTACTTAAAATCAAATTGATCAATTGCTCTTGTGATAACCCTTGCAAAAGGGTGGGTAAGAATATATCACTATTTGTCTGCGCAATGGGACGATCATCCATTTTTAATTTCTTTACTATGGGTGTTCCCGGCCAAAGTTGTTGTTTGGTACTGCTGCTTGTGGCAATTTTGATGGGTGAATATGTCTCCATTGGCACCGGGTCGGGTGGGGTGCTGCCCATAGTCAAACGTTTTCGCGGTGAACTTCGTAAAATCATACCACTGGTAAGTTGAAGATTTTTTGTTGGAGTGCGCTGAAAGGGGCTACGCAAAGCGGAGGTTCCGCCTCCACCTACTCCACCCGTTCCACCTCCGTTGACTTTATCCGGTGAGAAAGTTGTGGTAAAGCGACGACGTCCACGCTGCCTTATAACAAGCTCGTCCGGTGAGGGCAAAGGTGAGAAATTGAAATCACCACCCACACCCAGTGCTAGGCCACCGCCGCCATTGGCATTTGGTGTGTTCACTATGGCTGCCGGTGTGGGCTCGTCAGGAGTCCGACGATTAGCATTTGTTGGTGTATTGGCCATCCGTAAGGCCTCCAAGCGATCGGGGATCTCGGCCAGTGCCATGCGGGTCTGCAACGGTGTGTTCATGGCAACTGTTGTATTGGAGGAAACAAAAATCACGATTGTATAAACATTCCTTCGTCACCCCCGCCCTTAATTCCCAACTGAATGACATTACCGCTTACCCTTTGCAAATACCAAACCTCGATAAGTGCCTGGATTAAATGCTGTTTGGTTGGTTGGGGTAGGGATTGGGGAGATCTATAGCTACGATTGCGTCTCTTTATTTCAACTGTTGCAGTTCCCTTCGATATTTGCTTGTATTTTGTTTAGGAATTGCGCCAATTTACTCGAGAGAGGTGCTGCCACTAAACTCGAGCAGAGCTGCCAGACACTTAGAAGAAGTTAGCTTAAATCGATGTATACTTGCAAATATCGGCATGAACATAAGCAAACGTATATTACAGTAATTAAAATAAATAAATTTCAATTAAATTTTTTTTCAAACTTTAAAATTCTTGATATTATTCAATCGATTCATTGGAGTAAGCAAGCGTTGCCACTCTCAACTAGAATAGCACATCACTAAGCGAATCGTCTGGCAATGTTGTGTTCCCTCTTTTTCAATCTTGCGGTCTTTTAATTCACATGTTTGTCTGTGCAGTTGGCCAATTTTCAAGAAATAAATATTATTTCTATTTAAAAAAGCTTAACGAAATGGTTACTTGAGTTTTTTTTTTGCCAAACGGCAACGGGACTGCAAAAATTATTAAATTGAAAATGAAAAGTTGCGACACTTCGAGGAAGCTTAAGCTCCACGTGGTTTGTCATTCCCACAAATTAAAAAAATAAAGTGGTAAGTACTGTTTTATTTGGAATTAAGTAAATTTAGTTAATGATGACAATAACATACCCAAAACAGAGAAATAATGTTGAAAAATATATTTAACATGCATCACCATCTGACCAAACATCCTCCATTACCTTTTTCAATATGCAGTAAATGTTCAATGTAATAATATATGAATGTTTCTATTACAGGAAAGTTATTTGTTATGACACTAAAGGATGCAAAGAAACCTAAAAAGAAGTAATAGGATGCACATTTTGAGGTTAGTTTAAAGTATTATTTTGTGGGATGTTTTAACGGCAACTCAAATGATGATAATTACATACACCAACATCAGAGAAATTATGTTGAAATCTTCTTTAACATGCATCACCATCTGAATGAGTTTGCCAAAGATTTGTATAGAATGTTTTGTTTTACAAAGTTTTATAATTTATGTAGTATAATTTTAACCTTTTTTTTACATTACAGAACTGGAAGACATTTCCATATATTAAATTTTCAGCAACGAGGTAAGTGGGTTTCTTCATTCATAATACACTCTTAATTTTCCCATTTAAATGATGACAACTCTACATACCATACTGAGAAATTATGTTGAAACCTTTTATAACATGCATCACCATCTGATATCACAAACACAATAACAGATCCCTTCTCGACAACGAGTTCAGTATTTAATTAGTTTATTTTCACAATATATTTCAGGTTCCATTTGCGCCAAAGTACTAGCTGAATTAGAAAACGTTATATTTACATAATAGAAAATAATAATAAAAAATAATATCTTTTATTTAAATTTACATAGAAGCAATAATTAAAGTCAATCTTATATAACAACAACACTTTACACATTTTCAAAATCTCCATAGCCACAAAAAGCTGAGAAAAATGATTTTCTTTTGGCTCCATCTATGCCAACATGTGGCTCCACTTGGCTCTATTAGCTCCTTTGTTGCGGAAGCTTTTCTTACGCCAGCTCCCCCCTGGAAATCACGTTTCTTTTTGAAACTCTCGTAATACCAATCCATGCCATCCTTGCGATCCAAACGGTCTACTTGAAGTAAATCCAATTCACTTCTCTTTTGGGCCAACAAATTGTCATTAGCAGCTGCACTGGGGGTGGTTCGCTGATATTCCTCAGCTGTGGGCTGAGTTAATTGTTGTTGTGGTTGCTGCTGGTAAGGGGTATAAACTTTTGTTATGGTGGAACGACCACCGCCCCCGCTTCCTATTCTTATTGGTGGAGGAGGAGGACGCGGCGGTGGCACTGTTGTGGTACTGGTTGTGGTTACCCACGACTGGCTCTTTTGTATCTGAGCTACGTGCTCTTCGGCAGGTGGTATTAAGAGTATGGTTTCCGCCGTAGTGGTTGGCACTAGAAGAGGCGGTGGACGCAGCAAGGTCACAGATTGAGCCTCTAAATCTTCATCATCATATTGGGATTTATTATCACTATGCTCTTGAGAACTGCTTGACGAAGAATCTCTTAATGGGATTTCCGTTGTAGTTGTGGTCGTTGATGTTGTTGTTGTCGTGGAGCTAGTAGTAGCTGATGTTCTAGTGACCGCTAAGCTCCTAATAAGAGGCATTTGGGTGGTGGTTACATCTGTAGTCATCTCGGTCACTTCATAGGTGGCTGATTCTGTGATCTCTTCACTACTAGTGGGCTTTGGTGGCCCAGCTATGGGAATAAAATGACGTTCACTTGTTGGTCTTATTATCGGTGGCTTTGTGGTAATGTTGACTGCCTCGATAACACCCCGTCGTTGTTGTGGATCGTGGACAGGCATAAAACCACCAACTTGAGCAGGTACAATGGGACGAAAACCACCCCGCTCAATGCTCGATGGCTCTCGAAAGTGCGTTGTTGTGGTACGAAACACACCCACAGTGGTAGCAGCTGCTCCACCGCTCTCATTACTTATTGATTCCTCACCGGAGGCGGCTACATACCGATTTCTGGCGAGATTCTGTTGCTGTTCCTGCTTTTGCTGTTGCTGCTCCTTTAGATATTTCTCAAATTCGGCGCTGTTGGGCTGATACATTCTTGTTTTGGCCCGGCCACTGGGTAAACTTATTTGAGCCATGCGATGTGTAGCCGGCATTTGATCATCATCAGCCACACCAGTTGCGTCCGTTCTTTGCTTACGTCCACGTTGGCCAAATCCAAAGAAACGACCCAAACTAAGACTGGGTATGGGATACCCAAAGAAGGTGAATGGAGATCCGTCTGGAGCTACTCCTACTCCTTGTTGTGGTCGTCTATTAAAATATTTGGTATGTAGCAGAGTATTATTGAGATTTATGTTTTGGCTAGGACTAGGCTTGGGTCTGGTGGTGCTGGTACCGTCCAATGGAACATCCGTCGAATCTACATATTGATCGTAAAAGTATTCGCTTTCACCCACTAGAGGCCTCTCGCCCGTTGGTCGCGTTGCCGCCTCATATGGGATCTCACATTCATCATTAAAGTCTTCGGGTAAATCACGCTGGAAGACATCGCCATGTTCATTAAGTAGCGGCAAATGATTATTACCCTCTCCAGTTCTCTCTTCATTCTGATCAAAACCAAGGCAAAGACTACGCTCCATGCGAGCGGCTCTCAAAAGGCGACCATCCTGACATTTGGGTCCGGGATAGGGGAAATTTGTTTCCTGTAGCCACACTGATAGCCATTGCATCTGGCAGTTGCATTCAATGGGATTACCTGTAAAATAAGGCTAAGATCAATAAGAATTCCATAAAAAGTTTTCATTTTCACTTACCATCTACATCAAGGATGGCTATATTTCCCCTTAAATTGCGGAAGGTACGTTCTTTAATAGTCCTAAGTTGATTATTGCGCATGGATAGAACTCGCAGTCTTGGCATGGTCTCAAAGGGTGATCCCTAAGTTGAAAGGAACAAGTTAGTTTATTATATATAATATATGTATGTATGACCTACTTGTATACGACATATTTGATTATCATCCATTTTCAGCTCCACTAGCCAATTGAGTGCTTTTAATGGCATTGTGGATACCAATTTAACGCCATTGGTAGATAGATCCAGTACTTCCAAATTCCGCATACTTCTTAAGCCAATATTCTCCATATTTCTGAAGTGATTGTTAGATAAATTAAGAAATACCAAGGAATTGGCATTGTGAAAACTCTCTGGCGAGATGTAGCGTAGTTTATTATATTGAAAATGAGATGCCAATAGATTGGGTAACTCCTCAAAGACATGATCCTTGAGCTCAACTAACTTATTGTCAGCCAAGACAAACTCCTGAAGATCATTGAGAGCTTTAAGAGCGCCAGGTTCCACATTCTTGATCTCATTACTACTCAAATCCAAATACTGCAGTTTGGGCAGATTCTTAAAAGTGCCTTGTTGAAGTTCCACAATCAGATTATTGGATAGTCGAATCTCTACAACATTACGCCAGCCACCCACAACATCTGATTGGATTCGAGATATTTGATTATAACTCAGATCAATATCTCTAAGGCTATGAAGATGGCCAAGACCCACAGATATGTCTAGCAATGCATTACCAGATAAATCTAGATATTCCAAAGATCGTTGAGTATCAAATGCAGTAGGTGATATACTTCGTATAAGATTCCGGGAGAGATCCAATTGTTCCAGACGACTATTATTGGAGAAGAAATTATCGGTGATGGATTCCAATTTGTTGGATTGCATATTCAGATTTCTTAACTCAGCCAAGGGCAGTAGAGCCCGTTCATCTGCTTGATTTAAATGATTATCCTGCAGATGTAGCAATTCCAAACGTTGTATACCCATAAATGAGGTATCTTCCAGTTGGGTTAACTGATTTTGGGCCAAACTCAAAACCCTCAATTGTGGAGCACCTTGAAAACCATGTCGCGGCAATTGTTCCACACGATTTTGACTAAGATCAAGCATACGAAGATTAGGCAACTGAAGCGTCTTTGTGGCTGAAGCAGGCAGAGATCCTATTTGGTTACCTTTAAGAGAGATGCGCTCCACAATCTTTGGTAGACCTGGTATCACTACAGACAATTGATTATAGCTAGCATCCACCTCAAAAAGTCGCTCCAAATGAAGAAACGTGCCCGGATGAATGTTGGTTAATTCATTTGAAGATATGTTAAGAGTTTCTAAAAGAGGATTATGCCGAAAACTGATGGGCCCCAACTCCCTTAGACCATTCTCGCTAAGATCCAAACGTCTCAGTGATGGCAATCCGGCCAATAGTTGTGAATCCACTTGAGCAAACTGATTCTGGGCCAAGTCCAATCCCTTGAGACCGGGCAAATTCCAAAAAGGTTTGGCCAACTCTGAAGACAAGCTATTATTTCTCATCCGAAGCTCCCTTAAGGCGGGCATGGCCATCAGAGCATCACGTTCAATCAATCTTAGTTGATTATTGTTCAAATGCAATTGCTCCAAAGTGCCATGACCTCGTAACGAACCAAATGGCAACTCACTTAATAGATTTCCACTCATATCCAGGAAACGTAGAGTAGGCAAAGAGTCCAATAAAGCACGGAGCGCCTCCACATGAGAAATTTCATTATTATAAATGTGCATTGATTCCACACCAGAATTGCCCGATGTCTGTAGCAAAGATTCGGGATGAATCCGTCGTATCAGATTATTGTGCAAATAAATTGTCTTTAATTGTGGCAAACCCAAAAATGCACCATATTGCAGCTCAGTTATACGATTATCATTTAAATGCAATTCCGATAGATTGGGCAAATCGACAAATGAGCCCTCATCAATAACATTAATGATATTGTGATCCAATCTCAATTTCTTTAAATGCTCCAAATCTTTGACAATGCGCCCTATCATGCCCACATCACTGATCTGATTGTGCGATAGTTTCAAACTAACTAAATTTGGTAATCTTGCAAGGGAACGTAGATGCAACCAATTTAAAGCATTATAAGATAAATCCAAATTCTTTAAAGATATTAAATTATCAAATAGACCCGCCTCCAAACGAGTCAGACCCGATCCGCCAGTTATATGTATATGCTGTAGTTTAGGCAAATGCCTAAATAATTGCGGCGGTAACTCAACCAACGAAAATGTCTGTACACTCAAATAGGTAAGACTGAGTAAGCCAGAGAAATCGGGTAAATGTTTCAATTCCTCACTTTGTATTGTAATGGCCAGCATATTGATCATGCCATTCAAGCTTTCGGTGGGTATACTACGCAATTGTGGCTCCACTATAAATATCTCAACCAGAGAATTTTCTAGCTCATTGAGCCAACCATTTGAGACACGCTCAATGCTATTATATCGTAGCATTAGTCTCACTATCTGAAGATTGCCAAAAAAGCGTCCAGGCAGGGCGGGCAATTGATTGTTTTCCAAGACCAATTCATCAATTTGACTTTTAATATTTCGCTCAACTGACTTCAAGCCATCCATAATCTGTGGCAAATTGCTGTGGGAGCACCTAGAAGAACAATTAAAAGGGTATAAAGAATTAGCTTACAATGTCTGTCCGTCTGGTTGCCTGTTTGTCTGCTTTTACCATATTTGTATCTCCTTGCCACGCAGAGTACAGCGACAGGGTAATATAGCCTCAGATGGTGGGCAACTGTCCGCTTTGCCTAAGCTTGTCCAGGTAAGCAGTAGAACTAGAATGGTTAGCAATAACATCTTGCTAAACAAATTGAATGCATACCTAAAGAGAATATATAATTTATGAAATTAATAATTATTATGTTAATCTGTTTATTTCTTATGTAAATATAGTCGATTTTTTTTTTTTATAACGAAATACCACAAAAACGCAAACAAAAATTTCATATGGAATCTTTGTTATAAAGTAATTGTGATATATATAAGTTTACTATAACAATGTTCCACTGTAGTAAAAGAAATGAGGAACTTCAAAACCTTTTAGAAATCAATTCTTCTTCTGATAGTAAAAAGAAGAAAGCTAAGCTAATTTAAATAAATTACTTATTATATTTTTTAATTGTAAATAGAAACATTTTCCAATTTGTTTTCATGCAAGCTATTTTTTTATTATTTCTTAGTCAGACTTGATTTCTATAAAGTCTAAGATTTATTATCTTAAACGTATAATTGACTATTGGAACACTTGGTGAACATTTGTTAAAATGTTTTCCAGACCTATTCCAACTAATCTCGGGTAATGATAATGAACTCTTGTTCATATTGCGATATTTAGTTGGCTTACATGCTTTTGGTTAGTTAAAATTTGGTTCATTTAATACTTTTGAATTATTTATAATCAACTTTAAGTGATTAGGTTTTATTCGATAATTGAAATTATATTTAGACTAGAAAATTTATATAAGTGTTGTGACTCGGACACCTGGCCATTGTAGCAGATATTTCCTGCGTAGGTTAAAATTTGACAAATATCATTTACCGATCATATATCTTATTTGAAAAATACAATTGGCTAAAAATAAGCAAGTTTTTGCTTTGATAAAAACATTTAAAAAATGGCCCAAGAACCCCTACCGTGGGGGGTCTAAAAGAGACTTTGGTGTTTGCCATAAACAGTAGTAAATCATTATAGACAATCGGTATCAGTAATCGTGGTGATAACTTCCACCTATATAAGAGCGTAGTTAACTTGGCCAAGGCATTGTAAGTACTTGTTTCACAATGCGTTCGCTAGTGCTAAGTTGTGTGGTTTTAATTTTTTTGAGTGTGGGTCTAACTCATGCCGAGAATGAGGAGGATCTAATCGTGAATCCTAGATATTCTCTAAAGGAAATAGTGAAATCAGATGAGCGTATTCGCTCCCACGGTTATCCTGCTGAGACCCATAAAGTGGAAACTGAAGATGGTTATGTGTTGACACTATTCCGCATACCCTACTCTCATAAGTTGAACAACAAGGATAAGCCCCGCCAACCTGTGCTACTCCAGCATGGTCTGTTCAGTAATTCCGATTGTTTCCTTTCCTCTGGACCGGATAACTCATTGGCTTACTTGCTAGCCGATGCTGGCTATGATGTATGGCTAGGCAATGCTCGTGGCAATATCTATTCCAGAGCCAACACTAAAATCTCATTGAATAGCCCTAAATTCTGGCACTTTGATTGGCATGAGATTGGTACTATTGATATACCCTCTATAATCGATTATATTCTCGGATTAACTGGATTCACGCACTTACATTATGCTGGACACTCGCAGGGTACCACAGTGTATTTGGTTATGCTATCAGAGCTACCTGAATATAATGCCAAGATCAAGTCGGGTCATTTGTTGGCTCCCTGTGCTTTCTTTGAGCATGGCACATCGTTTGTCTTCAAATGGTTGGGTCCTTTGGTGGGCAAACCAGGTGGTATATGGAATCAGTTGTTTGTCGATGCGGAAATAATTCCACACAATGGTCTGGTTAATCGTATCGCGGATAATAGCTGTGGAGCTGAACCAGCAGTATGTAAAAATGGTTTCATGCTCTTTGCTAATGGTGGCTATCAGAATACCAATGTGGTAAGTTTTCAATGAAGAATTCCATAGAGAGAGAGAAATGAATATTGAAACCATTTTAGACATCCATGCAAGTGTTGATAGAAACACATCCGGCCGGATCATCTAGCAATCAGGGCATTCATTATCTTCAGCTATGGGAATCTCACGAGTTCCGTCAATACGATTGGGGCACCAAGAAGAATAAAGAACTTTATAATCAGGAATTGCCACCAGACTATGATCTTAGCAAAATCACTGCCCCAACTCATTCATATTCCAGTAACAACGATGCCCTCTGCGGTCCCAAGGATGTTGACACATTGGTTTCCAAGTTTACTCATTTGACCGAAGATCATCGTGTGCCCCTACAGAGTTTCAATCACTTGGACTTTATCGTTGCCAATAATATGAAAGAGCTTGTCAATGATTTGATTGTAGAGAGAATTAACTCCTATGAATCCTAATGTATATACATATATAAATGAAATAAATAACCAAATGCATTCAACATTTGCCTTATCTAAGAGACCAACAGACAGAAATTTCCATGACACAAACTGACTAAAGTGCTTTCAGTCTGCATTTCAATTTATTGCAGCGATTTTTAACGATTAGATATTGCTTGTCTATAATATTCGTGTCTGCCCTATTGGGCCAAATTTCATCAAATTAGATTACAATTAAGACATGGGATATTATGTCATAAATTAACAGTCATTTTTGCCGTATTAAATTGCATGATTTTTATAAAAAATTATTCATCCATCATTGGAAAACACTTGATTTATATATGTACATGAGAAGAAGCCTTTTTAAAGATTACCTATAAAATCAGAACTTTGAACTAGTAAAAGCAAAATTAATTTGTATTTAAATGTTACAACTAAATAAAAAAAAAAAACTTTCTTTTCAAAAACAAACCTTTTGTTTTACTTTTAAATAATGAATACAACTTTCTAGTAAAGAATAATATGTTGAACCTATAGAAGTACCAACCAGAACTGTCTAAAATCACTTTAATTGTTTAAATCTAACAGTTTATTTATATTCAAATGTATATCAAAATTGTTGCATCTTAAATACTTGTATTATATCAATATCTAACGCACATTTTAAATGGCTCATAAATTTTATTATGGTCAGGTGTGTGGCATACGTGTACACAGGAAGTGTATGTTGTTCGACTTGTGCAATAAATGAAGAAAACCAAAAACAACAAAAAGAAGTCTCTATGCCATATAGATAGATATATTCACAGAGACAGAGTCTGAAATTCAGTACCGCTGCATAAGCTGCGCAACTCAAACAGAAAAAAGAAACTCTTCTTTTTTTTTTTGTGCCAAGAAGCGTAACATGGGCCTTTTCAACGACGAAAATTTTGTAATCATTTAACAAAAAAAAAAAAAAAAAAAAAAGAAAAATAAAAGAAACAGAAATAACAGCAGCTGGAAAATCTATGGTATAGAGTGAAACGTCAAGTATTTGGCGGCTACTACAACGTCTTCTTCTCCATATATCTCTACAATAAGCTCTCTACGCATGCGCACCGAAGCCAAAGCAAATGCTGGAGCTCGAAGTTGGAGCTGGAGATAAAGCTAAAGCGGGAGATGTAGTGGAAGTTGGAGTTTACATGAAACGAACCTTGAAATTATTGTCGTTTTCATCATCATCATCATGATGATCGTTGTTATTGTTGTTGGATCTCGTTGCCGTCTAAAGCGTAATTTCTTTGTGAATCTTTGAGTAGAGCGCTTCTTTAGCTAAGGCTTACGCTTTGCCTACAGCAGCAGGCGCAACTAAGTGTGGCTTGAAGGTCCCACCCACCTCCTACCAAAATCTGGGAGAGATCTATGTATACAGATACATACTTATGTGTGTGCGACAGTTTCACCTAAGAGACACACTAAGCTCTGATTTCTATTCAGTTTAATTAAATAACTGTTTAGTTCTAACATTAAACAGATAGATGGCTAGATAGATAAAACGGGGCTTTTTATACTATTTATGTACATACATACAAACATATGTATATATATTAATCTATATTTATATATAACAAAAAAAAAACAATTATATTTGTTTTTTATTTATTAAGACTAAATATATATATAACTTAAACGATTCGGTGGCAAATCTTACTCAATCTGAACAATATATCCAAAAATATCCGCTACGTATGGGGTAATCCAAGTTGATGTTTTAGTTTTGCAACTTTTTAATTTTCAATTTAAACACAAAATTTTCTTAAAAATATTAAATTCGTCTATATTACAAATTCTTGTATATACAAAATTTATCTTAATTATTTTCTTTTTTTTTCAATTTCAACACTTCACTTTACTTTAATTATATTTAAATTTGGTTTTCAATTTTTAAATTAATCTTTTGCAAAAAAAAAAAAATATAAAAAAAAAAGAAATTGTATTTACACAATTTTTCGAAATTTTTATGTTTGTGCTCGAACCGTCTCGTTTGGAATGCAGGCGAAAACTGATATTACTCAAGATTTCTACCATAACTATAAGCTTCCTGCCCTGTGCAATATTGGAGCTTGGAGTTGGAGTCGCCACACTTGGCTGATTCTCACTCTAAAATCGTTCGGTTTTCCTAAGGAGAATGTGTGGACTGTGGATGATATTGTGTGGAATGTAAACAAGTGTTGCGAACTGTGACCGCAGCCACCACCAAAGACGCCTAAGAGCTGGGATTGGGCCTGGTCAGGTTGTTGTTGTTTACGAGGTTATAGTTATAATGAAATTGCAAGTGAAATTACTAGAAGAATTATAAGAGGAAATTGCTTGTGGCAAGTTAAGGCCAAAGCCAAAGTAAATACCCATCAAAAAACTCATTTGTACTTTTTGTTTTTTAAAATGATCTCTAAATATCCATTGTCAATTCGTTTGGCATGGAATCTTATTCAAATATTACTACAGAAACTTGCTTTAAGATGCAAAATATATATAATATATATATGGCATATAGAACTGATATATAACTGGACATTAGCTAGAAATCATCAGTTGAACATAATTTTTTTAATAATGTGGATGGAATCCTATTCCCGCATGGATAATGATTGACATACTCTCACATGACTTGACTTTACAAACAAACAAACAAATAAAAATCAATTAAAAAGACAAGTCTTTCTTTCTTTTCACTTTCATTTTAAAGTGGCTGTCATTTCCTTGGTTTAGCTTTGTGTTTTTCTAAATCAAATTAAAGGCCTCATAAAGCGCTTAAATCGTAACCATAATTTCGGCATTACATAAGTAAAACGTCGCCAACGGAGACGCTTGGCTGATCTGGTCTCGTTTTTGGTGCCAACTGCAGCCAGACACACACATTAGTTTCCCTAAATATATATTTATATACATACCTATATGTATATATATATATGTCTATATCTATTATTCAAGTAAAAGAGTAAAAATTCTCAGCTGACAAACGGCAAAAGAAATCATAAATATTATTTCCAAATTCTATAAATAATATTTACTTATTTTCTATACTTCAAGTGCAAAAACAAAAAAAACAAATATTCACTATAATCAGTTTCCAAGGCCATTTTGTCACATTGCTGCTGATGGTGAAAACCCTGATGGGAGCACCCTATACACAAATCAGCTGATAAGATACATAGATGCACACTGAAATTTGTAATGAAAATTCATTGCGTTTACATATGTATATGTAAATATTTATGCATATATTATATATACCTACATATTCATTATCAGATTAAATTACACGTGCATTTAATGAAGTCTGACTTACACATAGAGCTCCTTTTTAATGAAATAAATGTGTAATAATCCCGGCTTTGACACTGAAATTCAATTTCATTTCATTTTCCAAGGTTAATTTGATTTTGGGTGAAAGAGCATTTGAATACTGAGATTTAAATGGGAATTCAAATAGATACATATGTATTAACATTCATATGTCTGTTTGTGTGTCTGCTAAAAGTGTGCAGAATTAGCTACTAAATACAGGGTGTTCAAGTAGAGGTTGTTTAGTATTACCCTAGATTCAATACAATTAAATTTGAAAACAAAATGTTTCTTATATGTCTCAACAACTTAGTAAATTGGCTTTAAGCTTAGGCCGTTCCACCTCTCTTGAAACTTAAAACGTTATTCTTTCCTCAATCTTCTCTTATTCTTCGGAACTATATTAAAATAGGATTGTTAAAGTTGAAGCTTCCTTTCTTTATCATTTTTATTCATACAAATATATTGTAAATACACCAAAAGTCTTATCTTACAATTGTTTATAATGAAATTAAATTTCATGGTTTTTTTCAATTGTAAGAACACTTTATCAATGCTTCTAAAACTAGACAAATTTGACGAACAAATTTGGGAAATTTTCATTAAAAATATAAAAAATCTAGTAGAAAATTAATTATCACTACTTTAACAAAAATTTAAAACTGCAATTCTAAATAATAATCAAATGTAGGGACACAATTGGACTAAACTGAATTGTCTTGTGATTTTCAGTTTTTTTAAAATAATTTTTTTAGTATTCTAATCACGCTTAGTTGGCTATCGCTTGTTATTCTATTGCAAAACCACATTTAAACTATAAAAACTTAAAACTAGACTTTTGAAAATTTACAATATACATTTATAGTTAACTATTGTGCAAGAAAAGGGGCTTGTCTCAAGTCTATCTATTTAAATGAATACCCTGTTTGTCAAAAAAAAAAAAAAAATACAAAGTAAATACTGAAACTCATGTAGAAATGATTTGAACCTGCCTCCCTCTATCCATTTAGATAGACAGCAGCAGCACCTAAAAGGAAACCCATTTGTCTGTTTTGTTGGTGTTGGCAATTGGCAGCCAGGCCTCCTCCTCTAGTTGTTCGCCATGGCGACAGACCCCTACAACTACTGATCCCTGTGTTCCCCTCTTTGATTTTGCTTCATAATAAAAATTGACTTGCTGCCAAGTCAAAAAGCAACGAATGCCTCACGCGATACAATACAAACTTACTTATTTAGATGACGACGGCGACTATAATGATGATGATTATGACGATGATGATGATGATGAAGGAAAATAAAACATATAGCGGAAATTTAGTTAGTGCGTTGGAATTCGCAAATTTCGAAATCAGTTGAAAATTGTCATTCGCTCGCGACACTTTAGCTCAAGGAATATACGTATACGTATACTATATAATAGGAAAATGTTTCGAAAATGTTTGGCCAGCTTGGCACAAATAAGGCAACCTCAAACTCAACCATATGCTGCTGTATCTTTATTAAATCAATTTGTGCTACAGCGAAAAGTTCATCAACTTCCTGTTGCCACTAGGCCGCCAAAGATTCTCATAACAGGTCGGTGAACTGTTCGGGCCACGTGTTCCTTCTGCCAAGGTTTTCTTTTTCCCTCCCTTACGTTTCTTCATATTTCTTATCTATGTAGGTGGCCTGGGACAACTGGGTATTGAGTGTGCAAAACTGTTGCGCTCTCAATATGGCAATTCAAATGTCATCCTTTCGGATATTATTAAACCCAGTCAGGCTGTCCTGGAGAACGGTCCCTATATATTTGCCGATATATTGGACTTTAAGGGTCTGCAAAAAATTGTGGTAGATCATCGCATCGATTGGCTTATACATTTCTCTGCATTACTAAGTGCGGTGGGTGAACAAAATGTTCCCTTAGCTGTGAGGTGAGTGGAAGTGACAAGGATACTTAGAACATCCTAAAGGCACACAGCATTGTATGGTCAACTTTTTTCAAGAGTCAACATTGAGGGCGTCCATAATGTCATTGAGCTGGCCAAACAATATAAGTTACGAATTTTTGTACCTAGTACTATAGGTGCTTTTGGTCCTGATAGTCCACGTAATCCTACGCCAAATATAACGGTAAAGTTTCCTTTAAAAAGTCAATACTGTGAGAAATGTTTGTTCAATAAATTGTTAATTTCACTTACCCCAGATTCAACGTCCTCGTACTATTTATGGCGTTTCCAAGGTGCATGCTGAGCTAATTGGTGAATATTATTATCATAAATTTGGATTGGATTTTAGATGTTTGCGTTTTCCTGGTGTAATATCCAGTGATCCACCAGGTGGTGGCACTACCGGTGAGTTTGCTATCAGAACTTTCGCTTTGTTAAGCTTTATTAAATCCAATTTCCGCCCAATTGTTGCTACTTTAATCTAACCCAATGGGCATGACAATGACTCTAGAGACTTGGCAGACAAGCCTCAGATTTAGTCAATGACTTACTCTACGTTAATCATTTTTATCATTAACCTATGTGGAGCAATGCAATCTAAACTAATCTGTTCAAGAGATTTAACTAAAATGAAAATTTCCTTAAGTAAATTGTTATAACAACCGTTAAAGTCTTGAAGTCTAACTGTTCATCCGGATAGACAGATGAATTGGGAATAAATATATATTTATATACATAAGTATATACCGTTAAAAAGCCGTGTTTAACTGTTTCGAAATATCTGTAGACTATGCTGTTGCCGTTTTTCATGAGGCCTTGCGTCATGGTAAATACACCTGTTACCTGCGCCCCGATACACGTCTTCCCATGATGTACATTGAGGATTGCCTACGGTAAGTCCGTTTGTTCCATAAAACATTCAATTTAAATGGTATTCTTCCCTAACCCAGAGCGCTTCTTGAATTTATGCGCGCCCCCAATGACCAGTTGAAACGTCGTGTTTACAATGTCACCGCCATGTCATTTACCCCCGAGGAGCTCGTAGATAAACTAAGCAAACATGTACCAAATCTCCATGTGACCTATAAACCCGACAGCAGGCAACTAATAGCCGATGCCTGGCCACAGGTATTTGATGATTCAGATGCGCGACGGGATTGGAATTGGCAACACAAATATGATTTGGGTAATCTGGTTGACTTCATGGTCAAGGATGTACGCGATAACTATATTAATGTGGAGAATGAAGAGCAACAGACACTAAAAATATAAACAAACGGAATGAATGGAAGCTGCTAATAGTATTCATAACTAAAAAAAAACAAATTAGAAATGTTGCATTTAAATGCATTTATCTCTTTTAAACTATATAGTTTAACTATATAGAAACTCGTAAGTATATATAGGTACATATATAAATCAAACTAATGTACAATTTTTGTTTTATCTTTGAAAATATATGCAAATACTAAACAAAAAGAGATAATAACGATATTTTTTTTTAAAACTTTGTTCAACAGAAAACCATATTCTATTAAAGTTATTGCCAATTTCCACTAATTACACATCGTAAACAAGGCTTTAAGACCAAACAAAACTAATATTTAAATTTATAAGTCAAACCGAATCAAAACTAATTGTGTTTTTTGAATTTGACGAATTTGTTATTTATTTGATTTTCGATTCGGTAAAAATAAACTATAGATTTAAGAGAATAACCAAATTAAAAACAAAAGCCAATTCAACCAATTGTAAATGTTTTTCCGTTTCGTTAAAGTAAAAAATTATATCGGTGTTCGTTTCGATTACTTTTAAATTGATTACAATATTGATTTCATGCCTTGTTTAACAAAACAATTAGCATAAACAGGACAGGTTGAAATTTTCAAATTACAAATAACATTTCATTTCAACCAACTAAAAAACTATATACTTAAGGATTCTACAAAAAAAAAAAGTTTATTTTTCAAAGCTATTTATTACAATTCATTAACTAAAACTAAGCACCTTTTATTTATTTATTTTTTTCTCTTGTGTTGTTTTTTGATATGATATCTTACATTTCTACTTAGGTTAGGATTTAGTTACAATGCACAATTAAGTTTATTACAAAAACCATATATGCACTATATATATATACATATATATATATATGTGAACATATATGATTAGTATATAAATAGACAACCCTAGATTTGTTAGTTTGGTAGTTAGTTTTTTAAATATCGAACTCTTCATGCTCCCCGTTTAGCATATTGAAGTGATGCAAACAACCGCCATGCGTGGCTATATATAAATCCGCCTCATCAGAATCAATAATTTGGTTATTCTTTAAGGGCTTTAGATCAATTGGATCGGTTGATTGTTCGTCTGTGGGGTCTGAGTCTGTAAACGAGCAGATAGAGTAGAGAGTTTGTCTATCAGTTTTCAGTTTTATTTTATTTTATTATTTTCTTAATTTTTTTTTTTTTTTTTTGCTTTTCTCAATTTAATTCAATTTTTTCGTCTTCAAGTTCGAGATCGTTCACAAAGTGGTTTGGAACTGAACGATTTTATATAAATTCAATTATGTTTTCGGTTTTTTAAAATATTTGTAGTTAAGACAATAGCTCGAAAAGAAAATTCCAATTATTAAATTATTATCCAGGCTAATAATCAACACATTGTATATATTTGTTTTTGACCAAAAGCGTCCAAAACTAATAATGTATCGAATAACTTTAGTAAAATGCAAATTCTTGAATCACCTCTGTCTTAAATCTGGAAAATTCTATGAGGGTTATATCATATTCTTTTGAAAATGCATAAACCTAAAATAAACATAGCTACAAAGAACAGCGTTTTTGCTATAAATACTTTTTGGACAGATCGTTTCTATAAAAGCGCTCTCTTCAATTTCTTCAATTCAATAAATCATTAGTGTAAGAAGATATTTTTGCAAATTTCAAATGAAATTTTAATTGGCACATCTCGTTGACGTGGGATCTAAGCAAATAATTTTCGTTGCAACAAACAGACAGACATGACTATAGGCTATATATGTATGTAGTTTATATGTTTGATCTATGATGATACCGATTATAATGTATTTGCAGGGATATGTAAATGGACTTGACCAATGGCAGTTTTTTGTTCTAACCGTTGACGAATTTGCTCTTTAGATTTCTTAAATTATGGACAAATTATTATTTTATGTGATTAATACGAAAAGTCAGGAGAAAACTTTCCTACTAAAAACAAAATCGAGAGAAAAATCATTTAGTTTTGTAGTTCTTAAGCTAAGTTTGAACTTAATTTTTAGTTACACGTTTCGTTAGAGTTTCTCCCACACTTTGTGAAGGACTTTCGAAGCCTTTTAACTTAATTCTATGAAATATTGCATTTTTCTTTAGCTTGTTAGTTTAATTGCAATCAATTCGGTTACTTATAAAATTATTAAGTAGTTACATTTGTTAAGTACAATGTATTAAGTAGAGAATTTGATTTATTTAAACATTTATCGTTCTTGTTTCTGTTTCTTATTTTTCTTCTTATTTGTTTTTCGTTTCTTGTTTTGTACAATGAGGCGGCTTGTATATTGAATGTGCTATTCCATTTTTTTTCTTTGTTTTTGGCTATTTTTACAGTTTGAATTTTTCTTTATATGTATAAAAAAGAAAGGGACAGAGAGACGCATCGTTTGGTGAACTGTTGCTAAATGTGCGTATATGTGTCTGAGTTAATTTGTGTGTGTGTGTGTGTGTTTGCATTTGAGTGCATTTGTTATATACATTTATAATATTTTGTATAAATGAACTCTCTAAATCATGTGCGACATCATGCAACGACTCACATCACGGTTAGCGCGATGCAAATGACCTTGATAATGCTGATGTATACTCCGCGGAGGTGGCTGCTGTTGCTGCTGGTAATGTTGCTGCGTTTGCGGCTGTTGCTGATCCATCTCATAGTCCATTATACAAGCCTGTGTTCCGATTAATTGTGTGGCAGGCAGTGAAAAGAAATCTGTAAAACAAAACGCGACAAGAAAAAAGGAGAGCATGAAAACTCGATTTGTAATCAACGATCATTAATCGCTAAACACGTCGCTGCCGACGATGCGGACACTGATGACCCAATTGCCGTTAGTTTATTAATAGAATTTAATGCAAGCAAAAACTTTGACGGCAAAACGAAGCGACGTGCCGCTGTCGCTTTTACCGTTACTATAATTTGTCTCTTCTTATCGGAAAAAAATTCCCCTTCTGATAAGAATAATTCCAAAGTAATGCAATAAAGTATATGCATTTTGAACATGTTATGTTAGCCCTGTTAAGGTGGTTTAAAAATCAGAGAGCTTTAAAATAAAAAGTGTAATAAATTTTTTTAATCTTTAATTTAGTTTAGTGCAAGGGTATACAAACTTCGGCACAACTAAATTAAAACGTACCCTACCCACATTGCTGTCAGGGGGGCCTAAAAGCGATAAAAGATATTTTAATGATAGGAAAGTTGACAATTTTTTAAAGATGCGAGAAATTTCCTTTTAAAAAATTTGAAAAAGTGAACTAGGTTATCATGAATAAATTTTTATAAATTTATTAAAAAAGGTTTTTTTTTAGTCTTGGTCCCAATCTCAAATTTCTATAGTCGTTTCGCTTGTTTAACTTTAGAGCAATTAAATGATTTTAACGAATACATTGCGCATTCGTTTATATTCGAACAACACAGAGTGTCTCTCTGTTGCTGCTTATCGACTCAAACTGATAAGGCTTTTTTGGCCCAGGTCAACTAAAATGTGAAAATTTCTGTTCACCGACTTTTGTATACCCATTACTTGACATTATATTGATGCACTTAACAGAAGAAATGTGTATTAGGTATATCCATTATTTGTTTTAAATCTTATTCTTTTTCCATTAGAGCCTTTATTTCTCTGGGCTTTAAACTAATACGCTCGCTTTATCTGGATGATAAGGGTGTTAGAAAAGAGAGAAATAAAATCGGCCCGCAAACGAATTTTGTAATGAAAAATTTACGAAATTTTCCACGCAACAAACGCGAGCGCACCGTCAATTAAAGTCAAGGCCGCGCAGAGACCTAAAAACTAAAATTACACATTTAATTGTTTTTCTTTAGGTTTTCCTTTTCTCTTTTTTTCCTCCTCCAATTTTGCTTATTTACTAGCCATATTTACCGTTGCAATATTGTGCTGCCAAATCGGCATCAGCATCGTAGCGGCAGCGCTTGATAGCAGAGATATAGTTATCCATATCCATGGAGGCAGCGGCGTCGGCGTGAGCAGCGCTGCTGCAGCGTTTCTTGCAGCGATTAATCGCAGTAACTGGTGGAGTTGCAATTTCTGGGATAGTTTGCTCCATTGAATTGTTGTTGTTACTTGTACTATTATTATTGTTGTTGTTATTGTTATTGGCATCATTGACAAATGCATAGCCATAGTAACCGTTGGAGGCAGATGCCACAGCACGTGGATTGAACGGATCTGTCATCCTGGTTGTTGGCCTCATTTCAAAATTGGCGCCCGAATCACCATGTGCCCAGCACTCGAAATTCGTCAAGACCATCCTGATACTTTATGTTGCTGAGGTTGTGGGGTTAGTGGAAATTTACCAAAAGAATAGATGTTTGACCGACCGACCAATCAACCTGACGACTCTGACTGTACGCGTTCGTTCTCTTGAACTATATAGTATATAGACTTTTTTCTTAAAATTTACTGCACTGCAGTAAGACAGAAAAAATTACAATATGAGAGAGAAAAAATGTAACGAAAGCTAAATCGAAGTAAAAATACGCAGCAATTGTTAAAATGTTGAAATAAATTTAATTAACAACACACACGACACAGCAGAAAACGCAAATGGAGCCAAGCGCAGCGACGACGATGACGGCTGATGTTAAAAATAAACCAATAAGCAAGTTTTTGTCTTCAACATTTCGCGGCATCCGCTTTGCTACGCGTCTTCGTCACGTTTACTTTACATTCTCTTTTGTTGTGCATTTACCGATAACAAAAATCAGTGTTGTTCAAATGCTCCCTATCGGACACCTTGCACTGGTTCAGTGTGCTTAAACAGAGCGGTACAGCAAGCAAAATAATTTTTATATACCTTAATTTCTACCAAAAAAAAAAATATAATATTCAAAATTTTCGGTATTTCTTGCAATTAAAAATAATATACATTTTTTTCACTCGATTCGGTACTAAGGGACGTATTCATGATTGGTTCAGCTTATCGTAAAAAAAACTTATCGAATATGTCAACTCATCATGTGACTGGCAATGAGAGATGTATTCGATACTAACGAAACGGCATGTCAAAGCAAAATAAAAAAGAAAATAAATAAGTTTATAATAAATATTGAAAAACCTAAGGAAGATGACGAACAAGAATAAAAAGGGAAATGGAAGTAACGGGGCTAACAACAATGGAGGTCAATCAAAGCTTTCCAAACAGCGCTCCCAAGTAAGCAAGGAAACGGAGGCCATTTACGTTAGCCGGCAATTTAATTTATTTAATTATTCATAGGATTCGCAGGACTACAGTTCATTCAAAACAGTTTTATTCTATTGTCTGCTGATTGTATTCCTGCCTGTACTAACTTTCTTTCTTATGAAAGGTTTCTTTCTGGATCGTTTCTTTACCATGTCAGAAATAAAAGTGAACATTGCATCGGCTGTTGGTGCTGTGGTGTCGCTTCATCTAGCCCTGGGGCTCTACATATATCGAGCGTATTTCGGAGCTCCTGGCTCAGGGTCAAAGAAACTGGATTAGCTTTTATATATACACCTAAAAGAACTGTTAACCATTTCCATTTAATTAATTACTGTTGTACATAGGACTGAGCATGCGAGAAAGAGAGAGACAGTGCCAGATAGAAAGAATGACGAGGAGGTGGTGTTTGCGGGGACAGACGAAGCTGCCTCTAACTGTAAATGTGTAATCGTTTTCCCTATTGCATAATTCTCGATAACAAACGGACAAGTCAAAAAATTCAACTCTCCTTTTTCCTATTATTGTTGTATGTATAAATTGTATTAAAAAGACAAACAAGACTCTAATTTATATTAATGATACAATGCGCGGTTTAATCAAATATGGCCGTAACTTAATAAGAAATTATTCGTGGACGGAAACAGTAAGAAACCTATTGCCAAAACCGCGTAAAAAAATATATAATTTGGGCGCTTGTTTTGAGCTAGAGGACATAAAAAGGGTGAGAACAAAAGAATATATGCACGGTGATAAATACTTCATAACACTAACAGTGCTCGACGTAAACCGTTTAATTTGTTGAGTTGTTTTTTGTTCGTTCCTGTGTGAATGGCAATCGAACAGTGAGTCAACAAGTCACTTACCCTAAATAGGAATTACATGTAAATTGCTGAGACAAATATTAATGTAAAAAAGGTCATTGTTATACAATTTCGTGCATATAAAAAAGCGGACATAACTTCCTCTTGTTTTTGTGCAAAAGTTTTGATGCTACATAAAATTAGGTGAAACTGAACTTGTTGAACTTACTGTGTCACAGACCGGCTTCTGCTAACTCACTCTGCGTTTCTGTTAGCTCCTTTTGAGCGTTGACATTTTAATTCGCTTTTTGATTTTGTTGTTTTTCCTTTTGTTGTTTTCCCCTTACACCTTCCTTCTTTACCTGGAATAATGTTGAGTTGTCAGTGCAAATAGACCAATACCAGATACCGGACGCGTTCTCAGTCTGATATTGATTTGAACCACCTGTTAACACCTGTTTCCGCCCACATATACCCCCTCCCACCAAGAATGCTGCATCACAAATTGCCACAACACATTAACATGTGGAATTTTTGCATACAGGTGGCTTTAATAGCCACTCTGGCCATTACCGGATCGAAATCTCAGACAGAAATTGTCGAAAACTTAGTCGGACGCCAGCAGGTGCAACTGCCTAGCACTGCCATATGGAACCTAAATTAAAGTCTTTTTCTACCTTTTGTGTTTGCCTTGCAGACTTCCTACAATCCCAGTGAGCTGAATGAATCCCAATTCTTGGAGTACAGCAATCTATCCGATAAACAACATCTACGAGAAGCCATAAGGAACATACTTATACCCCGAGTGGTTGGCACTCAGAATCATAGTATTGTCCGTCAATACATTGTACAGAGCTTAAGAGATCTGAATTGGCATGTAGAATTGAATAGTTTCCATGACACGGCGCCCATAGTGGGTGCATTGAATTTTCATAACATAATAGCCACACTAAATCCGAAAGCGGATCATTATCTAGTGTTGGCGTGTCACTATGATAGTAAATATATGCCAGATGTAGAATTCTTGGGTGCCACAGATTCGGCAGTGCCCTGTGCCATGTTGTTGAATCTAGCCCATGTGTTGCAAAACCAATTGGAATTTTTAAAGAAGGCTAATCGTAGCCTTATGTTGCTCTTTTTTGATGGCGAAGAAGCCTTTGATGTATGGGGCCCCGATGATTCTATATATGGAGCCCGTCATTTAGCTAGGCGTTGGGAAAAGCAAGGAAAATTGGATAGCATTGATATGTTAGTGTTGCTTGATCTTTTGGGGGCACCTGATCCTGCATTTTATAGCTTTTTTGGCAATACAGAATCATGGTATATGCGCCTATTGGCCCTTGAGGCGCGTCTTGCAAACCGGGGGCTATTGGATAGATATGTGTCTAGTGGCGTGGCACCACGTGATCCAACTCGATACTTTCAAGCACAAGCCATGCGCTCTTCCTACATAGAGGATGACCATATACCATTCTTAAGACGAAATGTACCGATACTACATTTAATACCCGTACCCTTTCCCACTGTTTGGCATACGCCAGATGATAACGAAAGCGTGATTGATTATGCCACCACGGACAATTTGGCGCTGATTATACGACTCTTTACTCTGGAGTATCTGTTAGAAAAATAGTAGCTGAGAATCAGAAAATCCCCGTTAAATAATTGGAACGACACATATGTATAACGCAAAAACCCAAAGGCCTTATCAAACTGTTGACCTGCTTTATCTTACCCAATGCTGTTACCCATTGTGGATTCTATGCCTCTATGTGGATCTTATATTGTTGACTGTACTTACTTCATGTAAAAGATATTTTTATAAATATATATTTATGAAAAAAATTATTTAAAATATAAACGTATTGTATATTACATACATATAATATAAATGTACAATTATTTTTTTCTTGTCTGTATAAAATAAACTTACTTTAATTTTACTTTATTTAATTAAGCGTCCGCAAATATTATTTTTTGTGGTATGGCATACATGTAAATTACCTTAAAAACTAACTAAAATCGTCAAATTTAAAAAATACTAAGTATAGTAATAAAACCTCTCAGCACTTTTTTACCAAATCTGGACTGGACTTGGATATGGTCAACTTGGGTGATTCCGCATCCTCTTGCATTTGCTTCTGTTCTTGCTCCTTTAACTGCATCTGTAGATGACTGTCCCCAATTCCCTCATTCTTTTCAGCCTTCATCAATTGAGACGCATTGAGCTCTTGTGGTTTCTCCACTATAACTACACTAAGTTCTGCACATGATTGCGACTTAACTTTGCCATGTTCATGACAGGACGGAGAGGTGGATGAGAAGGATGAGGATGGGCTTGATGCCGCTATTGCTTGCTGGCTACCATCTGGACATTGACTTATCTCTCTTAAATCGGAACGTGAATCACGACAACACACCTTCTCAGCACATTCGGCTGCCTGACATTGCATCAGGCATTCCAGTGAAGCGGAGGCATTTTTATTTGTTGATGGATAGAATTCTGGCTGTATGGTTACCGCACCAATTCCCTGCTCATGGAAGTAATTTCGGACTTGCTCAATTATTGTCAAATAGAGTTTGGGATTCTGGAACTGTATGTGTATGGTGGCCACATAACGATGAGCAGCCAATTGCCAAATATGCAAATCATGATAGCTTACAATTTCTGGAAATTTAGTGACTAGAGTGCGCTCAAAGATCTCCAGATCAATGGAACCAGGGATGGTCTGTAGCAGGATTAGGCAAGACTCCTTCACTGCAAAGAAAAAAAAGAAAATGCTGTAATTCCAATATATATAAGGGGATTTTTTCTATACTTACTGTATGGATAACTCAGTGATACCAATAAGACACAAGAGAATATGGATAGGACTGGATCAATAAACTTTGCCGTATGCTTCTCATCTTCTGCTACATAAACAATGGCGGCACAAACAATCACAAATATGGTGCTGGATACATCTCGGAGCATCTCAACGGCACCCTGACGTTTGGTGGCAAAATAGACACCATTTTCAATTTCCACCTCCAGATCTTCTCTTAATTGACGATCATTGCGAGATTTGCTCAACTGTCTTTGCATTGGCTTCAACGATACATCCATATTACTGGACATGGAACGTTCAAGGACAACATTACCACCAGGGGTCAAATGGAGGAAACTACCCTGATGCAAGGTATAACCACCGATCAGTAGATAGGTTAAACCATTCAATATAAGACCAACAAATCCTAGCATCATCACTTCAATGGGTAAATGCATTGTATCCTGATGATCAATATGGACAAGAGTCTGCAGAGCTTCTACCACCAGTGAGAAGGATAAAGATGCCAAAATGATGAATACAATCAACATGGTTAATATATCGATTCGAGCCCAGCCAAAGGTGTTACGTAGCTTTTGCTCTCGACTTTCCCGCTTATTGGCCAATTTCTGTTCCTCAGTTTCGGATAGTTGGACCACCACAGTGATCTTATCCTGCGAGGAGACATTTGAAGATGGCGGTGATTTATTCATATATAAAGAACGTTTCTCCTCCTCATGTTTTTGTTTGCTATGCTGTAAAGATTAATAGAGACAATTTTGAATTATTAGAGAGTTTCATCTAAAATTCTTATGTTTTCTAAACAATTTTTTTTGGATTTTCAAATTGTAACCATTATTATTATTGTTAGTCGTCATGCTTTCTACGTTCCGGCCATATAGACAAATTTTATTTTATTTAAACAAAAGCGTCACCAAAATGTTGTTGCCAATGATTTTAACGCTCCGCTTAGCTCAGTCCAACGCACTGGCGGCGACAGCCGATCACAATTTCGGATTATGATTATATAATGTAAGCTTTCCAGCTCAACTAACACACAATGCTTACGATTGAGTTAGGTGTTTGCTTTGTGGTTTCTAGCCAAGTTAATACATTTTGGTTTTTGGCCGCCTTACATCTCTGTCACCTTTTTTTTTTTTTTGCTTTATATTTGGCTTTGTCTTTTGCGAAACGTGCTTGGCACGCTTTCCCATCAACTTGATCAACCCACACACAGTGGTAAGCATTATCCGATCGCATCGGATCATACAAAAACAAACACAAATAAATATATAATAATTTTTGCATAAAACAAAATGTTGCTTGGTCATAATAACTTGTGTGTTTATTTGATGATTTGCATTCCAAAATATGTCTACCCTTGAGACCATGCAAAATATAAAAACTTATATACAAACATATAGTCATAAAGTCTTGGGATATCACAGCTTGAGAGGGATGCTTGGAATTTACTTAATTGGGGTCAAAGTCATAGAAGAAAAAGAAGATATATACATATATGGAAAAAAAATAAAAGTATATTCTATCGATCATTATATTCTTAAGATCGATGTAGCATCAATGAAACATGAACCAACTAACTTGCCTAAAGAAATAGATCATTTGAGTTATAAGAAAAACAGATTTTTAAAAGGAACATCATTATATATAGATACAGTTAGTGTTATTAATGATATTACCAAATATTTGCCAAAATAATTTCATAAATATATAAGATATTACCAGTTCAGTTTTATAAATTGGGTGATTCCACTTAATTGAACAAGCTGTTAACAAAATCTTTATCTCTTATCAAAACGCAAATCACAATTTGAGTCATATCCTGATAGAACAAGCTGTTTACTACAGGCATTAACCTTGTTCAAACTTAATTTTTTTTTATTTTTGTGATAAGCTTAACTGGACTGGAAGCCAAATAAAGGCAAAATAAAATATCATATCATATCCTATCATATCATATCATATCACACGTGTTATATGTATGTATGTATGTATCATATCTTATTTCCTTTTTGCTTTTAAGCTAAATGCAAAAAATTCCAATAAATTACAAATTTTTGCCTGACAACATAAGCAAACGGAACCAGTTTTTCAAAATTCCAATTTAAAAAACCAAAAAGAAAAAAAAGGAGATATATATATATATATATGTACGAATAATCAAATTTTGGCCTGGAGTTCAATGCACCAGAAAGCACGCGACAGACCAGACAAATCCGCACCAATAACCAATACAAAAATTAAAAAAAAAAAAAATAAAAGTAAATAAGTTGAAAACTTGTTGCTCCACTTACCTTAATTGTTAAAATGCAACCAGCAAGTGCAAAAATATTGCACAACATGTGATACGAGGACATTAGCAAAGTCAACGCATGGGTTATGTGACTGAAAACCATCTGGAGAAGGAAATAGCAAATGGATAGCACCAATACCACATAGAGAGGAATGGGCTGACATCGCTGCAGGAGATCTTTAATGGGCATATTTCAGATAACTGCAAAGGGAAAAGAAAAAAAATCAGCAATCGTGTAAATTAATTGATTAAATATTTAACAAGAAACAAAAATAAATTCAGGTGACAAATCGTCAACGAACTTTATCAAGTGCAATAATAATGTTGACTATATCAATTGGCAATTTGTTACATTGTATTTAAATAATCGGTTCATAGATCCCCCATACATACATCCATATATAATAGAGAATCATAACTCAAATAAGTTTGAGTTTAAGTTACATATTATTTGACCTAATAACTGTTCTTAAAACAAAAATTTAGCTTAAATAAGAATTTGCATAAGTTATTATGGACATAAAATGTTTAAATTTATGCCATAGGTAAATTATTCAATTTGAAACTGAAAACTGTTGAACATGTTAACGTTTTTTAACTGTGTCAAGTTCAAGTTTTCTATTTATGGCTAAGTTAAGTTGAACTGCCTGTAACTCAATTAGGGTTCACACCTGTCCCTTATGGCATGCGCCATATGGAAATCATAATCATTATATGGTTGAGGTTTGTACTGCTCCGCCTGTGCCATCTCCGCCCATTTCCATTTTCATTTCCATCCACAAACTGCCTGGCATGCAAATGTGTAGATGAGCCTAAGAGCTACTTGTTAACTACCTGCTACCTGACTATCGAATCGATTTACCTGTGACATTGATGTAACATTACGTGATCAGCGTGGCCAGTTGGTCATATATACAAATGTATATGATATATAAAACTAGCCGAAGGTTGACCCTTTTTGAGTGGATAATTATTATAGTGGATAAACCAAATGGTTCATCATTAGCCTAAACGACATATATGTACCTACATATATGTAGTAGATATAGTAAAACTTGGATAGCATGTGCGTATGGTAACAAACATGTTTCTTCATGTTTTGTAGGACAAAGTCATTAAAAAAGGTTTGATAACTTATCTACCTGAAGATAATTCTAGAAAAACAAATATCTTAAAATAATTACTATATGCTAAGTCAGTGCTATCAACCAAGATTATTTTCAAATCCTTCAACCCAAAAAATTGTATGTATATATATATAAATGTAGATAAGGTATTTATCTATTATATGACTCAAAAGATATTTATGCTCTTTCTTTCAAAAAAAAAAAAAAAAAAGAAATGTTCGCCTTGTCCTTATAGAATTTCAAAGATTTTATCTTTTATTTTATAATTATATTATTTTTAACATTTAGTATACATTTTTTAAACTCATATGCAAAGCAAATTATAAAGTTTTAATATTTATCTTAAGGATAAATATGAAAGGTTAAAATTATAAAATATAAAAAAGACATTATATGAAATATCGGTATGAATGATAGTTAAGAACGTTTGACAATAAAAATGATGTAACAACTATATTAGCATTTCTGTGTGTTAACAAATCATCTGATTTATATCTATTTCAAATCCATTTAGCATACTAAATGGCTTCTTAAATCCTAATATATTACCATAAACTATTAAATTAATGATGTAATCCACATTTCAAACTGTCACACGTGGGTGTCACCGTCGCACCTTTACTAAATAATTTAAAAAACCTTTTTTTCTTTTCATACAATGTTAATTGGAAAAGCTCGAGCACAATGCATTTATTGTGGCGCCTCCGGGGGAGTAATTTTCCTATAGAATCAAATACATTTCTCATAGATGAAAATACAAAATACAAATTAGTCAAGTCGATAGATAATGGGATGGGCAACACAGGTAGCTACCTCCCACTATCTCCCCTCCTTAGTCATACAACATACATATGTATGTACATAGTGTTTGTATGTATCCACCTGAAAAATGTTGAAACTATTTAATACTAACTGCGAATACATCTGTTGTTCCATTTGGTCAAAGCTAAACGTTCATTTCCTCAATTACAATTCATTTTCATTGGAGATACAAGAGGTTTATAATATGGGGGAGGTAGATAATAAAAGATAAGCCACGCAGTCAGACAGACAGACAGACAGACAGAACACTTCAGTTTGAGTTGCCATGTGGGGAATATATGTTTATTTAGTATACAAGACAACAATCAGTTGGTGCTACAATAATGTATATAGTAAGATCTTAAGTTTAAAATCGGGTTCAGGGTATTCGTTTAAACTTTTGAAAGGAATCATCTTTATCTTTTGATTCATCAGATCCGGCTTTTTGATTCAGATATAAAATAAAACCCATTTCATAAATCTCTCAACGAATTACTTGACAGTTCAAATTGACAATTGTCAATTAGATCAATGCAACTTGGCTCTATATATATATGAATGTACAGACATACATACATACATATATGTATATATGTATTCCAATTCAAAATCATGGCACATTTTGTTTTTGTTCATTTGATATTACTCTATATGCATACAAATCAAAAATTTGTTTTTTTTTTTGGCAATACAAAACAACATTTGGGAATTGTATAGATACATAGGTACATTTATATACATACATACATACATACATATTTACATATACAAGTACGTACCTATCAAATGGAAGGTCCCTGGCCCGTTTCTTCTAACCATTTTGAACACGTCGACAAGGTCGATTCCTAGGCTTTTGCCATATGCTTATAGAATTATTAATTCCCATTTTACTACTTTGTTTCGAGGTAAACATCGGAAAACATTAGGTACCAATATATTTGTATAATTTTTGTATTACTTTGCTGTCGTTAATAATTATCAAACGGTCAATCATACATACATACAGACATACATACGTACATACATACATATATATTTGAACAAGTTTTTGCATTCGCCAAACTAACTAGCTGATAAGGCGTGATAGCTGTACATAAACAAGTACAAATGAGTGTACATATGTACATATGTAAGTGCATCGCCCTACCTTCTTCCCTTTCTTTCTTTGTCTTTGCCTCTAAAAGTTACACTTTCACTTTATTCTTCCTTTTATATCGTATATGCGATACATCTTATTGAAGTAATATTTAACAAATTGATGTATATATATTTATGCTTTAAAATATTTATGTACAAATGTATGTATTTATAAACATACGTACATAAATACATATTGAATAATTGCACTTTGTCTTCAATTAAAAAGAACTTTAGGTTATTAACCTATTAAAATTATTTAAATATATATATGAAATAAAGGATTACTTTGGGATAACTCTTTGTTGTCCTTAAAATATTGAATTAATTTTGAATATTCTCAAATCATACATAATACATATATATATATATATACATACAAATGTAAATAAAAATAACAAATTCCTTAGACGACATTTTGTAGATACATTTGTGCGTATGAATGTACATATATACATATATCTGCATCTGCGTAGTTGTATCTACTTTGAAATATAATATAAAAATTTCACCTGATTAAAAAATAAAATAAACATCATTGTTAAATTATTTTTAGTGTGCAATAATTGTTTCTCTCACAAGTTCTTTAGAATGAAATTCTATCTTATCACTTAAAGTGTGCTACTACTTTGATTTCCACTTCATTTAGATGCAATTTTGTGAGTTAGGTCAGTTTCTTTTTTTTAGTATAGACATAGTATTTTCAATAAATTGAAAACATATTTTGATTAAGACAAAAAACAGGTGCAGTGTGTGCACATTTTTCTGTTTAATTGAAAGAAAAACAAAAAAAATATAAACGCAATAATAAATAAAAAGAAGTATTTTAATTACATTTTTATGAAATTCGATCTACGTGATATCAAATCCTTTAAATACTTTCACCTGGAAAAGAGATAAAATTTACGTATGTATCTACATATAGGTATATATATGCGTTTTTCAGAAGATTAACGTGATCAGCACAGACAAAAAAAATAAAACAAAATTAAATAAAATAATGATGCACAAAAACTGTCCCATTAAGTATTAACGAAACACAACAAAAATAAAAAAAAAAAAAAAACACATCACACAAATTGAAATTGTTGAAAATTACATTTAATGAGGAGTCTTTTTTTACATCACAGACTCCGCGCCCCTTTGAAATAATTGTTGTGGACTTGGTTCTTGACCGATTTTCAAGGTTTAGTCATTTGCATTGAATAAACTTTAGACAAAACTCTCAAAGCAACGTTATTTTTTCTACCCTTTACAATTATTAATAAGTCCAGACATATGCTTTAATTAGCATTAATTTAGAAAAAAAAAAATATATAATAACATTTATATTTATAACGCAAAAAAAAAAAAATGATGATTTTTTGGTGCCAAGAGCCGCCCGAATCACTTGCTAAATGGTTCAGTCTATATATAGTATATATATGTATATATATTTTCATATATGTACATATTTTGACAGATATATCAATCCCTGGATTGATGTATAATTTAAGGTGTGTTCTCATTGATTATTTCAAATGTTATCACTAAAAGATATACGTTGGAATTCTTACACAAATTTGTTGCTGTTGTTGACCAAATCAAAAATATATTTTTCTATATACATATGTATAGATTTTTGTTATTTATTTTTAGCACAGCATTTAGGTGGGAAAAATTTTGTGTGTTGGAGTATTTTGTTCAAATGTTTCTTTTTTATTTTTGTTTTGATTTTGTTGTCGGTTGTTATTCGAAATTTATGTGTTCGTTCACCCACGAGAATTTAGAGCCTTTGATTCAACGATGTTACTGGCAGCGCGGCTCAAACACGAATGAGAAGATCGAAGAGATATATGTGAAACCACAACAAAATCCGTTGTGCGAAACTAATGACAAAGGAAAAGAGACAACAAAATAACCGGCAAATCAAATTCAATACGAAAATTGAAAGTGAGCGTACAATTTGCAAAGGTGTGAGAGCCCCAGAGAGGTAAAGAGAATAACACATCGGCCTAGCTAAACCAAGAGAGAGGGAGAGAGCTCTAGAAAACGAAAGAGAGAGACATAGAGAGAGAGTGATCTGGAGATAGTATAGTAGGTGGTTGGCGTTATCAGGAAGAACGCGTGCAGGTTAATTTGAAAATTTTCTATACCCTTGCTAACTCAATAGAATGAACCACATACATATGTTTATACATGCATACATACATATGTATATATGTACGTACATTATACAAATTATTCTGGATCAACCACGTAAATCTGGGCATTGTTCTGTAGCATTGTTTACCGTATTAATTGTAAATTTACTCAATTACAAGAGTTTTAAGCTGTGTGACACGTCTGTTTCTTAAGTTATCTCGGCAAAGCCTTATCAGTATTTATGCGTGTAATGGATGTTTAAAACCTTTAGAAAACAACAATGAATTTGAGTTACATTTAAAGCATAGCACTGATCACTAAAATAACGATTTTTCAAGGGTATAGAAAAATTCGTGGCATAGGTAAAGTTAGTCCGGCCTTCTTGTTACTTTTTTTGTTTGTTTGTTTTTTTTTTTTTTTTTTTTTGGCAATGTGCCCATGTTCAATATGCTAATCTCTTTCTAATTTGTTATTATCATAAATGATATGCAGGCACTTGAATAGAGGGGGTCGCCACTAGGGTTTAATTTATAGCTTGTGACTGTCTCGATTTTTACCTAGTTGGGCGAATTTTTGTGTTTTTGTTATTTTTATTAAGTCCTCTTATCATTTATAATAACAGAAAAGGCAAAGTATAAAATAACGATAAGAGTTAGATTTGAGTTTGAGTAATGTTCACGCCCGGGTAACGCGTTGGCAACTGTTTTATTTTGTGGTTTATTTCTTTTCCCAACAAAAAATATTTCATTAGGCATAACAAATGAAATTTGAGTCTGGACATAATTGCAATTAGACCAAGCCATATTTGATAAAAAACCAGGCAAATGAGAACGGTGAACTTAAGTATTTATACCATGTAGCTTAAGAGTAGTTATTGGAATAGTTGGAAAATACCCACATACACTTAGATAAGCGCTAACAATGAGCGCCTGTAACCGTTGTTTATTTGAATTTGAATTGAAAACTGTCTGGTAGCCCCAAATTAAGTGAATCAAATCTATCGATGATTGAACTATCGCATAATAAAATTTAAAACCGCCTGCTATGTAAATAATTGGTTATTTAATGGTGTTTATGACTGTTAAATACAAATCCAAAAAACTATTTCCGTTAAACATAAAATGATTTAGATAGGGTTGGCATTTAGAATTTAGCTGTGACTTGTTAATTTTGAATATTGTGACTTGTGTGCACAAAAATGCTCTTCGCTGATTGGTGTTGGTCTGTTCTCCACTGTACGGTCACACTGCTCGCCAAATAAAATATAAAAATTTGGAAATCTGCTTGAAAACTGCTGGGAATTAGTATAACTAACTAGTTTTTAGTACTAAATATAGACGGTACATAATGGCCGCCATAGTACTAACACGCAACATGCAATTGGCCAGTAAGTGTAAAATAAAGAGTTCGACAGAACTCCATTGGCAAAAATTATGTAATATTTTTTGTATTTATTGTTTGAAATTCTCTTTTCGCGACTTAGAACACCATGGCAGTGGTGTAGTGGGAGTGCTGTGCCTCCGCGGTTATGCTGCCGCGGCTGAGGATGCACCACGTCCACTGAAGACTACCAATCCGGCAGCCATGAAGCGTGGCACAGGCGGCCGAAGCAGTTTTAATGGCATTGTAGCCACTGTTTTTGGAGCCTCTGGGTTTGTAGGTCGCTATGTATGTAATAAATTAGGCAAATCGGGCACACAAATGATTTTGCCCTATCGAGGCGATGATTCGGAGATTATACGGCTAAAGGTCTGTGGTGATTTGGGCCAAGTATTGTTCCATTTCTATAATCTTGAAGATCCAAAATCCATAAGGGAAGCTGTAAAGCACTCAAATGTGGTAATTAACCTAGTTGGACGTGACTACGAGACCAAGAACTTTAAGTTCAAGGACGTGCATGTAAATGGTGCCGCTCGCCTGGCCAGGTGAGACAATGAAATAAAAAAATTTGATTTGTTTTCATTCTGCATATTTTTTAGTATCTGTCGCGATGTTGGTGTGGAGCGATTCATTCATCTTTCATCGCTTAATGTGGAGGCCAACCCGGAGCCTTTGTATATTAAGGGAGGCAGCCAATGGCTTAAGAGTAAATACGAGGGTGAGCTTCGCGTCCGAGATGCCTTCCCAAATGCTACAATTATTCGACCATCGGACATCTATGGTTCGGAGGATCGTTTCTTGCGCTACTATGCTCATATTTGGCGTCGTCAGTTCCGTTCCATGCCCCTGTGGCATAAGGGCGAGAAAACTGTTAAACAGCCCGTTTACGTTTCGGATGTGGCTCAGGCAATTGTTAATGTCGCTAAGGATCCCGATTCAGCTGGACGCATCTATCAAGCAGTGGGGTGAGTTTATCCAATCACCAAGACGAATATATCATTTTGCTTTTAATTGCATTTGCGGCAGGCCCAAACGCTATCAATTGAGTGAACTCGTAGATTGGTTCCACCGGCTTATGCGTAAAGATCAAAAACGTTGGGGCTATCAGCGTTATGACCTGCGTTGGGATCCTACTTTCCTGTTGAAGGCGAAATTTACGCAATTCATTTGCCCTGGAGCCCCAGTGGGTGGCTTGCATCCGGAGCGCATTGAACGTGAGGCCATAACTGATAACGTTTTGCCTGGTGTACCAACGCTAGAAGACTTGGGTGTACAGTTGACCAGCATGGAGGACCAAGTACCATGGGAGTTGCGCCCCTATCGCGCTGCTCTGTACTATGATGCCGAATTGGGTGAATTTGAGACGCCATCGCCTCCGAAATCGATTGAGGGCCGTGATGAGCATCGTTTGTTTGCTTAAACAATTTGTTAATATGTGAAATTTGTAGTGAAAATCAATAAAAGTTGAATCCGACATATAAGAATTCCTTTTAAATTAGGCATCATAAGAAATTTTCCGGATTGTCCGTGTTTTGCCAAAGTTTAAAGCCATCGTTTGAGAACAGTTTGTCTTGTTTGAGAACAGTTTGTCCCAAATTGTTCGAACACAGCTGAACAATAAAAACGCAAGTGAAATTTTCCATGTATATCACCATCTCGCTCGTTTTAATGATAAACAAAAGTGTATCAACTATTTAACTTGACGAACGCAAATTACAAAATATTTTATTGTACGGTTAAATCACATATTAAAAAAAATAATTTAAACTTTTCGAAATAGAATATAAAAGTAATTATTGCTTTCTTACTTCAATACTTCTAGACCAACACGATTTTGGTACACTGTAAATACATGGTCACCCATGACAGTTCATCGATATATACTTTTATAGCATTTTGGTCAACGTCGCGTTGTGGTCACACTAACAGTTGTAGTTGTTGTTATTTTCCAGGTATATTCTGTCGGTCGGAAAGCTTTAGATTCCTTTTGGCCGCACAAAAAGCTTTTGCAGGCACCAGCAGTTTTCCTCAACGATTTTGTAGTCTCGGTGTTGCACGGAAAATTGTTGTACGGAAAAATTCGATTAATTAAATACGATTAATTTTTGGTTTTAAGTTTTTCTCTGCAAGCGCGGGGATTATTATTCTTTTCTTTCTCTCAATTTCTTTCTATCGTGCTCTACCGCTTCTATGTGCGTCTCTATGTGTGTTTGTATGAGTGAGTGAAGTGAGTGCGGTTCTGCTTGTGTGTTTGAGCACAAAAAATGGCAATTTTTTTTAAATTATGTTAAAGCAGTACAAGGATAAGTACCCAAAGAAGAAGGATAAATGTAAAAGAAACGAAATAATTCTCGTGAAAAGCAACCAAAAGCAATTGCAAAAAGTGCCGTTATACAGTTGTGACCGCATCAATTTCATAACAGATAAATCGATCAAAGTCAAGTCCTACGACGACCCCGAGCCCCCCAATAACATCTCCACCGACGTCGCCACCACCATTACCGTCATCGCACTCGGCAGCAGCATCAGCTGTGAGGAAAAGCTTTTAATAGCCAAACATAGAAATTATAAGCAAAGGTCAAGCACCAGGCAAAAGGAAAATCAGCAGCATTATCAATTGCAGAGGCAACATCATCATCATCATCATCAAGATCTTTATCGTAACACAAACGGCAAAAGTCAAATTCGAAACAAATTATTTTTAGATCATTTACGCGAATCGCGCTCTTTGATTCAGTTTGTTGTCGTTGGTTGCGATAATAATAATAATAATATTACGAAAAATTATATTAACAACAGCCACGCCTACCATCACTACTTGCGCCAACATCCTACGCCACGCCCAGTTGTACGCCCACGTTTACCGATTAAAATTTATGCTTTATATCGTCACCTCGCGTTCGGTTCCCCGTGTGAACAAGTGCAACAGCAACAGCAGCTGAGACTCGCTGGGGAAATTTATCTGCTATTGCTGCATTTCCGTTTCCGTTTTCGCATGTTATTCGCCGAGGTACCGGCTCCTGCCTCAGAGCCGCCACCAACAACTGGGGCTACCTCAACGGTTGAGCTTATTGCTGGTGAGTTTTAAAACAATAGTTAATTTTCCCTCTCACAGGTCTCTCTCTTTTACGAATTCTGTCTTTTAATTTTAACTCCCTCTCTCTCTCTCCCTCTCTCTCTCTAAAATGCAAATTTTTTTTTTTTGCTTTCGCTAGCTTTTTTAACCCAACAATAAAAAATTATGAAAAAATCATAATTGAGATTTAATTAATTTTTAACTGAGAGGTAGGAATTAAAAAAAATATATCACGTGGGTTCTGTCCTGATCTAAGGCTTTTCGATCTAGAATAGTATAAATAACTATGTACTTAATTGTAGTATTGTCATATCCCGTTAACTGCATTAACTAGCATTTATTATGGTTGAAAATAATTCATAAGTCCCTTAGGCTCATTTTTGCTTACATCTGTTGCAATAATATAAACAAAAAAATATTGGAAAAAAGTATATTTGCCGCAAATCCACTTAATGGAATCACTATAAGGCATCAACGGATACAAAGGATGAAACTATTCAAAATAAGTGTCCGATTTATATAGGTTTCTATATTGTTCAAAAATTTTAAGCATTAACATTAAAAAGAAGTGTCAATATTCTTTTAGTGTTTGGCTTTAGTGGGTTAAAATGTTAGTCTACCGCAATGGCACTTCTGCCGGGTTCGTTGCCGTCACTAAACTTATGTTTGTGAGTTTCAATGTGTACATTCAAACATATGTATGTACATACTAGACATTCATACATATGTATGTATTAATGTATGTACATACTCTTGTATATCAACGACCGCGTCTGTTTTTATTTTGGTTTGCTGCTCCGACTGTGTCTGTCTGCATTTTCCAATTTTCTTTATTTATTTATAAATTTTTTATTTCTGCGCGTTTTTTATACTTAGGGAAGAAAAAAAAACAATAAATTCTCAACAGTTTGTTGACTCTTACGTAAGCATTATCATCATTATCATCACCTTCATCTTGATCATCATCATAGTATTTTTCGTGGGCAAACATAACACAAAATTGACAAATTTTATTTATTATCAACAATTGCAAAATGCTTAAAATAGTCACCAAGCCCCGCAGCAGCAAAATCTTGCCAAAATTCTCATTTTGAGCAAAATCAGAAAACTTTCCATTAGCTTTTGCGGTCGATGGGTTTAAAGGCAGATCCCCATAAAAATCGACGAAATACTCATACTATTGTGATATAGAATGAAAAAAAAAACACGTGCAGGTCGAATCACATACATACATATGTATGCATGCATGTATAGTATACACAATCAGGCCCTAAATAATACATATTAAGAGAGATTGAGAGACGTAGAGAGAGTGAAAGAGAGTAAAAGACATAGCTATATGAAGCCACACGTAAATACATATTATTTAACATTTATTCAGGACCGCATCTAAGATTAAAAGTCATATATATCTTTGTGTAGATTGCATAAGATGAAAAGAATAGGACAATAGGATAGGAATACAAGGATTTACTTTAGCAATGAATATCAGATGATGGAAATGCCAAAATAATTGTTTTCACATTCGTATATTAGTTTTTTTTTTGTTTATAATTAATAATATATTTTAAGGAGTTTAAATTTTTTTCCCGTTTGTATCTTAACTCGTTATTCCGCTCCAGTCAGTTGCCTGTCCCTATCCAAAGCTGAGGAACATAACTTTATCTCGTTTTATGTTGGTTTTCATTCCGTTTTCAGCATTTATTTGCCAGAAAGAGAAATAAGAGAGAATGAAAAAATGCCTACCTACATACATATGTACATACGTACATAAGTCAGCTTTGCCGGTTGCGTCTGGGTTTTTGTTTTTGCCATCTGCTTTTCAATTCCAGGCGCTTTTTTTTCTTTATCAAACTACTGTGTATGATTCAGATGGTTTGTGAGAAGGGATTGAGAGGGGGTGCGACCGAAAAAATAGGTATGTACATATAGGATTACATATGTACACACGTATGTAAGTGTGAATAGGTTTTTCCTATTTGTTGTTACTTTGTTGCTACACTGAGAAAAATGGCAATCAATCGATAAGACCTTGATGTTGATTTGAGCCTCCACTCTTTCTGGTATGCGTTTCGCATGTTTTTTTTTTTTTTTTGTCTGTTAAACTAGTTGATACTGAACGTATCAGGAAATCTAGTTAGTTATGCCATTGAACCTGATCCAAAATCATTATCTTGAATCGAATTGTATTATTACGCGTTGCTAACCGAGTAATGGTAAGGAGGGGCAAAAGACGTTTCGCAAAATTTTCGTTGATAACATTTTGACCTTTTTTTTCTTGCTCTATGCAATCGTGTTGAATGAACCTTTGAGTCGCCTTGTAGACTTTGAAAGAATGTTTTAACAAATTGTCAGTAAATATATAGCTACACATACATACCTACGTGTATTTCCCATATTTTGTCGCCTAACTTTGCCAATGTCTAGCCAATTTATGCAAACATTTGGATCTGGTTTCTTTTGTATGAAAATGTGTTGAAATCGAAGCTAATTTTAAATGCCCTTTTGAAGATATTATAATTTAATATAAATATAACCATATTGCGATAGAAATTGTGTTTCTAGTATTTGTTTAAACAGTTGTTTTTAGAAAAAAAGTAAAGTGATTTAATTATTGCGAAATATATATTTTAATGTACATGTGGGAAATTAAATTACTTGGAAAGGGTATTCCGCAAGCCGCTATCCACTTACTATCAGAAAAAGCTTGCTGAGAGCGTGCGAAAGATAGAGCGAGAGAGAGAGAGAGAGAGAGCAAAACTAAAGCATAGAACCCGATTAACTGTTGCCGGCACAATTTGGCTTCGTTGGTTTCTCTAGATTTCCCCCTTGCGCCCTCCTCTCCTTACTCACACTTAAAAAAAGAAGAGAAAAATAAAAGCAAAGAAAAGCAAAAGCCTAGGTCTGGTGTCATTTCATAAGTCCACGTCGTGGAGATCGGTTCGGTCAGCACACATAAAAAATTGTAAATGAATTGCGATGCGCCAGACGCAACACGTGAATAAAAATATATAACAATTATTTTTATTTTCCGTTCCAGGCACAAGTCACACTAACAAAGTGGAGATAATGGAGGTTATGAAGAAATTAGATGCGGATTTAGTAGCACTTTTTGCCTCCGAACCTTTGTTGGAACAACAAATGAAGAAGAAGCAAGATATCTGGCAACAGAATCCACAGCAGCAGCCGAAGCAGCAACAGCAATGCGAGGAGCAAGATCCTGTGGAGGAGCAATTACAGGAGCATGATCAGCAGCAGAAGCTTCAACTCCATAACAAGGATGATACATTGCAGCTTTTTAAGCAATGCAATGCTCTACAATTAAATTTGGAGGCCTTGACTCTACAACCGGAGGGAACCCAACGCATGGAATTGCTTCAAACTGAAATTCGTCCCATTTTTACCGTGGAATGTCAATTGTCGGAGGAGTTAATTAAATTGGTGGCACGCTATCCCATGTTTCATGTGATGCAATTTGAATCGGAAAAGTTTCAAAGTTTGACCCAATGTACGCGTTTTAATCAGATGGCTGAACGTGAAGTGCATTTTGATCATCTGTCTGCATCCCTGGTGGATGGCGATAATATGATGTTGGGATTTGGTCACATCGACTTCACCGTTTGGTGGCGTGAACCCGGCACCTGTCTCAACGAAATGTTGGGCATGGGTCGTTTACAGCTCAGGGAGCTTTATGAGGTATCGCTGCTGGAGCAATGCAAATGTGTTCCCATTAAGAGGCGTGATGATCACTTTGCTAGTCTGTATCTAAAAATAAGTTTGCTCAATAACATCATTGTAACCAACAACAATAATAATAATAATATTGCTGGAAAGGATCTCACTCAATGCAATAATAATAACAACAACAACAACAACACCAATAGCGGCAGCAGCAGCAGCAACATTATCAGCAAATCATCTGCTCCAGGTGAATATATATGACTAATGTCCGGCTGTGGGCAACAACTACAATATTCGCTATTGGTACAACAAAAACAACTACTACAACAACAACAACACGACTCCACCAACAACAACTCCAACAGCAGCAACAATTGCCTCTGCAACACGCTCCGCCCATGCCTACACCTCCTTCTCCTTCACAATCTGCACACAACTTTTGCCGTTATTATCATCTTAATTTTAATTTTAAATTCAAAAATAAAAACTTTTATTTTTTTTGATCTGCAAGAACAAAACAAAAAACAAAAAAAAAAAGAAAAACCAAAAACAAAACAACAAACAAACAAATTTGTTATGTGTTTTTTATGTTTCCTACTTTTCATACAGCTTTTCTTTTATGTTCTTTGTGTTAAATTTAAGTTTTGTTAAGGACCACTGTGGTCCGTGCACCGTGGGTTGAGCTATAATAGCAATTATAGCATCTTTGGATCGAAATTTTTCAAAATATTTAACTGGAATTTCATTAATCCCAAATTCAAACTTAAATTATTACTATTGTTATTATTATTATTGTTATTTAATCCATTTTTAATTAACCATATCAGGATTTTCTATACAATAGATTTATAAATGTAGTAAACTTCTCAAGAAACATGGTTTCTTAGTTGTAGGGTTTACAGCATGAGTTTTAAAACTTAATAATGCAGCTAAAGTAAATAAAAATGGTTGTGGTCCATATAATAATATTCATTTTCAGAGATTTGTCCAATTGTTCTTAGGTTCCAAAACTTTATTTTCCAATTTTAATTTCTTAAAAGATTCTATAGAGATTATCCAACATGATTTCTAAATTATTTATTTTGTTAGGAATATTTTTTTTAGAAAGATTTTGTCCTGAATTTTTTTCCGAGACAAGTTTCATTAACGTATCGAATTTCCTATTGTATTCAATAAAAATTTATTTTAACTTAACGAAGTTTTGCAATTTCCTTGTTTAAATGTTAGTTTTTCTATATGTCTTGCCGTTTTAAATCCACTTATTGCTTTTCTGTTATTAGTTTTCCGTCAAAAGTATATAATAATATATTTAAGTTATACCACATGAACTATTGACACCTATTATTATTATTAGTTTTGTCCGTGTTCCTAATAACCGAATCGCACTTCCATTGCAAGGCACTTGAACGCACCGCATCGCAATTCTCTCTCCCGGGGTACACGGGATGAGCACATGCTTCGTTTTTCTTGTTTTCCTTTAACCGCTTTGGCCCGATTGACTTGAATACATATATAAATGCATACATACATACATATGTTCCGGTTCTGCTCGAATGCCTAATCGATTGCCTATATACTGTTGACTGTCTGTCACCAAGCCTAGTGATAAGCAGCTGCTGCTGCTGATTCAACTCTGATTTGTGGGAACAGAAACGGATAGGGTCAAGGTACTATAAATTCGCTAATCGTTTAATTTGTTTTTTCTTTCTCTTTCAGTTAATAACAACAGGAGTAACAATATAAACAACAGCAATAACAACATTTCAAGGGCAATTACTCCAAACACCCAGAGCAACAAGAACAATAGCAACAACACTGAAGCCTGCTTTAATAATATAAATTTCATGGCTGAAACCACAAAAGTTCGACTCCTACGTGGTTATATTTTTGCCGGAGAATGGCGTCAATTAAGTCAAAGCGATGCAACCGAATGCAAGGAACTATCATTTAAACCATTCTGGCAGCAGCAATCTATAGTATCGAAACTCAATGAGAAGGGAACCGGATTTCAGCTAAAAGAACAATTTGCCATAATCAATGATGATAAGTTCTTATCAAGTGTGCAACGTCAACAATTGCTCTTAGAGCTATTGCCTTTGGGCGGACAGGTGAAATTGCCTTTGCATCAATTTTATATAGCCTATAAGGATGCTAGCATTACCAATCATTTGTGTCAGGGAAAGGTGAGTTGGTATAAACATTTATAAACTACATTTATCCATTTCTTTAACGACCTTTTTTTAAATTCTGAAAGTAATATTAATCTTAGTAATATTAATAATCTGTTTTACCATAGCAATATATATATCCTTACCTTTTTCTATTCTTGTTCAGCTTCCTGTAATTTCCATAGATGGTTGGGCTCCAATTATCCACAAGCAAACCCAAATTCAATTGGGGGAGCTAAAAGTGCTCTTGGCCATTGGCAGTGAAACCCAGATAGATGAACTAAAAGAATTACGTAGCTTGGAGCTAGATAACCAGCCTTTTCCAGGTGGATCATCATCATTAAGACGAACCACCGATCTATTAGATATGCTGCAAAATGCATTGACTTCCGCTCCACCTGCCCCAATTGCTGCGACTCCATCTCGTTTACAAATTACCAACAATTTTCGCTTCATACTTAATATTGTGGGAGCTGCTGGTCTGCCACTCAATCCTGGCTATGGCAAATCGTCAAAGAAACAGGCTAAACGTCTGGCAGCCGCCAATAAGCGATTTCCGCCCAATGAACCACCAAATACCTATGTGACCTTTCAGGCTATAAATGCAAATAGTTCGACTTATAAATCGCACGAGGGTTTAGTCTATGCCACGCCGATAGTAGAGAAATCCACATCTCCACAATGGAAGACCAAATTTCAAGTGGAAGTCAGTCGGGATTATTTGAGTAATGTAAGTAAAAATCATTATTCAAAGATTGTCTTCAATTTCCTATAATATTCCTTGCTTTTCGCTTCAATTATAGCATCAGAAATTGTTCATTCTTAAGCTCTGGAAGAAGGCTAATTTAAGTGCTGGTGGATTCACTGAACCCACTCCTCTCGAAGACGCCATCATAGGTTTCGCCGCCTTGAATTTAACAAATAGCTCTTTGCCAACTGGCTGGCATAATATTGTAGACTTTAATGGACGTGTTACTGGCGGTCTAGAAGCGCATGTGACACTTGTAGAGGCTCATGCAAGCAATATCATGGTGGATTCCACCATCGAACAATTCGAGCAATCATTGGAGTTGTCCCATCTTCAGTTGGGTCAAGCAATTAAAAGAAAATTCACCGAGCTAGAAGAAATCTCACAGAGATTACGCACACGTTTGGTCGATGTGACCGGTGAAACTTTAAAATCACCCCAATTTGATGTAGATGAAGCTCTTAATAATTGGCCAAAAGAAGATGATGCGGATTCAGATGATTTGGTGGCAGATTTCGAAAGAGCCTTACGCACACCTACGCCCACGTCTACGCCATGTCCTTCGTCCCCACCCCATGCAGCCGGGGAAAAAGAATAGCCCCGGCTTAGTCTAGAAACTTTCTCTCTTCTCTTCTTCACGTCTCGATGTTGTTATCCCTGACAAAGGCTCAATGCTAGTTTTAGAAGTAGATATATGCAATATATTTATCTGTATCTATCGGTTCTGTACTTAATTTGGCATCGTACGTTTTTTATGGCTGTCAATAGCATGAAATCAAAGCTAGCTAACAACGATCACCAGGCGATCGTAGGAAAAATTGAAAATATTTCAATATTTATTCTAAGTTGAGTTTTGTTTTTCATTTATTTTACCTTCTTTCTGGAGGAGACTCTTGGGAAAGTCCCAATCCTGGCTCAAAAGCCCAGATGCATATATACAACATATATATATTAAATATGTATTAGTTTTGAAACTGTGTTAATCACCTAAGTATTTAGTCATTATTAAATAAATAAAAAATTTAAATAAATCAAAATCAAAGATGAAACCTAGTATGGGTGAATATTAGTTCATAAGTCAAGTAATCTAACTAATTATAAGATTTTATTCCCAAATTTTTTTCTTAGCAAGTGAAAAAATGGCCTGCTCTGATGAGTGACAATTGCAAGGAATCGTATTTCCTGCCACAAGACCAAAGGACACAGTTTTCAAGGATATCTTCAACGATCTCCTGGACTTGTAATGCGGACTTGTATGCGGAATCTTAAGTACATCACAAAAGAATACCCATCAAAATTATTTTCTCAGCGAGCTCAAAAATGGTATAAAATCAGTAGAAAAATACAAAATCGCCAATATCTCGGCTTCCCGCAGGACTATAGGAATGTCCTTTGGCTAGACGACAGTCCTTAATTGTAAGATTATTTTTACGTTACTTTCGTCCTGATCCTTCCAAGGATTCTCGTGATATAAGCAATTTTCTCTGGAGAGAAAAGTCCTTTTTTCTCAGCTGTTGAAAGGATTTTCAAGGACCTTCTAATGCCATCTGTCGTTAAACATCAATGACTATCTGCTGGCCAAAGCATATCCCTATAGTCCTTAAATTGGCCGAGTTACAAGGACTTTTCTGATTTTTGGCCAATTTTGATGCCTAACCCCCTTACAAAAATTGCAAGGATATTTTTGATAAGATTCTGGAAATCCTTGAATGAAAACCGATAGTCCTGCTCCTGGAGAATCCAAAAAGTCATTTACTGAGAAAATTGATCATCGTCCTGCGAAGTTATAGCTTCAAGAAGCTGATCCTTTTTTAGTTTTTTATCAATAACTTTCGCATATCCTGCCGCAGGACTAAAGGATATAGTTAGCTAGGATGTCCTTGACGATCTCTATCGATTGGCATCATAAACAATGGGGGTCATCTAAGAATTCAGCACTTGTATTTTTTCATGGAATCTTAACTGCACCCCAAAAGTATACCCCACAAAATTTATTTCCCAGCGAGGTCAAAAATAGCAGAAAATCGCTAGAAAAACACAAAATTACCTATATCTCGGCTTGCTGAAGGACTATCGAAATGTTCTTTGGCCAGATGATAGTCCTTGTCTGTAAGATTTATTTGACATATATTTCGTCCTGATCCTTCAAAGGATTCTTGAGCAAGCAATATTCTCTGGAAAAACGTCCTTTTTTCTCGGCTGTTGAAAGGATTTTCAAGGACCTTTTAAAGTCTTCTGACGTCAAACAACAAGGACTATCTTTTGGCCAAAGGACATCTTGATAGTCGTTAAATCGGGCGAGTTACAAGAACTTCTGCGATTTTAATGGCTAACACCCTTTCAAAAATTGCAAGGATATTTTCGATAAGATTCTGGAAATCCTTGAATGGAAATGGACTTAAAATTAATAAATGCATTACTTTGGATCGCTTTTCTTTAAATACATATTGAAAAATATTTTTAATATAAAAAATTATTACAACTATTGTGTTTATGTGTTATACATTTGCGGGGGGTTGGAGCCCTCCCTTTTGCTAACTGTTTTCACACACATATCGTTATTCTTGTTTTTCTATGTACTAGAAAAAATCCAAACGCTTTTTGCGATGCACAACAAACAAACAAAAAAGATGATATAGATGATTGAACTACAATGTAATCTATAGATATATGTGTTTTTAGATATATTATAAAATGTAATATTATCGATGAATTTTGGCGTGTGATTGGATTTGTGTTTGTATATTTCTATGTATATATATATTTATATATGTATTTTATATTGAAAAATATTATCGTCTATAAAAACCATATAGAAAACTTTGTGTTAATCAAAAAAAAAAAAAACAAAAAAACTATTGAACCCCGATCCTCAAAGAATATTTGCCATCGTCTACATATTTAGATCTCTTAGATATAATGACAAAGGTTAAATGTTATGAGAAAATTGTTCAAATATTTGCTGATGAGCACTTGGAATACGTTTGGTCTATATAAATATATATATAAATATATGTAGATATACAATCCGACTTCTCTTTTTCTCGCTATATATGTATATATATATATTTATATATATAGGTATATTTGTATGTGTATGTGGAACGTAACGTTTCATGTTCTGATGTGCATATTGAAAATCAAAAATAATGGTTCCTCCGTCATCGTCTTCATCGTCATATTCATCTTGTTGTTTCTGCTGCTGCTGCCGCTGTTGTTGTTATTTTTTATGGCATATTTCAGTCAATGACCACACGGGTAAGGAGTATGCCACGCTTGCTCAACCACAATCTATAAATGGAAATCATAAAATGCAATTATTATCAATGAATTCAATGAACCTCTCACACACTCTTATTGTTGTGAGGGGTTGTGGGATCAATGATTTACCCAAAGCCAGCACCCAGCAGCAAGGACAAAACATTGGTAAACAACAGCGAGTAGAGAATTTCGCGGGAAAATATAGATTGGGCACCCAAACGCTTTAAGCGTATGGAATAGCCGCCACCTGTAGTCGATTTCTTTTTATCCTCATCGCCATCCGATTCCCCAATATTTTTTTCAAATATCCAATCTCTGTAAAGAACAATAAATACCAATATAACACATGTATATAATAAATACCAATATAACAGACACATATATCTGTTATTATTTGAGTATTATAATTTTAAAGAAGTCTTTTTTACATACTTCGGTGGTTTTTCCTCTACCACTCCACGATTGTTCCAATTCTGTAACCAATCTCCATTGTCTGTATTTTGTTTATCGCCAGTCTAAAAAAAAATAAAGATAAACATATTTAGTGCCATTGTCTCTCTTTGTCTTTATCTCGAGCATCATGAATAATTTGGAGTAAACATCTTACCTTTGTCCAATAGTTTATATAAACGTTTCTTAGCTCATCATCTGGACAGAGTTCTGATTGTGGACTATTTGGTGGACTTTTAGGGCTATCTCTTGGCGTGTCACGTCGAGAACTGGCCAATGATACAACGCGGCTCGATTGATTCGATTCGCGTTGAGCCTCACGCAATAACCGCAAATACTCCTCACCATTATTAAATGGCAAGGGGGTTATTCTGTCCGGACTTTTAATGCCAGCCATGGCAGCTGTTGTGCTTAATTCAATCCAAGATTCTATAAATAAATAAATAAAGAAAACGAAAACAAATAAGCGTGAGAATATAGCAAGCGGCACATAATGATAATTTGAGATAATATGAATAGAAAATGAAATTTGTAACATTTTAAACTAAATTTGTATTTTGCTTTATTTTAGTTTGTTTCACTAAACATTTTATTGTATTCAACAGGTTTAACGATTTGCTGAGAATATATATATGCTTGTAATCCTATATACATCTATCAATCATCATTTGTGTTGTTCTTCAATAATAGATATTACACTGTACTAAAATATTTTCCATCTGATCCTGTTTAAGCGTTTTATAACCTCATTTCAGTATTTTTTCATAGAGTCTAGCTTGTATTGTCAAGTCATACCATATATGTACATATATGTGTGTATACAAATAATATTAAAAACAAGTCCAAAAATATATCGTCTCCCTCTCAAACCCACCCGCGCTCTGTCATCATTGCTGCTTTTTGTTTGTTTAAACGTACATAATATATATGCAGATATGGTGTACGTGTGTGCATGTTGTGTCAGTGTGTGTGTGTGTGTGTTTTTTTTTTTTTTTTTGTGTGTGCTCGTAGCCCATCGATAAGACAAATAAAAAGAATCACTACTATATACATATACTCTTGCATTTGTGGTTTTCCATCGATCATTCGATCAATTGATTAAAATGGGCTACGTCACTTTAATGAAATTTGTAATGAAAGTAATCTTATACGCTAAGCTCGCAAATATAGGATATATCCACTTGGCAATTGTCTACAAAATGGTAATTAAAACAAAAGGTTTGCAATAATTTATAACCTTTATTCCCACAGAGTTCTATACATATACATATATGTATATATTTTAGAAGACGGCCAGATTGAAAGTTACACTAAATCAAGGATTACATATGTATATACCCTTTCTAAGCAAGAGTATACAATATCACATAGACAAAGTTCCGCTTTGCTTTTGTAAAACATACACACACACACACACACCACTAATTTGTTGTTTAGTCTACACTTATCAAAATTTCATTTTTAAAACACACAGCACAACTGGCGACTGATTGAATAAATGATTGAATGGCGAATTGATGCAATATGTGTGCAAGATTACATGAGAGTACGACAAGATGTTGATAAGATGCCGCGTGGATGAAACAATAATTACTTATTTGCTGAATCAATTACAACGAAACTATTTAAATTCTCGTTTTAAATTATGTTCTTTCCCCTTTCTTTGAATCTTTCCTATTATTTTTTTTTTTTTTTGCTACTTACGTGGCAGACCAAACATAATGAGAAATGGCAACTAAATGAAGCATCTAGAGACAAGTATGGCCATATTTATGTAAGCAAAACTAACGAGAAGGAATCCTTCAAACAGGTAACTCAAACAGGCACAAAACATGGACGTAGCAGGGGGATTAAATTGCAAACGAGTTTGAAGGATAACTACAAAAATCTGATCCAGGCAAAATAAATAATCCTCATTTGAAGTCTCTATTAGCCAAAAAGAGACCTTACTATTGAATTATTTAGGGTATGTTGTTTGCTTTCTTGTTGACCACATATCTAGTCATTTGGAAGAATCTCATATTTGGGATTTGGGTTAGGCTCCGGTTTGATAATAATTGTCATATCCAAACCCTCTAGATTAGCTTTCGACCTACGTCTATGGTATACATGCACATGTGCCACTAGTTGACAGGTGACAGGATCAAGTAAAATTCTAAATAAATATTCGTCGCCTCCTGCAGTTTCCTTCTTCTTGTGAATCATAAAACTTAAGTTTCAAAGTCTCTTTACTCCCACCGTTTCAATATGTATCATTCTCTCTCCCTCTCTCACTATGATGCAGTGGGAACAGGTACGAACAAAGGTAAATGCGTTTTTAGGGGTGGCAAAAGCAAATCAAACTTGGCTTGCTGTGACTCACGGCACGTAGACCCTCAATCTCTTTTGCGCGCTCTTTGTGTTCAGCAGCCCATTGAACTCTAACAAATATTTTTTAAAATAATTTCATTTGTTAATACGCGAAAAAAAATCTCTATAATTGACACTAAGTCGCAATATCTGGAAGCTGTGAGAAAAGAAGAACGACAGCCGCAATAAGGGAAAATGCTTTTTAAAATGTTTAAACGAAAAAAAAAAAAAAAAAACACCGCCACTTGACGTCAAAGCAGATAAAATAATGAAATATAGTGCAAGAGACATGAATGAATAGCATAGACATAGCGTAGGGGGCGATGGGGAGCGGTAGGTTTTACTGTTTACCATGCGAAATTGGTAAGAAGCAGAGAAAACAAAGAGAAAAAAGTAGGAGAATGGTACGACAAAACTAGAAAGATGCAAAAATAAAGAAAAATATACTTACCACCCAGCAAATCTTCCGTGGATTTTGGTGTTGTAGACATTATTTTTTAATTTCTGGCTACTTTTTGTTGTTTTATTATTCCAAAAGAGATAACTTGTTTTTGTTATTTGTTTCAGTCAGATTAAACTTTTTGTTGTTTTTCGGCCCTTGTGTTATGTCGGTATGAGTGAGTGTGTGTGAGAAAATGCGTCTTAACTGTTCCGTTTGGGTTCGCTTTCTGTTGTTTTTGCTGTTTTGTATGTATTGTTTTGTATATTGCAGCTTTTTAAGTGATTATTATTAGTAGTTTTTGTTCTCTTTGAGTTGATTTAACATTTCTTTTCAAAAGTTTTAACTATATGTTTTACTTTCTACGCACCGCTTTGTCAAGCTTAATGCGTAGTAATTCAGCGAAACTGAAACGAATGTTTTTGTTGTGTTTGCCAGCTCCTCAACCTCTGCTGTTGAATTCGCCTAGTGTGGCCAAATCTTGTAAATACTTTTACGCCAAGTTATCGATAAATATGGCGATTGTTTTGAGGCTAAGCTTGTATGGCAGCACTTTTGATTTAAATGCTATGATTGTTGATGAGAAGGAACTTCAATTGTAACAGCGGTTTCAAGAATTAATTAATTGTACATCCACTTTAATTTAGCGCGTTTTCAAAAACAAATCAAATGTTTGCAAATCACTTTTAGCCACGTTTCTAACAAAATAAAAGTTATTGCCTAAAACTAAAGTTTTAGGCGCTACGTACAAATCCTTTTTAGGATCGTATTGAGCTCGGCCAAGCAATTTTAAAAACTCGTGACGCTCCCGCAAACGAAATTCACGTGAGGCTAGCAATTCGGGATTCAGCAAAATTGCACTGTGGGATAGACCCATGTCTTGGTGAATATAACTAAATCGTTCCACCAGATGATCAGGTGCTATAAAGAAAAAGTATGTTACGTTTTTAATAAATAAGCAATTAGGTTTTTTTTTGACTTACGTATCATAATTAGGCGAGGCTTTTTTACTATCAGGTTGCTCAACTCTTTGCCACTGAAGCCCATCTCCTCCTTTAGAGAAAATATTGACTTCCTTAGATTTTCCATGCTGTAGGTTATCACTTTGGGTTCTCTGGTAGCAAGTAAACGCAATTCGGATCCAGTCAAACGAAATTGTTTTTGAAAGTACCCTAGACGACGATCCATTCGCCGGGTGGAGAACATCAACCAATAAGGATTTTGTGTAAAAATGCGACTCCTCGCTTCAGCAGTGAAGTTTTTACTTTTTAAATACTCTACTCGAGTCTGTAGGTCGTCAAGATCCATTTTGAACAGCAGAGGATTTTTGCTGATTATTTGGCCAAAATCGTTGGGAGATACCCCTTGATCTGAGAGGAAAGACAAAATCGGCTTCACATTCTTATCAAACTCCAATTGAAGCACAAATTGTCCCAGCCCCTTGCGTCGCTCAATGCTATGCAAGTCGACTCCAAGGCTGAGAAGCTGTTGCAGCGTAGCAGAGGTATTCACATGGGCAGCCAAATTAAATGTCGGCACATGAGCCTCTCGCTGACCAAAATCGACGGCTGCCTCCAAGTCGCTGGCAAAATTGGGGTCTGGTAGCTTAACATCTTTTGTCTGGTCTAATAATTGACTAGTTGGCGTAGGCCTTTGACTTTGTATTTCTCCGAAATGCCGCACTTGTGTGCATATAGCTGCATTTTGTGAGTTTTTAAAAATGTTACGTATTGCACAGGCAAGCATTGTTGCTGTGTGACCAATAGAAGTGGAAGCTGTTATCGATTACGCCACAGGTTGCTGCCACCATCACACTAGCTTTTAAAACAAAATCGATTTCTGTATTTTGAAAAAATACTTTCAAGTGTCGTTTACTTATTTCGTTTCTATATATATATTCCCTAAATAAAAAAATCTTAAAGATACTTCTTTGTAATGTAATTATTGTTTGATTTATTTAGAGTCATTGTCTTTAATGCTGAAGACCTGGAACCGAATGAGTATGATAATACCCTCACTATATTAAAGTGTCACCATGTTTTATTTTTAAGAAATAGAACTACAAGTCGGAACTAGTTCACAATTGAGTGCTGTCAAAGGCAACAGGTCTGTTTGCCATATTTCGTTCCAAATCTTTCTGTACTTTCTTTTGTTGTCATCAATAACTTTTTAAACAATACAATTAATTGTTTACATAAATTGTGATAGACTTTTTGGACACACTATCTCAAAATCATGGATAAGCTGAGACGTGTGCTAAGCGGCGATGAGCCCACCCCCGAGGAGGAGAGCAGCATCATAACACAGGTGGGAATCAGCCGATTAAAGTTATATGGCCTAAGAGCTAAGGGCATATCTAGTACGGTTGGATAACTGGGTTACCGCCTCCTTTTCACATAATTTTTCTTTTATGATCCTACAATCACATGTCTAGCATAATTCTGGATGACTCAACAACGTTATGCGGCGTGTTATCAATTGTTTTAACAGTTAAAATTGATTTATTTTTTTATTTAATTGTAGATTAATGACATGTCCACATTGAGCTGGTCCACAAGAATCAAGGCGTTCTGCATTTGCTTTGTGTTGGGTATTTTGTTATCGCTCTTGGGGTCCATTGCTCTTTTTCTGCATCGCGGAATTGTGGTTTTTGCGGTCTTCTATACATTGGGAAATATTATATCGATGGCCAGGTGAGACGGCAATGTTTATAAATGTTAACTTGAAAAATGTTTAACGCTTCAATTTTTTCTGTTTATTTAGTACTTGCTTCCTCATGGGTCCTTTTAAACAGATAAAAAAAATGTTTGCCGATACCCGGTTGATAGCCACCAGCATTGTAATAGTAGCTATTGTGATGACCTTTATTTCGGCAATTGTGGTAAAAATATCATTTAAAAAAATTAAAACTCCATATATAAAGTCGGTTTACCGACTTCAGAATACTCTGTACCAAGAAGGGGTTGGTGTAACTTTAAATTTAAAGATTTGATTTTGATTTAATTTGACTTTGTCGTACTACAACATCTATGTTTGCATGGCGGCAATTTCGATTCTCAACAACATCTCATTGATTTGGTTGTTCCAGTTTCAATGCATTTTATTTTGATACACTCATTAAAATTCCTGGGTACGGTGTACACTTAGATGCACACACAGATTGAAAAAGCTAGGCTATAAACTGATTTAAAATTTAAATTTTGAATACATGTATGTACGGAATCGTGTATATATATGGGATCAGTTATATGGCTTCGTTTTTTCAGTTTCTTAATTGTTAAATTTATTTTCATTGTTTTGTTTTAATTTTATTTGTAGTTGAAAAAAGCTGGACTCACGCTTATATTCATAATTATACAATCATTGGCCATGACCTGGTACTCCCTCTCCTATATACCCTATGCCCGGGATGCGGTCAAGAAAACCGTTTCCGCTTGTTTCGAGGTCTAGGCTTGATATTATAATTATATATATAATTATTACTTATTAACGTCAAGTTAAAATTTTTACATTTTGTATTAATTGTAGCTTTAGCTAATTTCTCACTTACACTTTACATATATTAACAGAATTTTTGTCTCTTTTTTTTTGTTTTTTCGCTCTTCTTTTTAATATACTTATTTTATACATACATACACACATTATATAGTTGTTGTGTGAGTTTTTTGTTTTTACTTTCTTTTGCATTTAATTTAATCAGTACAGTTTGCATAAATTGTATGTACAATTTTCGGTTTGTTTTTTGTTCACAATTTTACAAATTCTTTTTCTGTGGAGACAATTGACCTGGTAAGAATAGGAGGGGAAGGAGAATGGTAAAAGAAAATCATATAAGTTAAACAATTTTAATTTTAATATCGTAGTGTGATAAAGTGCATGGGTCTTCAAAGGATTTACTTCGTGACACTTTTTCGTTTTCGTGTTATTTTTGATTTTGATTAATTTATTATATTTTATCCAAAGAGCGAAGCAGGAAAGGAGAGAGAGCGCAAGGAAAATTACATGAATTGAGGTGAGACGTAAAGAGAGAGACTAAACAATGCCAATTGATACTTGTCTCATTGAAAGAGACGTACAGATAAAGAGAGCGAGATAGATATAGACAGGGAGAATCTATTTTGTGAATAAGATGTAAATACAGGCAACATTAGAGGCGAGCCCAAAAAATACACTCAACTAAAATAATATAAACACCACAAAAATAAGGTAAAAGCAAATTACAGAGCTATGGTAACTTCGGTAGTACCGTAGTTATAGACATACTAATATATATATATATATATATGTATATAGTTATTAGTCTTAGGATTTTTATACAATTTAGTTTTGTATGTATAAAATTGTAACAGGAAGTCCTGAGTTAGACAAAAAGGGACAGACGGACATTGCTTTTATTAAATTTAATTAGCTCCTGTTACACTTATGCAAGTGTATAAACCAAAAATGATAAATAAAGTTGCTTTTTACTTTTGCGTTTCCTGCATATTTTAGGTGACAATTTGATTTTAAGAATTTCCTTATTCAGGTTAAAATCAAAATAAAACTTACAAAGGATAAAAAATAAATAGTTTCTTATTTCTGTTGGGCAATTCTTTCCATTTCTTTTCAAGTAAACCAAATTTTAAAAAGGCAAATTAAATATAGACATAAGAAAATAATGTGTAATCAAATGTTGCCTGTCTAAATATTGAGAGAATGGAATCATTAGAGCTTACCTTGAGATGTCGTAGAACTAGCACTAGATGTTGTCAAAGTAATATCGTCTTGTTTTTTTGTCGGTGTTGCGACATTTTTCAGTTGACGTTGCTAAATGAATAGAAAAGAATATGTGAATGAGATTAAATTGCTTGAAATAGATATTGTTTTAGATGAAAATAAACTCACCTGCCACCAGACGGCTAGATACACAAATGACACTGAGATTAGCACTTGTATGGTCAGCCATAGCACAATGTTGATGGCTTGCGTGCGCTCAAACAATTCCTTGCCATTCTTAATACATAGAATGGCCTCAGATACCATGATGGCGCCGTAAACCCAACATTGGGTGCCGACACGTTTGCAGCGCGTATCAGTGACATAGACATAATATTGCCTGTCAAAAAAAAGGGAGAAAAAAAGATGAGAGAAGTGCACACATCATAATAGTTAAATTTAGAACGCAACTGGTTAACTAAATTTGGTTTTTATCACCTAACCGGTTTTATAAAACTGTTTTTATGGTTTTAAGATCATAGATCATCTTACCTAACTGATGGTGCCACAAATAGTCCAATAAATATTAATCGGCCAATAACGATAAAATGATCGGGAGGCATTTCAAAGATATGCTTTAAGAAGAATGTATTTAATTCGGTGACTTGCCAAAAGATGACCAATTGTATAACCGCTGCAAATCTCATAGCCGTTGATTTTGGATCCAACCATCGTATGGCTGACCAACTTTCGGGTGTGAATTGTAGCATGGCACGCTTAATTTTCCCTGTTGTTGTCGATATATCCTTAATACTGGCCCATTTATATTCACGCATTTCGAGAATTTTACATATCTTGAGGCCCATCCAAATGCCAAGGCCATTGCAAATGATTACATCCAATATGAGTGCATCCCACCAGCATTCAATGAAATTGGGCAACAGATGGGCGAATGTGATTTCCGTAATTTCCCACATTACAGAAATGGCCCAAAGTATGCCCATGTGACGTATTAATATGGCTTTAAATGCCCAACCAAGAAAATGGCCCCAAGCGAATACATCTAAATGACCCTTTACACGCTCCCAACTGATGTCAGAGCAATTGACGCCATACTCCTAAAATATATATTAAATCATATATGAATATTGTTATTAGATAGTTTGTATATATATACATATATATATATATAAGTTTATAGTTATAAACGTACGATTAACAGAAATAAGTTTGCTAGGAAATGCAAATACGAACAATTATTGCTCTTACCTTTTCCATATCAATGTGAAAGTTTTTAAGCTTAGGATCTAGCCAATATAATATATTCCTTATGGTTGGATAATTTTGAAACATTAAAAATTGTAATGTCAGCAAATATAAGACGGAACAACCAAATAGGATACGCCAAATAGCCGGATGTGGTCTTGTAAATGGTCCATTCGGAAATGCTATAACCGATACAATAAGAAAGAAGAACACGATGCATAGAAGGCCGGCCCAGAGGTTATCATCCAAATTTGTTTCGTTTCTGTAATGAAATTACAAAAGCCAAAATCAAATGAAATTTCTACATACTATTGTTTGCTGCTGATGATTGACGATGATGCTGCTGCTGCTTATGGGGATGATCAAGCTTTTGTTGCTGCTGATCATGATATTGTTGTTGTTTTTTTCGCAACTGCATTTTCTCCTTATCATTTGCTTTCCATTTGAGGTGCAGAGGGGTCAATGTGAAACCTCTTCACCGATTTCCTTGTTTTGGTTTTGCTATTTGTTTTTGTTGTTATTGTTATTGAATTATTTGCTGTACCTTGAGCTGATTCGCTTAACTTTGTCGCTGTCATTGTGACACATTTGGCAACGCCAGCTACTTACTTGCGAATGTTATTTTGGGGGAATCGATTTGAATCAATTAACCAAGGTTGGGGGCAACAACGGAATCCCAAATCGAGTAGAGAATCAATGTCTTGGGTTCAGGGTTAACCTGCACCAAAGTCGGAATATCTAAAACTAATACTACTACGACTAGGACGAATTAAGATCTAATTGGGTTCACTTCATTACTGAGATTTTGGTTTTTTTTTTTTTTTAGTATATTCAACTGATTTAAGTAAAATCAAGTATACGTTTTTTCGCTTTTAGCAAGGTCAAATGGAATAAAAAGAACGGTGAAAGCAAAAAGCCGATAGAAATGCTACCGTTAGTAGTATTGTAGTGCTCACCTGACAAATGCAAAATACATTACGGCCAGTACTGAAACAGCTAGCAAAGTTATGGTGTGTGGTTTATAGAAGAAATCCAAGGATATGTCATCAACTGGACGTTCATTAACTATCACAAATGTCTGAGCTATCTCCTCTTTTCGTCTTCTGCGTGCACCGGCTCCATTGTCTGAGGTACGCTGTTTGGTTGGTGTAGCCGGAGCACTGGCCGCTCCAGATTTATGAGCAGTGGTAGTTGATTTATGCTGAAGATAGTCGCCCTCTGGTGATCCGCCACCTTCACCCGGATCGCTGTTAGGCGTGCCACGTGAGTTGGAGCGTTTCTTCATGACCTTTGTCTTCAAATGTTTTTAAAATGAAATGCAATTATCAATGACTAAGTTTGCTGCTGGTGTCTTTTTGGGGGTGGCGTGAGCTTGTTGCGGGGTCGGTTCGGGTTGCGCAACATTCATTTGTTTTTCCCACCGTTGATTTTCCTTTTTTATTTGTCCAGTTTTTTGGTATGCTTAGTTTTTGATAGCGTTGGCTTCTTCTCAACGTGTAAATCAATTCAGTGGTCTTATTGATTAAACTTTTATTTGATGTTTTGCCTGCAATAGCTGTTGTTATTAATTAACATGCTGCGCGCGACTTTGACCAATAAAAATCGACCACTTGCCGGGGCACAGAGTTGCCAGCTAGTTAAGAATTCACAACTTAATAATAGAGATGAGTCAGTGACCATAAAATTAATTTGATATTAAGCTGTTTTGCACCATAATGGTTTAATATTTTTGCATAACTACGTTTTATAACATAATGTGATCAAATTTTAAACGATTTTAAGTTTTTAGTCGTTTTCAAAACTATTACTAAGCTTTTTTTACTGTTTAAGTTCGATCCTACAAATATGTTTCAAGAGTGTAACAACTATAAATCATGAGTGGAATACTAATGCCCATCACAGTTGCTTATCTTTCTTTGTTAGTTAGAGCTGCCACCTGATTCAAATGAACAGCTGTTTTTGATTGAAATATCATTGTTTGAGATATCATTTAAACAGTAATTAATAAATAATTCTTAGCAATGCTAGATAAAGTCAAAAATATCATAGTAGTGCTGTCTGGCAAAGGGGGCGTTGGAAAATCCACAGTTAGCACACAATTGGCCTTAGCTTTGCGTCAAAGCGGGCACAAGGTAAGTAGTTCACTTTAATTTCACAATCTCTGTGGGAAATTTAAATCCATTTTTCCTCTTGCTCAACAGGTTGGTCTCTTGGATATTGATTTATGTGGTCCCAGTGTTCCTTATCTCTTGGGTCTCGAGGGGAGTGATATCTATCAATGCGATGAAGGATGGGTACCAATTTACACGGATGAAAGCAAAACATTAGCAGTAATGTCAATTGGCTTTTTGCTCAAGAATCGCACGGATCCGGTTATTTGGCGTGGCCCCAAAAAAACAATGATGATAAAACAGTTTTTACAAGATGTTAAATGGGATGAGTTGGATTTTTTGATTATTGATACACCGCCTGGAACATCTGATGAGCATATAACAGTAATGGAATGCCTGCGAGAGCTGCCATGCAATGGTGCTATCATGGTCACCACGCCTCAAGGTGTCGCTCTAGATGATGTTCGTAAGGAGATAACATTTTGTAAAAAGACGGGCATTAAACTATTGGGCATTGTGGAGAACATGAGTGGGTACGTATATTTAATATTCCATCGGATTTTTTTAAACTCTTTTAATTTAAATAACTTCTCATACGCAGATTTGTTTGTCCTCATTGCACAACTTGCACGAATATATTTTCCTCCAACGGTGGCATCGAACTGGCAAATCTAGCCCAAATACCACATTTGGGTACACTACCCATAGATCCACGCGTTGGCATCTTGGCAGGCACAACCACTTCGGTATTAACTGAAATACCCGAATCAAGTACGGCTCAAGTTCTTAAGGGACTTGTCCAACAGTTGGAAGCACTTGCGGCTTAGAGTTGAAAAAAACTCTTAGTGTGCAGATATCGTTTATTAATTATTTTTGTAATTTATCTAAGTAAAAATGTACAAAATCAATAAATGGACATTAAGGGTTTGTTTTAGACATTTTTAAAATTTATAAAATTTTATAAGTGTCACTCTTCCAAATAGTGTGTGGAATATACCTTAATGCTTTCAATAACAAGTCTTGGTTGTTTCCACTTAAGTCCTAATGACCTAAATGCCATATTTGCTGAATGAGAATGAAAATTAACATATTTTTTCTCATTTTTAAAATTACTGTGAATAATTTGATGGGGAAAATTATCGGATCCACCCGCACTTATTCCCAACGTAATAAAGTACTTAAAACAAAAAATATATGTTATATTTTCAATTGTAGAAATTAAAAAAATATTAAATTTACCTCATCCTTTTGGAATTCGGACAATATCTCCTTATCGGATATGATACCATATGTAGCGCCGTTAACCTTGTAAATAATACGATCCGGATGCCAAATCACAGAAAAGTTATTAAAGTTTTCACCATAATGTTGTGGGGATAGGTTTTCCACTGAGTATTGTTTGCCATGATTTTTTATGCCACCATAAAGCCTTCTACCTCCAATTTCAGAGTTTTCGGTAGAAAGAAGATTTACGTTACCTCGCGTAAAGGCCAGACGAATGCTTAAATTTTCATCATATTTTGATGTTAGTTCAATAACTGAAAAATATAATATTAATTTACTTTAAGATCATTAATACATATTATATATACACGATGTTTGTATTGAGCAGAGACACTTACTTGGCACTAACCAATCTCCGATTGGCATTTTGGCCCGTATATCTACTGTTCCGTACTTAAAATAGAATGTATGTTTCGAATCCATTTTAACACCGTCATATCCTCGGCTATACATTAAATCGAAAAATTTGCTAGTTGTTACTTTCTTTTTTGAATGACACTTAAGTAAATATGAATCTTCGGTCCGATTCTCAGCTTCAGCTACTTCAACATGCAAACGTTTTTCTTTAATAAATGCAGTGGCACTATTATTTGTATAATAAACTACTGTATTTCGATCAGCACAATTGTGAGGTGACCACATTTCATAGTCAATGGCATCCGCAAAATTTGCATTGAAAATTAATTCACCACTGCATATTGGGATTCTTGATTTTCTTCCTCCCACTGTTGTTTCTGTTGGTATGCAGATTCTATTTGGTTCCTTAACTCGTTGCCTAAGTTTGGAGCATATTGGAGAACGCAATTGATTTTTCTTAAAAAAGTCCACATTGTGTTTGATGGTCGATTCAGCATTGTCTGGGTTCATCGTAATATCAAAGAATTGGGTGTACAAATTATCAGATATATCTACCAAAGCGTATAGACGCAATTTATTTTCTTTTAAATTGGTATTTAAATGATCTTGCATAACCCAGGGATGGCTTAGAGTTGAATTGGAAGCGTATTCATATTTACCAGGACAGATCTTATTCATTTCAGCATAAAATAAAACACTCTTGATGCGTTTGTCATCTATTAAAATATATTAAAATCAAATTTATATTTATTTTCTTTCTAAACTTATTAAAAACCCAAATAATTTTCTTACCAAATGAGATCCAATAGTCGGTATTAGTCCAGTTAACAATTGGTTTTAAACTTAATTTATTGGCTTGCCCAATGCAAACCAGACTTCCAAGAATCAGCCAAGAATTATGCCACATCATTATACACTTTAAATTAAATTAATCGTAAATATAAAATGATGCTGTGAAATTTATATATATATATATATATATATATATATATATATATGTAAATATAGAGCAAAAATGGCGAATGATCTCTTATCTCTCTTATTAATTTCTAGAAATGTAAATTAATTAAAAGAGAAAAAGACCTAAAACTGTGGCTTTTCAATACATTAAAAGTTAAACTATATTTATAGTTTTCCCAAATTTCCGATGCTATATATTTTAACAACCGCTTAAACTCACCGCACAAAGACTATTGAGTTGTCAGATGTCCGAGCTTCATGCTACTATATACGATAACTGATCAAAATAAAGCACATAAGCCGGCTCAATCGACTTAGGTATACCCTATATCAAGTAGAGATAATTATTTATAGAGATATACTCTCTCTTACTCCTTTAAGGCTCCTTTACAGGTTTTTTTTCTTAAATACACTGCTAAAGCTATAAATTCTGATGGAGTAATCTGATCAGGAAGACTCTTGAGCGTGTATATATGTATATGTATGTATCTATAAGTAAGAGTATGCCTGTCTGTCTGTCTGCCGATGTATTCTTATCAATATTTTGTTAATGTATTGAACTTACAATATTAAAAATACAGACATAGAAATCAGTATATTATTTATTTTTGCCTCGTGTGGATGCTCTTTTAACGCTCTCATAATAATAGAAAAGAATTCGCAGACATAAGGTTATCAATGAAGGGAACTTGATCCCATACTTCGATATGGTTAAAATGAATGCTTACATTTATTGTACCTTTGCATTTATAATGCTTATAACATGTCTTAATGCATTTGAACTCAACTTGCCAAATGTTAATGTTAAAGATTCGATAATTTCACTATCATTGCAAGGTATAAAACAAATGCAATATTTGATTAAAAACTATAAAACTTGTATATAGTATATATATCATGAACTTTTGTAGACTCGGGATTCAAGTTCGAAACTGTTTGCTTCTATATTGAGGTAAATACGAATTGTTCTGGTGAATTTGTTCAAGCCAACAAATCTTCCGCGGATCCCATATGGAAGGCTCAACATGATTTCAAAGCGCAATTAAAACAAAATGTTCCTATTCGAATTTCCACTTTGGTTGAATTACACGACAATGGTGCTAGCAAGAAAATATTAACAAAAGTAACAAATTATATAATTGATAATCAAGGCAGACTGCAAAAATCACTTAAAACTAAGATAACGCCCAAAACCATAAAAAAATGTAGTAAAGAAAATAAATTAGCTGAAAACTGCAAGCCAGTTGAAACTGAACTGGGCAATGGACAAAAGCCAACGCTTAACAATGAATTGATTTTTAATGCAACTTTTGATGAAGACTATGATCTGGCAAGATATTGGAAGCATGAGGTGCGCTCTTTAGTTGATTTGGATCTAAAGGAATTTGTGGCCTTTGTCAAAAATGATGAACATATATCAATAAATGATGGAACACTACATTTAACCGCGAAGAAAAATGTAAACAAGGCTTACGGCATTAAGGGATGCACGAGCAAATTGGGTTATAGTACAGAAATGCACCAAAAGGAGTGTCAACTGGAAAAGTATCACTTCAGAAGAAATATTGCACCTGTGTTTAGCAGTAAAATTCATACAAGGGAACGCTTCTCTTTCAAATATGGACGCATTGAATTTCGCGCAAAAATGGCTAGCGGCGTTTGGCTATTCCCTTGTGAGTCAAAAATAAATAATTAAAAACAAACAATTATTAATAAAAAAAATATTTTTCTTTTCTTTGAGATATTCTACTACAACCGTTCGATACCTATACTGAGGATCCGCACGCAAGTCAACTTCGGCTTGGCTATGTTCGGGGCAATAAAAATCTCGATACTAAAGATGATATAAGTCAAATTAATAGCAGAGCTCTTTTTGGAAGTATTTTAAATTGGGACAACGATAACCCAAAGGAATTATATAGTAGTCATACTTCAGCAGATCCATTTACTGATCATTTCCACGACTATACAGTGATTTGGCATCGAGATAGAATTATATACAAGGTGGATGGCTATACATATGGAACTATAAGCGATGAGGAAGCGCTTAAAAACTTTCAAAAGCCGGTATGTCTGTCTTATTTTTAAAAACTGAAAAAGCGAGTTCGATCTGTAAATCGATCCATTTCATGAATTGAGTGGATCGTAGTTAATATATAGTTGGCTCATTTTTCCATATAATGGTTTGTCAATTTTACAGAACTTGCTAAAATTTATACATTTTTGGTATCACATTTTTTTTAGTGTTATATTGTTCTGGGCTTGACCGTTAATGGAATTGCAAATTTTCCAAATAATGATTTAACCGGGAAACAGAAGCATTTTTCGAATTCAGATCCAAAGGCATCAATCTTATTATGGAATAAGTTGCCGTGGGAAGTATCCAGTTTAAAAATTAAGCACTTGCGTGTCTATGCAACACATAATGAAGAATATTAAAAGATTAACATAAATTCAAAACTTTTTAAAAATTTCATAAATAAATTTTATTGTAACTTGTAAAGGACTTAGAAAGTCTTTCCGTTATTTTTTTTGAACCATTGTTGCGGGAACTTTGTGTAGATTTTTTTTTACGCTTATCTGACGACCAATCCACATCGTCTTCATCATCTGTTCCACCACCGCCTGCATGGCCGCCACCACGATCTCCACCTGAATGCAAATATGTGGATGATGAACTGGAACTGGCACTTGTCCCCTCTTTAGTGGCTAGGCGACGTGAAGCAATTCTCGATGAGATTCTTCCCATTCCCATACATTTTTCCAGATGCGGTGCAAATCGGGCAGCAGCCACAAGTCTATCACAGTTCGGGCAAGTGCAATCCATTGGCTTCTTTGCTGTTGATATGCCAAATATATCCAAATTTGGCATTTCACATATACGGTACGTGGACTCCTCGGCCAATCCATCTAAGGCGGATAGATTTCCACTCTTTCGCAAATGATGTGTCTCTATAAAAATGCCGGCTACGGCATCATCGATAAGTGTTTTGTACAAGTAATTCGCCGCCTCGTCTAAGTTATTGGGTTCCTTGAGTAAGGCACGGAAATTGCTGATTATCCTGTTGGTTTTTATTGTTGCTGTAGTTGTCGTTGTATGGCTCTGCGTTTGGCCGGTGTTTGATGACATGCCGCCCAACGGTTGAGCATTGGAATTTGTCGCCATCGTACTTTTTTAGTTTAATTAAAAATTTTGTGTTTACCCTTGGCCAGAAATAGAGTGGCTGTCTATGGTTAAAAATGAAAATCAAATATGCGGGGTACTCATGTCTACAGACAATGGATTTTCGCAGATTCGTACAACTAAGCGACTAACGAAACCAGAGTCACCATTTTGGAGTAAATTGGCCATTATATAATATTAAAAGTTATAAATTAATTGCATTCATTTCTTATGTTATTCTTTTTTAGACTTAAGATTTTATTAACTAGGATGTCGTTGCAAGGTGTGATATTTTGTCTTTAGTTTAGTTTGGTCACACTAAAGCATGGACGATTAAATAAAATAAACAGACAAAAAAAATCTACAGAAATGCTGCTGAACAAGAAATCTCTCATATACAAGCATCTAGTGGACAGACTCTTCGACCAATGTCAAAAACTACAAACTGAAAATGAGCGTTGTGTTATGAGGTAAAAGTTAAGAATTCGAAAAACAAATATATTTGATGGTTAACGAAGGTTTTTATATTTTATACCTCCAGAGTCAATGGTGTGAAAAAAATTATGCGTCGTCGAATGGAAGACATAGAGCTTCTTAAAAAACGACTAGACGAACATGGTGATCAGTGGCGAGAAATTCCAGTGGTGGTGCCACTTCCAAAAGGCAAAACCGAACAAAAACCTCGGGGACCCAAACCTAGAAAGAATAAACCAAACATAGAGGATGGCGGCGGTGCAGTGGATGAATCAAAAAATACCGTAGCCGCGCCAGCAGTTTCTACAGCACGTAGGCCGAGAAAACAACGGGCAAAAAAGACACGGTTACCGATGAAACCACAGCAGCAACAACAGCAACAAAAATAACAAAATATATTTAGATAATTTAAAATTGTTAAGTTAAGTGCGTAAATATTATCATAAGCTTATGTGTATTTATTAATCTTTTTATTTATAAACTAAAACAAAGAAATTCAACGGCGAATAAGCTGGGATAGTTCCACTCTCCCATCATCTACTCTGCCTGTCTAAGACGTGCCAAACGCTGTGTGAGCTCGTCTTGCTCCTGGGACACCTGTGTGGAAGCACCAATTGTTTGACTTTGGACCCCGCTTGGCAATTCCATATTGAGTTCTAGTCCAGCTTCATCGGCAACTTGTTGTAGTAGATTGTCGACATCACCTTGTGGCACTGATGTTGTCACCGTATCGGACATTGTGCCCTCCATAACCGAGCTTTGCACATCCAAATCTTCAAACTGAGATTCAAATTTCTCCATCAGCGAAGAGATTTTCTCCAAATTCATGCCCTTCATGGCCGCATCCATAGCCTTAACTACACCAGCCATGGAGCCGGTGACCTTGCGTGTTGTCAGTGCCGATTGTACACGACTGGCCACCGCATCCACACGGGCACTCATCCGCAAATAATTGACAGCCTGATTCTTTTGTCGAATGGCATTCTCGGCATGAATTCTAGCCACATCCATGTTACCCTTTTGTATCGCCTTTTTAGCCTTGGCCTTTTCCAGTTTCTCTTCTTTTTCACATTTCTTGGAATTACGCTCCAACTCCTTTACAGCAAATTTTAGATTAAAAAGGTGTTCTAAGGATAGCGAATTTATATATAGGTAAAATGGGTGTTATTTCTTTGTCTAAGTCGTCATTATTGTTTTTCATCATTTTCTTTAAAAACTTACTTTCCATTGAAGATGTCGACATATCGTTACCCAGTTTGAGGCCTTTACTAAAGTCAAAAAAAGTGTCAAAATATATTGGCAGTGGGTTTGGCTTGCAACTAGAATTTAGCCAGAATTTTGTTTAATTTTGCGTCTTTTATGAGCCACAGCAGCCTATGATTCACTCTAATTTCCAACCAGTGTTGTTCATCGTCAAGTGTTGTGCAGAGTTCAAAAGTGCCTTTGGAAATTTCACATTTTTCACGATATCACACTGCCCACAAAATTTCGACAGTGGCGCTATCAAAGTACATTTAAATTCCGCTAGAGCGATGCGAATTTCCTTTTTGGAACGTTAGAATACGATATTGGACAATTGGATATTGAGAGGCTTATGCAAACAGCCAATTTTGTTTTTAATAATTGTATTTGTTTCAAATTCGTTTTTTGAAAGAGTTTTCTGTATGATTATTTTGTTCAATGTTATTAAAACTCAGCTTATCGTGCTGATTACGTATGTACATACATATATAAATTTTGTATATGCGCTATGCGTTGCAAACTTCGGATCAAATAAATGTACTATTCCTAACTTTGTTTTTATTTGCTTTTTTAAAAATCCAAAGGTGATTTTAATCCCAAATTTTTTCCTCTACAAAATATTCCTGAATAAACAACTCCCAGTTAGATAAACCCAAAATAATGAGGAGTCCTAACAGCAAACCAATATTGAATAGGAAGAATTATACCTAAAGGTTCCATTAAAAATGGAATTAAAAACGTTTTGACATGATTGACCTAATTATGTATGTAGGTTTCTCACGTAGGTTTACGTATTGTAAATTTTCATAATAATGATAAAAGAGAGTAAGGCTACAAGGTTGACCTTGTAAACAATGAATCTTCTGTGTTCTTTTGTTAAATATGATTTTAATGTATTATTAAATATAAATATTAACTAGTTTTTGGTATAATATAATTTTCAAATATTGAAGCCATAATTGAAGTAAGTAAAAAAAGGGAAAGTTGTTTTAAAAAAGAGAAGAGATAGTTTCTTTGGTAGTTTATTTACATTTTATGAGTCCCTCTATATGCAAAGTACGATGCTATCCATTCACCGTTTATTCATAGCTGGTCTATCAATAATATATGAGTCGCAAAACGATTGCATCTCGCCTAGTGGAGCACAAAGGACTGGGTCAAATAGTGCGACCGAAATGTGCATTTTATGTGCATTTCAAAAACAATAAAGCAAAACAAAAGGCCAAATTGGTCAAATATACATATACATATATACCTATATACATATGTAAGTGGACAAACAAACCAACAAACAAACAAATAAACGAACGAACGAACGTACGAACGAAAACACTCAGAATGGTCGAGAAGCGAACTGAAAGCTGAAACAATAGAAGGGCCTAGACTTTTGTTCTGAATAACTTTCAGTTTGTGTTCCCATATCAGTTTCATTATGCTCTTCCATATATTGTGGTTTGACCATCAGTATGTATTAAGGATGATAAAACAGAGCTTGGCATTTAAATTATGACTCTCAATTAAGCATAATGCATTCAGAAGTGGCCAAATTTGGTAAATTTCAACTGTGTCGTCCTTGCCCCAACAATTCAAGTTTGCTCTCCTATAAATTGCCCACAAATTACACAATTGACCGCCAAAACTTTTTGCCCAAATTAACTTCGACTCTGGAATCTTCTGTGCATGTTTTTTTTTTTTTGCTCTTTTAAAAACTTTTTCACATAAATTTCATAAATTATTATAAATATTGTTTGGCCTAAGTTTCTCTCTCTCTCTCTCTCTTAAAAGAAAAAGAGGGGAAAACACACAAATTATTCTCATCGTTATGTGACAAAGGGAAAAATAACTCAAAAGTATACATACATAATAATTTGTTAAAAAGTCATAGGGAACTTTCAATGACAAAGTCCTAAAACACTTTGAATACTTTTGAATATTTTTAGTTGTAAAACTAACTATATTTGTTCAATTGCTTACTGAAATATCTTAAACATTATTAGAGATATTGCATTTTTTTTTGTGCATTTTTCATTTCTTTCGTCGATTTTAACATTTGTGCACTTAATACAAAAGTTGAGTGGCGGAATGATAGCCAAATGAAACCGAACGCAAACAGTAGTTCATGTTCATTTTTATGCTCTTTATCACGCGCCAAAGTTAACGCCACGTAACATTTCTTGCATTTCAGTCCACAATTTGTTCTTGACTACAGACCGACCGAACTCTAAAGGGAACACAACCACCCAACCCAACCCAATCCAACACAACCAAATTCAGCCAGGCAATCCAGACGACAGTCAGCCAAAGGCAACGAAAAGATTAAATCAGCGTAAAGTGCAAACACTGTGTCAAGTGTAGGTAGCCGACCGCCAAACGCCTCAGACACGGCTAAAACACACGCCACCAGGGCCATTGATATACCCTAGAAGAAGAGTATGTTTGTATGTATGTATGTATGGCAAGAGAGAGGGAGTGAGGGGTTTTAGTTTGGACAGCGATAGCGACACTAAAGACAGGGGCAAAAAAGAAAAATGAAAAAGAAAAATGTAGAAAGAAAAAAAAGTGGATAAATGTCAATCAATTTAACTGGCAATGTGATATGGACTGATAGTGGAATAGATATAGTAAAGTAAATTTGTTAGTAAGTTTTTGTTATTTTTTTTTCTCTACTGTGTGTGTGTGTGTGTGTAGTTGATATGGGGAAAGGTATTAAGATTAATAAACAGTTTATGGATAAGGGATAGAAATTCGATTAACAAAAGAACAACTTAAGAAAGGTGTGTGTGTGTGTGTGTTTTATTACATTTATGATATTATAGTGGTTCGATATATGGATCATGGTCTTTGGTTTATTGTATCTATAGTTAAAGTTAAAAAAACTTTTATTTTTAAAAGTGCTTAAAACTGAAAATATAGAAACTTTAGTTTTGTAGCTTAGTTATCTCCCTTGATCGATATAAAGCTAACCAATTTCGCCAATCATATGCATATAGCCTTTCGACATAGGTTTGGCATGGGAGTTGTGATTTTGCATTAGAAAATTTCATGATATATGATTTGGTTTGTGACCACAGTTTGATTCGTTTTGTAAAGGGCGTGGCTTGATTATGGGTGATGTCAACAAATGACAGAGGACTTCATTTCTGTCTTTCTCTCTCTCTCTCTCTCTCTCTCTCTCTCTCTCTCTCCCTCTTTGTCTATTCGTGTCTTCTGTTTGTAATTACCAAACAAAATGTCTGGCCAACTTCCTCTCGGCCGGATTTCTTCATGCTCTTGGCCGGCCTGTTGTTAATGTGTCTTAAATTGTTGCCTCGTATAAAATGTTGTAGCAAATTTTTGTTAATTTTCTTAAAAAGAGTTTTGCATTGCATTCGGTTTGTTCTTAATTTACCCCCCTCCCCCCCTATCATTGTGTTCCTTTCTCTCTCTAGAGTTTTCCTGTTTGCAAACATTTAGCAAGTTTTCTGTTGCTGTTTTTGATATGCAACTTAATTACAGTTTATTTGCTTTTGCATGCTGTTGCATTGTATAAATAAAAACTGTAATAATTAATGTTTGTATATGGTGTTTTTATTTATTTTATTTTGTATTTTTTATTTATTTACTTTGTTGTATTATTTATTTATTTAGTTTTGCATAGTCTGCTCGTGTTCAGTGGTGCTTTTACCGGTTTGCCAATGCAATATTCATGAACAGCGGGATAACATTATTTAGTTGGCACTGAGAGGGATTGAACATATATATATATATATATATATAAATATATCTGATCTGTTTTCAAAACTCAATTGTAACTAAAATCATACAATGTATATATCTTTTAAAAACATGTGCTTTATATGGATTCTTAACTTGATTGAGATCCCAAACAAAAGAAGATCCCAAGAAGAAGATTGAGAAAAAAGGATTTAGAACGAATCTATTTAACATAAGTGTAATTTTTTTAAAGAAGTTAAATTTGATTAATGATTATTATAATTAAATTAAAGTTCGCAATTATTTTATAAATGTATGATTATATAATAATTTTATATTTTTAAAAAGTTATTTATAATTTTTTTTTTCTTTTGTTTTCTACTTAATTGTTAGACATTCCATATAAATTTTTAAACTGTGATTTGTTAGTCAGCTTTAGTGTGATTATCATTTTCCTCATAGTAACCAAAATTAAGGCGTAACTGTTCATACACTAAAAATATTATAATCGTATTTGGGACCAAACGCAGCAAAGATGGTACAATTCCTCTAAATAGTCCGCGTATACCGAAACGCATCATATAATTGAACTCTTCGGTGGTATTTTTAAAATGACCGGTTTTGGCATTCATTTGAATTGTTTTCAATATCTCAATCGGTTGCAAAATGGGTGCACAGACACAGGCAGCAGTTGTTGAACTCATAAAATGAACCGTTTTGCTATCATGCTCGAAATGGAAATATTTCATATAATAATGTTTTACCTACATATATATATATATATTTATATATATATACATATATAGAATGAGAGATTAAACGATTTGAGATTATATCTCGATCTAACCTGATCATAAACAGCATTCTGACCGATTGTTAATACAGCTGCTCGAATACACGATATGCCCCAACCATTATATAGAGTACGCCAGCCTTCTTCACGACAAATCCGGTATAGGCCAATAAAGACATTATGATAATTAAGCCTTTTACGTTTTGGCAAGGCTCGATCTACATGCATCCTAATGTTAACAACTTCAGTGGGTATACCCACACAACCAGCTAATATTCCAGCAATGCTGGCCGCAAAGATTTTATGCATGAAATTATATTCATCGACATACGTTTTGCCAACTTCATAAAAGTGAAAACGCATTGCGGTGTATGTCAATTGGCGTAAAAGTTGAGCACTTAAGCCATCATAAAGGGACAAAAATCCTATAAGAAATTAGAAAAAAAAAAAACAACAACAAACAACCAAAGAACAACCAAACACAAAACAGAACAAAGGAAAGAAATATAGGATCTATATAATGGAAGGAGTTTTTGGTTTTTACCATCATGCTTTATGGCATACTTGATCATCTGTTTCATTGATTTATCCTTTTTAATAAGCATCATACGAGTCTCGAGCAGATCGAACGGCGAGGTAACAAACTGAGTAACAGCACCTGCCACACCACCGCACCACCAACGTGGTTGGATTCTAAAAGAGAGAGAGAGAGAGAGAGAGAGAGAGAGAGAGAGAGAGAAACTTAGCTTTCAGATGCTCATCAATTTGAATTGATTCCATTTTTTTTGTTTCCAACACTCACCTTTGCTCCTTATGCGATGTGTTGTGACATGGAAATTGTTCCGCCAGTTTGTGGCCGTTTAATGTTCTCTCTCTTTTGAATATAGATTAGCCAAACAAGCATTTCGAAATGTTGAAAAAAAAATAATATAAATATATATTGTTATATTCGATGAAACATAACTGACTAAATATTCTAAGTTTTCTTCGTTTCCTAAAGAGAGTCTCCGGCTGTCATTTAACCTGCTTCCGGCCATTAGTACGCGCACTCAAGTGGCGTTGTCTACTGGTTTTGAGGGTGCCCCTTTTAGGGGCTTCTGGTCCAAATTCGAACTAATTGAGCTGTCTCTCTCTCTCTCTCACTCTATCTCTCTGCCTTTGTGTATGTGTGTGTGTGTCTATTGGTCTCTTTCTCGTTACAAGTTGGTAACCTGTAGTTTTGGTAACTTTTCCCTTTTACAGTTTGGGGTTCCAGGTGTTGCAATTGCAATTACAAAACCCTTTCGAGTAATTTGGCATAGTTTTGGTGGCTTTACAAGTGCAGACAGCAGACACCAGGCACACCCAGAGAGAAGTCTGTTGAAGTTTTAAGTGCGCTTGCTAACACAGTTGTCAAAGAATTATCTCCAGCCATTAGGCATGCGAAATGTGTATGCAATTGAAATTTGAAAGTTACAACTGGTACTAGCTAAACCATGTTAACAGCCCCTCTACACCCCCCTTGTTTAGTGAGGATTAGTGGTCTATCTCAATTTATTACAAATCTATGTATTTAAATAAGATTCAAGAATTTAGTGCATGAGATAGAATCTAAAAGGATTTTCTTGTAGGAGCAATTGAATATTATTTTTTTTTGCCTTTTGCATAATTAAATTTACAATTGTTGGTTCTATAAAGTTCTAAAGTAAAAAATATACTAAAATAGAATTTAAAAAAATGAATTTCAAAACATTTTTTTTTACAAAAATATTTCATTGGAAAATGTTATTTATAGGCTACTTTGCAATATATCGACAAGTTGAGCTCATTAAAAAACGATTTTTGAGAGCTAACACACACTTTTTTACCACTTTATCCAAAACAATCAATCAAGCTCTCAATCAATCAATTTGGCATTCCCTATACGTTGTTTGTTAGTTATTTCTTATTTTTAAACATTCGCAAGCAAAAAAAAAAAAGAGGTATACTAATTTCAAACAGAAGTTTGTAATGCATAGAAAAGGATATAGAGAGGACTTGTCTTTAGCTCTTCATGGACTTTATAATATAAATGCTTTCTTTTCATACTTATCATTATAATACTTTATAAATACTTATAAATAAATTTCTCAAATTTCATGAAAATCGGTTGACAATATCATATAGCAAAGATCAAATGAAATTGCTTACTTAGTTTGATTTTCTTAGACCTAATTAAATAAAGAATTTACAAGAGTATACGAAATTCGTTGTAATAAAAGTTAAAACCAGCTTTCTAGTTTTTTATTGCCTTCAATTTCAACGCGCTTGCAATTTGCGCAAACAATTTATGAGTACTAAAAAAAATAAAAGAGGAAAAAAAAAAAGAGAAATGGATTCATAAATTTCAACTCGCCCTATAGAACATATACCTACATATAGTCTTATACATATATAGTTACGTATTGGATATGCACAACTGTACAAAATAAACTATCCTATTTACTACTCGCACTTATTGAGTCTCACTCTCTCTTTCTTTCTGTCATTTTTACCGTTATCCATCAATGCATTGGCAAATGCGTAAGCAGTTAAATGTCTACCCTATTTCTAGAACTTTGCAACCCTTTTTTTTTATAGGGTAACAGAGTAGAAGGGTATACAAACTGAAATAGTTTTCTGTTCATCATAGATTTTGGCTTAAAAGAGTAAGACCTCTCTTTATATTAATATTAAATTAAATTATATACATATATTTAGAAGAAGAAGGAAAAATATCAGAAGATCTGAAACTTTGCTTTCATAAGACAAGATATAAATAGATAGAAAGATATAGTATAAATTAATCTGTCTTTGGGTATCGAATATTCGTATCTTTGACTTTATATAGAAGCTGGCATTTATTTATTTACATACTTTTATTTACTTTTCGTACACGTTGGCGTTCCCGTTGCTTGCTTTATCTTTTGTTTTTTTTTTTTTACTCTCTTTTGCATTTTTTGTTATTTTTATATTTTCATTTTGGCTCTTGCGTTGAGCTTTTCAATTTGCCAGTAAAATGTAAAATAATATATCACGTTTGCAGCTTAAGAACATTCACAGAGCCATCTCTTACTCATCTTTTTTGCATTCACTTGGCACTCACATCTTGGCATTTCTCTATGGCAAATTCACTTTTGAAAATTTAATGCTCAGTGGGTTGAAGATGGCTAAAAAGTTTCTTTTCTCTCTTTCCTTTTTACTATTCTTTCTTTCTTTTTTTTTTTATTATTTCATATAACATGTCAATTTCATATGCCTCTGTATCGACAACTTATTTATTTGTTTTTGTTGTTGTTGCTGTTGGTTTCCTTTAATATTTGTTATATAGTAATATCTTTATCTAAAGAATATAGTTTATAGGTTTATGGGCCGTTTTAAGATTTTGAAGTTTAAAGAAGTCATTTTAAAAGTAAAAATAAAACCATAAGTATTCAGTTTAAAGAAAAGTTTCAATTTAAAAAAAATATGCATATTAGTTAAATATATTCTAAACATATTTATTCATAAGAATTTAAAACTATTTTGAGAATTTGGCTTTATGTACATTGTATAATATAAGAAATGGTTTTGTTGAAAGTTATTGGTTTAGTAATCTTATACATAAAGGTATATAAATTCTGGATCAGAAAATGATTTGGTTCTGGATAGACAGTCCATAAGCTAACCGATCCTAACTTTGTCTGATTTAGTTTTCGATAGAAAGGTTCCCTAGGATGGAGAATAAACAGGCTCCCACTTTTATGAAAAATTCTCTGAAGTTCTCCTCCTTCCTTCCTTGGACACTATATCAGAATTCTTTAGGACATTATCTAGAAATTGTTTAGTTAATCTCAGGTCAAACAAAAAACATTGTTTTGGAATCATCATTAATTTGTAAGATAATTATAATTATTTATTGATTAAATTAAAGCGCATGCAATAGTCTTTGTGTATTAATTTGCAGACATCGTCCGTTTGTAGTATCATTTTTTTCAAGTCTTTCGGCTGGAAAACTTTCATCAAACTACAACAAACTTTCAAACACGGACTTTTGCAAGCCGAGGGGAAATAAAAAACAACCAGCAATAACAACAATAAGAAAAACAAGAACAACAATTATACTTACAACAGCAATAAGAACAACACGGTTACGACCCATGAATGCAACGGCTGCTTGTCGATGCCAGGGCAAAGTAACCACATGTAATGCAGCAGCAGCAGCAGCAGCAGCAGCAGCAGCAACCAGCCATCCGACAAACTTGGAAAACTTAACCAGCAACCGACCAGAATCAGGCATAACAACAGACAAAAACAAAAAAAAAGAAAAAACTTAAGTGAAGAAATGGACGAGCCAAAAGAGAAACAGATGGAGGAACAGACAGTAGAAGGAAGAGGACGAGTACTTCTCTAGCAGAAGATGTACATAGATTCTTTGCAAGTTTTTCTTGCACATTGTGGCTTGTTGTCTATCCGATCCCCCCCCCCTTCATTCTCACACCACTTCAATGCACCACCACTATCCACCATCGCCACTCCATCACTCTATCTTTACCGCTCTCCATTTGGCCAATTTTGTGTTAAACTTTTTGTTGAAAAATGTTTTTGGTGAAAATATCAACATTTGCAGATAAGCATATCAAGAATCAGGTGCAAGAGGTTCAACAACAGTCAGGAGCCAAATGGTCAAACCTGTCACAAAAGTCATTTAGTACTATGTAATATGTATGTAAAAAAACAAAAACAACAACAACAAAATAAGAAGACAAACAACAAAAGAATGCACAGCATAATAATGCAAGTTGGGATTAAACCAATTGCTATATATATAGCATATACATCGGCTATGTACAAACATATATAGCCAAGTCAAAATAGGTAAAAGATTGATAATCCTCGACAAAAAAAAAATGAAGCAAGCAAGTCGTCCCTGCCGATTTTGCGTATACCCTGTACTAAGTAGAGGAACTTTATTTAATCAAACTCCTTAAAATTTGCCATCTGTTCAAACTAAAATTCTCCTCACAAGTGGCAGCAACGAACGCATGCTATCTCGCTCACACTTACTACGCAATGTCGCACATGGCATTTCAGTGCAAATTTTACATAGGTATATCTTTAATATTTGTTTTCCGATTTTAACAAAATTTGGTCAGCTGATACCTTTTGGCCATATTATTGGGTGTGCCAAATAAAAATACGCTACCTTCAATTTTACTCTAGTTATTCGTTTTTCCTAAATTGCGGAAGTGGGCGTGGCAAAAATTTGAAACAAACTTGATCTGCGTAGACACTACACGAATGCTGACACCAAATTTGGTTACTCTAGCTCTTGTAATCTCTGAGATCCACGTGTTCATACGGACGGACAGACGGACGGACAGACGGACAGACGGACGGACAGACGGACATGTCTCAATCGACTCGGCTATTGATGCTGATCAAGAATATATATACTTTATGGGGTCGGAAATGCTTCCTTCTGCCTGTTACATACATTTTAGCGACTTTAATATACCCTTTTACCCTATGGGTACAGGGTATAACAAATAACTACTTTGCTCTGACTCTTGGGGGTGGGAATATATATGCTACTATTATAATAATAGCAACAACAATAATCGTTATAATAATAGTCATAATCATAGTCATAAACAAATGCAATACAAACAGCTTCTAAATTGCATAAAGGCCAAAAAGGCTGCTGTAGCTCTGTGATATGCGACTTTCGAGTGCTCTTCATTAAAATTCTAGTTACACTAAAATTTTCTTTTATCTTAAATAAATTTAAGAGTTTTTTTTTTTTAAATTTTTGTACAATTATTATATATATTTTAATGCAAAGTTGAATAGTTCTATTGGCTTATTTAAATTAAGTTCACTTTGTCTTAGTGTAGGGTATTATTTATACTACCATCATGTCGTATACTCAATTATATGGCAACCGCATCGAGGCGAACTCTATGCATTTTAGTTTCTGGCTCCTGACTTAAGTTTTGTTGGGTTATTTAAAGTTCGCAGCACCATCGCGTTATTAATAAATGCCTCGATGGGGAGCGAAACTCGTACCCGGATTCAGACTCGGCCTGGTCTGGTCTGGTTTGGTTTGGTTTGGTTTGGTATGCAACGCTTGATTAGTGCAGCGCCTAAGTTATGGCCAGACTTCTGGGTAGTGGGTCCAAAGCGACAACGAACAAGAATGAGAATGAGAACGAGAACGAGGCTTCCTGTAAATTGCTGTGAGTTTTGCTTGGCGCAAAGTTTGGCGCGTTATCGTCAAACTTTAATGGAACTATGTCGTGTCGTGCAGTGTATAGGGCTGTAATAGTGAGATGGGCGTAACAAGAATTGGTATATAGGGGGGTTAAACTTCCGTATAGGGTTAAATGGGGTGAGAAAAGGGTTGAATTTTTTGGGCCCACAGGCTAATTGTTGTGAACCGCACACTTGACAGATTTGTGGACTATGCAACTGGGCGAGGTGGAAATTAAAACAATATGAAATAGTTATAGAAGTGTTGCAGCAACGAACTCACCGTTCGTAAAAGTTAAGGAACGCACCCAAAAGGAAAACTTGATAAATTGTGATTAATAGAGCAAGCAAATTAAATGGTTTATCCAACACATATATAGAAGCCACAACATATAATGATGCTACTGGAAATTTCTATTCATTTCTTAAACATTAAAACAAATATTACATTATCCAAAAACAAAACAAAAACTATTACAATTTATAATAAATATTAATATTGTTTACCTAACTTTATTGGTTATCTTCTATTGTCTTAATTGTATTTGTGCTGTGGGTAAGCCATAAGTAAACTTTCTCAACCAGTCTCAATTAACCTTATTTAATACAAAACTAACCGTATCTAACTCAAATAGTCATGACTTTAATGCTTTATATAAACCTTAATTGCATTTATCCATAAAACAATCTTATCTAACATAATTTCACCAAACCTAACCTCAAAATAAATACAAACTTCACATAAAGCATTGCATAAGCTAAACGAACCTAACCTAACCTAAACTAACCTAACTTAAAAGCGGGTCAACAGTGCGTATGCGTAACATTTAATAATGCAAATCAATGTGGGCTTTCATTGTTGTTGCAGTTGTTGTTGTTGTTGCTGTTAGTTGCAGCGGCGGCAGCGGCAGCAGCAGCAGAAGCAGAAGCAGCAACAAACCGCCTGCATAAACAAACTATGCAAATTATTTTAATGGCAAACAAAATGCAAGCCAAGCGACTAATAACCTGCCAACTCTTGTACGTACATATCAGATATACATACATACATACGTACGTATATATATATATGAATATATAGGTACATACATGTATACACGTATGCATGTAGTGCACCAGGAATACCAACAGCAATAGCAAGAACAACAGCAACAGCAACCACAAGTCAGTCATAAAGTTGGCTCTAAGCATTTATGCAAATATTAATGCGAGAGAGGCGCCTAAGTGTTGACTATCTTTTTCTCTTTCTCTCCCACTCATTTATTTACTCATTTGCTATCTTTGTCTGTCACAGTGAATAGTCTATCTATTTATCTATATGCAAACGTCATTCCACTAATTTAGTTTCATTGCGTAGCATTATTCTTATTTTTCCACGACTGGTCCTAAAATTGCCTACTTACAAATTCAATTTCCACAATGATTGCAATCACGATTATGGTGAAAGAGAGAGAGAGAGAGAGAGAACAAGAACAACTGGGCTCAAACATGACATGAGAGAACCAGAGGATAGGAACAGATAGGGACAGAGTGGGTAAACGGCAATGTAGTGCAAAAGAGTAGGGTGCTGTGGGCACAATGATCCATGTATAGAGATAACAATGGCGTCCATACGTGCAACATTTACCGTCGTTTACGTGACACCAAATCAAGTGAGAGGCGCTCACAAACAGCAGTTTCTAGCTTTAGCTCTCTAGGCTCAGACTTAAACACCATAACACACCATACCCCACACCCCATACCCCACACTGCTCTACCGCAACACAACGCAACGCAATGAAACGCTACGCAACAGAGTCTCGTTACATACATAAATAGTTGGGATTCGGATTCGAATGATGCGGACCTTCTCACGTCCCAGCATTTAGCGCACAACTTTCGCTTGAACATGGCAGCAACTGCGTCCTTTTCGTTCATCAAGTTTGCCCTAAATTAATGTTCATTAGTCACGTTGCGAGTGTAATCAATTTATAATGTGCTGCTCCAAGTCTTGCACCAGCTCCATCTCCAGCTACAGCTCTAGCATTTCTCTTTCTGTACCGTCCTGTGCCTGCTGTCCAGTTAAGTGAAAGAAGAAGCGGCTGCGGTTGATGTGTGCTAAATATGGGGGGGAGCGGAAAGCAAATTGTTGGGGCAAACCAATAGCGATAACAGCAGATGGAGAGGAGTAATAATGAAATTGGTCAACAAAACATATTTTACCAATTTAAAAAGAATGCCACCATCAAAATGAAAACTAAACTCAAATAATTATAGCTCTAAATTACATAAAATTATTAAACTTTAATAACAAAATAATAAATTAAATTTAGTTATTCAACAAATTTAACTGTTGGCTCTAACTCAAAAGAAACTGATTGTATATATATATATATATATACTGATCGAATACTAACATACTTTTTATATAATGAAATTTTTGTTTTCTAGTTCTTCTGCGAAATGTTTCTTAGATGAGGCAAACTTTGTTTTAGTATAAATTTTATATAAATTCAATGGATTGTAAAAGAAATCCTCTTAATGGTTAAACTTCTATAAAAAGAGAATTTTAAATAGTTTGGCTGCTGCTGGTGACAAAAGAGTTGTTGTTAGTCCTTGTAGGGTATTTTCTATTTGTTAAAGATTTGCCATTTTACTTGCATCAATTCACTTCAATTTAGTGACCTCGTCCCCAAATGGCCAACTGCTTCTGGTGCTGCTGCTGCTGGCTGATAAGAAAACACAAAAACTTTTCACTACTTCCGCATCGTACATATATATAGATATATATATATAGCTAGGGCTTATAAATCTAAACAAGCTCAGTTGCCCAGTTGCATAATTTCTATAACTTTTTTCAGCCAGTGTAGCCTGGCCCAGACCAAGTCCTTCCCGGCACAATGCATTCCCGTTAAAAAAAAATAATAATAATAATAAAAGAACGAAAAAGTTTCTTTTTTTATTTTTTTCACCCACTCGTCCGCGGTTTGGTCGTGCATCGTCCTGGCCACGTAATAGAAGTTGCAGTTGCATAGTTGCTCCTCCACATTTACTTCTACTTTTACTTCCTTTACCACCTTACACAAACCAGCCAGGTAGCTCCACATTTCCTACCAACTCACTACCTTAACTGCGTCTAGCGGACATGCACGAAATGGTTTCGCCGTTTGCCATTCGCTGTTCCCTGTTCACTGTGTACGCTGTGTGTTTGCCATCGCCGTTGGGCGTCCAGATGACGATGACATAATAAACGAGGTTACCAACAGCGAACTTGCCCCTTTTTTACTTTGCGCTTCTTTTGAAGTTTTCTATTTGCAATACTCTAACAAAGTTTACAACAAATTTTTTCTAGTAAAACAAATGTGAGGAAAGAATCTAATACCTATATATCATATATCTACTATATGTTAAATATTTCATAGCGATTTCGAAAGATTCTAATATATAATCAATGACTGATCGAAAGGAGTTTTATTTTGCTCGTTTAAATAGTAAAAGTTTATGTTTTAAAAACATTTTAAGTAAATATTCTAGTGTATACTGAAATTCGGTGCGTGAAAATTGACTTCCGGGATCATTTTTTTTCATCTTGTTTTTTTATTGTTTTTTTTTTTTGTTTAATGTTGAACATTTGTCGCTGTCCTGGTCTCTATTTTGCATACTCGACACGCTTCGTTGGCTCCGTACATTGACAAGTTTTTGTCACGTTTTGGGCGTTGAAAATTTTCAGTAACTTTTTCAACACGCACTTATCACAAAGTGGCTTCGACTTTCGGACCTTGGTAGCGACTACTAGTACAACAACAACTACAAATGCTATGTACTTTTACTACTACTACGATGACTACGACTAGTACAGCTGTATACTTGGTTTTTCTGGCAAAAGTAAATGAGGCTTCTTTTTGAGAACCTGACCAGGGTTGGCAAGTAACTTTTCTAATTAAATTTTAAGCATACACACACAGACAGTCATATAAGAGTATATAAAAGTATAAGAGGAGTTGTGCAACAGAGTAAAGGGATGCAAGTGGCGGGCAAAGCATTAAAAACAGTTGGCACAACTGTTGGCAAGTTGACACTCGCTTATCATTTCCGGTTTCCGGCAGGCAGAGAACTGTGTGTGGACAACCGCATGACATTGTCCAACAGTTTGCGGAATGAAAGAACTTTCATTTAATGAGAGGGGTAGAGTGAACATTTTAATTGTAAACTCTCCACTCAATTCCTCCTTTACTCCCCTCACTTATACAGCACACATATCCATCAGGAGTGTGGGTTGTTATGCTGTTACGTTGTTGCGATGTAATCATTAATTGGCCAAAACTCTTTTTTTTTCACACCGACACACACACACACACACCCACATACATACACATATACATACTTGACGGATTTCACTTAATTGAAATTCATTTGATATTGACACTTTCGAGTGGTTCGCCTTCTCAATTTCACTTTGTTTGTGTGTGTGTGTGTGTGTGTGTGTGTGTACGTTAATGTCCTGCCTGGTCATGCCAAAATTGTCATTGATTAATGTCAAACAGAAAGTTGTAGAGAATACAACCGAACAGAACTTTCGAGTGCAAAGCAATTAATTTTCTATATACACTCGAATGGAAATTGAAGTGCCGCCTTCATATGTACCATGTAAAAGTACTTCAACTAAATGATGGCGAGTTAAGTGATTACCCATTCTACATACAAATACATAAAGATATAATATATATACATACATATATGGCAACTATGTATATACATATATATGTGTATGTTTATATAATCGTCATTTGGCATGCCAGTAGCACATATAAACCATAGAAATGAAAGAATTACAACTACAAAGACAATGTTATTATAGCGTGCCGAAATATTTACTGACCAAAATGTTATTAAACATTTGAATTGCCTCAAAAGGCAAGTGATCATCTCACAAATGCCTCACACAGTAGTGAAAAGAGAGGGAGAAAGATAAAGATCAGATTGCTACAACGATTATTCTTATTTGTAACTATGATAATGACAATTTTTAAAGTATATAATCTTTATCTTTCCTCATTCATTCCGTTTCTATAATCTCATTCTTAATGGACTCTTTAAACCAAGATGTTTCCATAGGTTAAAAGAGATTAACCTGTGTAAATGTAATTAGTATATAAATATTTACTTTTTATACATATAAATACTATATAGATTCTTGATTAGTGCCTGATTAGGCCCTTGTCAGGTGTCACCTATAGTTTATTTTGTTATCCAATTGTTTATAGATTGTTTTTATCTACTTAAAGAGTTACCAAAATTAAGATTGATCATTTGGTAAAAGTTCATTGTCCCATTACCTGCCTGCGGGTTCCCTTTATAGCTCTCTCTCTCTCTCTCTTACTCTCTTTCTGTGTCCATTACTTATTCTTTCTCCCATTCTCTGCATTCCAGATGTCAGTTAACTTGCAATTCCGGAGACCATAGCCCGCAGCATTGCAGAACTTTTCTTTTTTTTTTCTCTTTTTTTTTTGCTTCTGTTCCGTTCCATTCCGTTGCAACAACAGTTGGAAAACGTGGAAACGGATGATGAGTTTTTAATGCCGCTTTGTATTTTCCGCAACTGTCGTCGGTTCGTGTTTAGGAATAGTATATATGTATATACATACGTGTGTGTGTGTGTGTGTGTGTGTGTTGGTGTCCATATGTATTTTGTATTGGTGTGCCTAGATGTATGTATACACAAAGCTGAGACTGGCACGCAGCTTTTGCCGGCTGTCGCTGTTTTGTGTGTTGTCAGCCTGTCAGGGCAATGGCGGCCCAATTTCCAAACTGAAACTTGTGTTTCCCATCATCTCATCCGATCCTCCCATCACCCACACACACCTCCATTTTACCATTTACCACTTACCCCCACACACACACACACACACACACACACACACACACTTTACTCCTTCAAGGCAAATGCGTGTCAAACTGCTTCTGCTACTGCTGCTTCTGGTGTTGCCAATGTACGTCTGTCTGACTGTTTGTATGTTTATGAGGAGTGTCTGTATGCGTGTAGTTGTGTGTTTGTATGTGTTGTATGGAAAACATTTCCGTCTTGCCAGTTTCCGCTAAATCAATTTAACTCCATTCAACCACCCATGCCAACCACTCAGTCAGTCAGTCAAACATTCATCCAATCCCACCCATTAAGCTTTTCTAACTGTTTAAATATGCAATGCGCATTTTTTCCAAACTTTTACATTGAGTTAATTTACATTGTAATTTTCACAAAAATTGATGTCCTCGAAAATCTCAAGGATGGGTTAAAAAAAAAATCACAAAAATAAAACAAGAAATCAGAGCGAAAAAAAAAAAAAAATAGAAGCGACTCGAATATACCCTATACAAAGTAATCACAAGAGATCTTTTGTTTTAAATTTAAAAAATTTTAAAGATGGAAATATTTTAGTTATCAATATATAGAAATATAAAATCAAAGCTTGAGATTAATTTATTAAATTTATTTACTAACTAGAAAGAGACCAAGAAATAAATCATTTTTAATTTAAATCTTATGATAAAATTTCATAAATATAGAAATTTCTTTTTGATTATTATTTAGATACTCTCTCGATTTCAATATACTCTTTTTTTTTTGTAACTTACACGAATGAAGGGTATTTAACAAAAATTGAAATCACAACAACCAACTGCAATTTGCATTTTTAATTATGCAACATTATGCGGGCATTTTTATTTGCTTTTCTTACTGCCACTCTTTACGTTCCCCTCTCTCGCTCTCTCTTTCTTTCTCTCTCTCTCTCTCTCTCTCGCTTTGAAACTCACACAGTTGCTCTCTAACTTAACCCCCCTTTGACGCCACTTTAACGTTTTATACTGTTGCTCCTTCGATATTTATAAATTTTTATGGCTCGTTAAATGTTTGCCCATTCCATTCACTGATTGGTGAGTTTAGCCTCCTTAAGCCCTATTTATTCCGGCTCTTTTGTGTGATTATTCAACTGAAAATTATGCAAAACTTCAAGTCGACAAAACTTTAGACCAATGCTTTGTTAATAAAAAGTTTTCCTCTCTTACATTTCTTTATCCTAACTGTACCTATATATATATATATCCTTCTTCTGTTTGGCTTATGTTTTTTTATGGCTTGTAGAGTTAATATGGCTTTAGTTATGCTATTAAATTAGTTAAAGAACAATACTTTCTCTCTTAATTAGAGATGTAAAAGTGTTTGTCCATGAGTAAATGAAAAATAAAAGAATAAAAGGATAAGTTAATTATATATATTTTATATACATATATATTTAATCCTTCCTTAGAATGCAAAGTTAAGGATTATGCCAAAGGTATGATAAATGTAGACGAATATTGAATGAGTTTATATTTTGAAAGTAAAAGAAAACTAAAGCAAAATGTGTAGAAATCTTTTAAAACGTTTAAATTAGAGTTTGTTTAAGCACTTACCAACACTGGCTGGCTTTCAAAGTAAAAATAAAAAGAAGATATATAAAACAAGCACTCAATGTGCCCATGTCTAAGCAATCCTTGTTGATTATACTTTAGTGTCACTTTATCCAGGAGATTTTCTCTCTTTGATGTCATTATGTCAAGTTGTTGCAAGAAAACTGGGCCGCTGATTAAAGTAATTTCCTGTGTGCCAGATTTATAAAAAAAAAAAAATATAAAAAATAAAAATATACACATATACATTTTGCCTCAGCTGTGGCAAAGCAGAAAAATAAATAAAAACGTTAGAACGAGTTAGAAATATGCCACTGGGCCCCTCGAACAAAACCAGCTGACGCATTCCTTCCTATTCCTATACATAGAAGTCGTTCACTTCCTTTTTCACTTCTCTCGTGCAACAACAAGATGAAGTATGAAATATGATGTAAAATGATGTGATTACAGTTGAAAATGTACAAAAAATACAACAACAGGAATGCACGAAAAAGAAAACAAACACAAGACACATGGCATTATGGCATAGGAATGGGCAGAAGAGAAGGTGGCATGCCGCTAGTAATACAACAAAAAGAATAGAAAAAAAAAGAAATCATACATGTCAGGCCATCATCAAAATGGGGCGGAGATTGCCATAGTATGGGCGGTAGAAAAAGTAAACGCTAAGGGCAAAAGGAATGGATAACAGAGATTGACAGTTTTGCGAAATGGTTTGAGTAATTCATATGATGAATTATCCTAAACTTGCAACATGGATAACACACAGAAAAAAAAAACGCAACTCAACGAAACTTAAATACTCTTTCCAAATTTTGTTGTTAATAAAATTTGTTTTCTATTAGTTTAGCTGGCATAAGACATAAACAAAAAGACAAGTTGATGATATTAAGAAATTTTAAGGAAAACTAATATTAAAATAAAAAAATATTATTAAACAAAAAGTTAGTTAATTTAAGTAGCCAAATATCTTGCTAAAAGTATAGGAAATGTTAAAGATTTTTGTTTTTGCTGCTATAACGAAATTATAAGTTCAAAATAAGTTATACAAAATCGTTCTCAAAATAAAAGAATATATATAAGAAATAATAATTATAAAATTAAAAGAATTAATCATATTTTACTAAAATATTTAACATTTTAGAAGATTGAAAAGACAACCGCATATGAATATTTTAAGTACATTTAGTAACTAAAATATTTAATTTAATTAGTTAATTAAAAAGTCAGCAAATTGATAAAGAAAACTAAATAATTTAAGACACTTTAAATGAGACAGCATTTAGTTTTAATCTAATAATAATTTATTTCCCAATTGTAAATTATTTAGATAAACAAAAAATAAATAAAATGCATTTGTTTTTATATATTTTTTCATTGCTTTAAAAAGAGTTAATATATATTACATATGACTAATAAAGTAATTTTAAAGCATTGCAAGAGTTTTATTTTATATAATTAATTAAGTTTTTTTTCTCTTTGTTTCTTAAAGTCAAAAACCCACATATTTGAACATGTTGCTGAAGCTGGCGTTGCTGCTAATTAATTGCCCAACATTTTGGTCGATTGGTCAGGCTGATTACATGGATACAAAAAGGATTCCAACAAGAACAGAACAAAAAAAGAGAGAATAAAAGAATAGGGAATGTTGGGAAGGTGAGAACTGCTGCTGTGGCCTTTGGGTTTTGTGTCAAATGAAAAATTACCGATTTAAATGGGGGTCGCCCTTTCCTCTCCTTTCTCCTTTCATCCGTGCTTTGTGTGTGCGCTCTCTCTCTCTCTCTCTCTCTTTCTCTGTTTGGTTCTCAACTCTAACTGCCAGTCGTTTGTCTGCTTAACTGACTTGGTCTGGGAATCCCCGTTTTACTGGGCTACAACGGACTACTGTGACTGAGACAGGGACTGGGCCATGATGCTGATGAACACGTCTTGTCAGCGGCTAACGAGCGCCACTTATACGCTCAACAATCACTTAACCTCAATTGTTGCTTCTGAATGAATAAAAAAATAAAACAAAAATAAAATGAAAAAAAAAAAAAAAACCAGCAACAACAACAAGAACCAAAATGAAAAAAAAAAAGGGAAAAGTGTAAAAGGCAATGCCAATGGCTCATGTTTGTTTTTTCCTCCCAAAACACTTGCCGCCTGCCACTTTGTCCTTCGTCCTTCCACACAGCTTGATGCTTCTGTTTCTGCTTTTGCTGCTGCCTCTGTCTCTGTCTCTGCATTCTGAGTCCGTTTCACTTTGTATGTTGTGTGTAAATACTTAATTAATTAACTGTTTTTTTTTTTTTTGTTTTTTGTTGTTTTTATTGTTGATTTTTTATTTTTATTTTTTTTTGTGTATTTCTTTTTTCTTTTTAAACTTGGTTATTCTGTTTATACTTATATTTTATATGTACATATTTACTCTTCAACATGGCGTATGCGCAATATTTTTTTTAAAGAGAGTTTTTAAGTTGTCGATGTGAAATGAAATTAAGGATAAGGTCATGGGTAGCCAACGATTAAATGAAATTGCATTACAATCACTGTAATTTCCCCTTACTGCACCACCCCTGGATCAGAGTAATCATCAAAAATGCCATTTAACATTGGCAAATAAAAATTGATGTGAGAAGAAACTGTGAATTTATATCCTTACCCATAATTGATTTAATTCATTGATAAAACCAAAAACAAAAAAAAAAAAAAAAAAGAAGAGAACTTGTTTGTGTTTTTTACTTAATTAATAGATCTCTTTCTAATTAAGTGAGCTTAACTTAAATCAACTTTTTAATCCATTGGTAATCAATTATTTTTTCATAGCTGAAAACTTGCTAAAATTATAAATGACTAATAAGTTAAATTTTTAAGCCTTTTTTAATTATATTGAGCTTACAATTGCTTTATCAAAATGTTGCACATACGCCATGTTGTATAGCGAGCATTAGAAAACAAAAGTAGGATGATTGAAATATAAGTAAAAGTTTTGTTAAATTTGTTGAAATTTTTTGTAGAATAATTGTACAAAATATTATTAATAAATATTTTCTTTGTTTTATTTATATATATAGTATTTTTATACCCAAGTCAAGTCAAACGATTTTCCAATCTAATATATATAATTGGTTAATTGAAGTCAATTTCTATAACTTGTTTCAAATCATTGCACGTTTATTGCAGTAAATTACTAATCAGATTGAATAAGTATATATATATATATATATTTGTATATATCTTTCCATAGAGTATGACCACTTCAATGTGATAATGGGCGGCATACTCATAGTTTGTCATGGCGTTCTGTTCATTTTTCTTCTAACATTTTTTTTTTTCCTTTTTTCTTCTTTTCCGCCTAATGCAATCAAACTGCCACTGAAAGAGTGCTGTTGGTTGCCACTGATGGTGCTGCTGGTACCGGACTGGATTGGACAGCCAGTTGCAGTTAGTTTACTGCTGCTGCCAATGGCCATGCCCATGCCCAGTAAATTGACAATGAAGGGCAAAAGCAAACGAAGGCAAGAGAGAAAAAGAAAAAGAGAGAGAGAGAGAGAGAGAGAGGGAAAGGGAAAGGCAGATAGGGAAAAGTGGTTATGGGTTTGGGTCACGTTTAAACCTTCACCAATGGATTGTGAGTTAGTTTGCCATGTAATAAGCAATTATAGAGCTCAAGCAAAGCTTGGCAATTAAGTTAGATTTGTGCCAAGTTGAGCCTAATCGAGTGCAACTGCAACAGGAACTAACTAACTAACTTGCAGTAGGCCAGGCCAGCTATCCATATATACATTTGAATCGGAGGGAGAGTAAGAATGAGAGAGAGGGGAGGTGGAAAAATAAAAAGAAAACAACTTGAATAAAGTGGGAAAGCCTTCAAGGCTATATAGAACTTACCTCCCACCTCATAAAGTCAAGTCTAATGCAAATTGAATTTATATATACACGCGCAACTTTCCCCCCTTAATGGAATTTAAAAATATGCAAGTACTCCGCTACCATACAACACCCCACCTCCCCACACCAGTTTTCTTCTCTTTTTTTTTCCAACCAACCAATCCTCATTCCCTGGCAGCCCCTTGAAAACAAACACAGCAATCAAGCTAGGCTCAAGGTGAACTCAGAGCAAAAGGGGGAGCAGTTAGGAAAGAGAGCCGAAAAGAGGAAGAGAAAAAAAAAACGAAGAAAAATTAGCAATTAAATTGTAAGGGCAACCTGAAAAACAGTTTCCCAGTTAGAGAGAAGAGACGGAGATGGAGCCAGAGCTGGAGCCAGCCCTTCTGACTGCGTTATGATTTCATTAATTTAAAGCAGTAGCTGTAGTACAGCTACAGAGGTAGAAGAAGAAGGGAGCAAAAGTTGTCGTGTCCTTGTCAAAGTTGCCATACCTGTTCAACTCCTGCTTTTACATCTACTTCGGCTCCTGCTTCTGTTCCTGTTCCTACTTAGGCAATTAGCAAAATGTGACGCGGCTGTTGAACAACCAAAGTGAGTTTGGTTTAGTTTAAGAAGGTAGCTATAGAGCTTCACCCTTAGCTTCAGTTTCAGTTTTAACTTAAAAATTTTCTATCCGGAAATATTGATTGTGCAAGAGAACAGATAATTAGCACTTGATATCAAATGTATTAAAAAGTTAAATTTCAATTTTTAATTAGAAATTTAATACTTGCGACTAGAAATCAATTAGTTAAGTTTAAAACAAAAATAATTCAATTTCATTCTTCTCTTGAATGTAAACGTTTTATCAATTAAAATTTTTGAAATTTAAGATACAAATCAAGCTAAAGATTCTTAAATTAATGTCTAAGTATGTGAAATAAGAGCTTATATTAAAGTGCATCTAAATCAAGGTCAAATTGATCTTAATTGGTCATAAAAGCTGACCTGTCAAATTTGAATTGCTAGCTTTCTCAATTATCAAAAGGTTAACATTGACACATGGGTATTTAGTTATCAAGAGTTTAATAGACACAGTTGAGCTTACCTTTTGCAATGGTAAGACAAATTTCTTAGTCTATTTTTAGTATATATATTCAAATTTCTAATTAATGAAGTTCCCTTTTTTGTTTGCTTGCTAATTTATTATTAGAAAGAAAGTTCAAATATATATGTAATTTTTTACTCAATTTTCAATTAATTATCATTTTCTTTTTTGTCTCGAAAATTAAAGAGTTTTCATATAAAATTTGTATTTATATTTCTATTTTAGAATAATTAAGAATATATCGCTTAGGTTTCTACTTATTTATATGGACCAAGGCTTAAAGAGTTCTATGGAAGAAATGGTTAACTAACTCATCCGTTGCTATTCCCCTCACTAATTGCTTTAAGCACATAATTATACAGGCGGCATCCTACATGGCGTATGCGTAATATCCTAATATATCATACTTTTTCTTCTTGTTGTTGATGTTGTTGCTGCTGCTGTTCTGTAGCTATGTGTTTTGTTTGTTGTTGTTGTTGTTGTTGTTGTTGTTGTTGTTGTTGCTACTATTAAGGCCCAAAACCTTTCTACCTCTCCCTCTGTTTTTACTCCCTCCCTTTTTCACGAAACGTCATGGCAGGGCAAACATGAAAAATGCAAAAAAATGTAAAAACCAGTCACCAACCCCGCCACCTATGCGTGGCAATAAATTTAACTTGTTGTCCTGGTGCTGGTACTGGTCTTGGTCTTGGTCCTGGTCCTGGTCCTGGTCCTTTAGTTCTTCCCCACCTACAAACCTCGTTCGTCTCACTTTGTTACACTGAAACAAAAGGCAAATGCATAAAAGAAAAAAAAAAAGAAGAAAAATACACCAACACACACATAGACACACGCACACATACATACATCTACACACCATAATAAAGGAAAACCTCGTTTTGGACTCTTGAGTTGAAAATTTGAAAATTAAATGAAGTCAGTGACTGTGTCAGTGACGGAAATGAGTTTGCCATTTTGGGCCACCTAACCCCTAGTCCTGGCCCTTAGCACACACATACGCACTTATATACATACACACACACATACACACAGACACATATAACAGTTAACGTTGCATGAAGTCAGGGCACTTGGAGTATTTATGACTTTTGAAGTTGTATGTTGAATGAATTCATTAGCATTTGACATTTGCATGGCCCATTCAGATAGCTATAGAATATGGAAGGATACAACAAAAGAAGGAGAGAGATAGAGAGTGAGTAAGAAAGAAAGAGAGAGAGAGACAGAGAAAGAGTATGTGTGGAATAGAGACATTGGTAAGGAAGCTCGCATCAATCATAAACTAAAATGTTAAACGATAAATTCGTCCTGTTCAATAGGCAGAGACAGACAGACATATAGACAGACAGACAGCTCAGATGATGCGATGAGCAACAGTAAATGTAACTGTAACAGTAACAGCAAGTTACTGTTATTGCTCAAGTGTTGCAGTTGATTGACCAAATTGAATTATGCCTTTGCGGGCGGAAAAGTTCTGGACTTTGCTGTAAATGGATTAGTCACAGACGTTAAACATCGACTCTTCTGGTCTAAATGATAAGAAAACATCCAAGTAAAGACGAAGCAGAAGAAAAAATTGAATACCAAAGAAATAAATTTTATCAAACATTATAACTAAAACGAAACTTTAAACAAATCCAACTAAATAAAGATCTAATATTCATTTGTTTTAAAGACAAAATGATATTCTTCTCGTGTTTTAGTTTGATTTAAAGCAAAAATCAAATTCATAGACTTTCAATACTAAGACCATTGACAGAAACAAATGCGGAAGTCACTTAATAAAACTTTTGTCTAACAAAAAAGGAAGAAAATAAAGTACATCAAGTTTAAGGCAAACAAAATAAGCATTCTAAGCGCTTGAATGCTTAGCTAATAAATAGAACGAATAGAATTTGTCAAGTCAAGGAAATACTTTTCATAAACAAAATGCTTAGAAATTTGCAATTATTTGGTTTTGGGAAGGAGGAAAAACTTTTTCACAAAAAAAAATTCATCATTATCGGGCATCATTATGATCAATATGATTAACATCAACCAACGAAGCAACCAACCAACCATCTGTCTGTCTGTCTGTCTAGCTGTCCATCTCTTTGCTTGTTTCATTGGCGACTTTATACTTTTCTTTATTTGCTTTTATACCAAACGCAATTTGCTTTTATTGAGTGTAAATATTTGTTTAATATTTTGCAATTTAATTTACAGCCCATTCAGAGAGAGAGAGAGAGAGAAAGGGGGACACAGAATTCGGTTGATGGATGATAAATGTACACACAGATTTTTTAATGTATTTATTTTAAAGGTTCAATCACGATCAAGAGGGACAAAAATTTTTATGAATTTTTAATCATATCAAATTGTTGTACCGTACAGAGAAATTCTGTTACCAATTTTTTGTACCATTTAAATTGTAATATTCGATTAATTAAGTTGGTAGATGCATTTCTTTTTTTTTCTTTATTTTAATGGCAATTAAATTTGACTTGTAGCAAAAATTCAAATTGTAACAGTTACTGCTTTTTGTTGTTGTCTTTATTCAATTGCTGTTTATCGGGAGATATACATATATATATATATATATATATATATATATATATTTATACATATATACTTCACATTCATTCAATGACCATTAAGTCGAGTTAATTGAAAAACAAAAGGCCAAACGGAATGAAAGCATTTCCGCATTTTCAACCACAAACATTTAATTCAACTTGAAATTGTTTACGCATCATTTTCCACCAAAAGAAAATTGACTATTAGCTCCAATGGACCATGGCAGGACGAACAGAACAAAAAAAAAAAACAATAACAGAAAAAAATACAATACAAAAAAACGAAAAACAAAAAGACAATAATAAAAGAAGAAAACTGAAAAGTTTTGCATAATGTTTTCTGCACGTTTTGAATTCATTTATCAAGCAAAATTGCCTCATTCTACCGCCAATTAATCAATTTGATAGCCAAAATAAACGAAAAGAATAAAGAAGAAAAATCAAATGCAAATGCTTTGCCATTATGTCAACGAGGATTTTCATGGAGAATACACACACACACACACACACACATACACACGCTTTGATCATATTTGTCAATGATGCACCAGGTATATATACATATATGTGTGTGTGTGTGGATACTTATTGGGTAAAGGAAAACACACACACGCTTTTCACATTTGTCTGAGCTGCCAGTTTACGCTTATTGTCAATCAATCAGTATGCATCAGTTCGATATACATTTGAACATTTTGCCCAAAACAAAACAAAAATTCTATTGGGAACGCATTTTGGTTAAGTCGCCCATTGAAAAGGTCTTTGCCAAATCAAAATCACAGAGAGAGAGAGAAAGAAAGAGCCATGTTGCCTTGTTGAAATGTTCATGCCCCTAAAGCATAAACCGTAACCCTATATATATATATATATGTATATATATATATAGAACCTATCATACTCCTACATTTACCTCCATCTATATTCCATTCTCCTCTTCTTACCTCTTCTTGCCTGAAGCTTGACAAAATTTGCCTCGTTATTTGCATTGAAAAATGGCAAGCGCGTGCTACAAGTGCCTCTCATGTGGCACCACTAACACAACACAAACATAAAAAAAAAACACACACAGAGAATAAAAAGCAAAAAAAAAAAAAAAGAAGCGAAATTCAAACCAAAATAAACAACTATATATTCTACCAAACAAGAAGTATGAATGGGCACCATTTACCTCGACTAAACTGCTAGCAAATCATCATCAGCATCTAAGGCATCTAATTTCTGAACCAAACAAAAAAAAAAAAAGGGAAGAAACCCCGGGACAATGGGTTTAAAAATTACACCTTAAGGTTAAAAAAAATATTGATATAATTATTAGTTTTTAAATACAAAAAAATTTGCAAAAGTTATGATTAAATTTTAAACATTTAAGATCTAGAAATTGAAAAGTAAATGCAATTAAAACAAATGAAACATTTGATTCATTTAGAAAGTATGAAATATTAATTGTAAATCGTTTTCATTTCTCTTTCAACTTTTCAAAAGAATTCTATAAATTTGAAATTCAAGTTCTTTTTCTTTTATAATTGTAGAAAAATTGGTTTATTGCGCTTTAATTTTTCAATTGTTTGTCAAATATTAATATTTTTTAAATATGTTATATTATACTATAATAGTATTATATTAATATAGGATATATAAGATCATAAAGTTAATATGTATAGTATATATTAACAAATTCCGTAAATAACATTTAATAAGTTAATTTAATAAAATTGTGTACCTTTTCAAGATTTATTAAATTTATTTTTCCTCCATCAATAAAATAAAAAATCGTATGAAAAATAAAAACAATTTCAATATCAACTTTAAATTGATACAGAAATATATAAAATATATATATATAAAAGAAATATGTAAAATATATTTATATAGTAAATCTTGCAAATAAATTTTTAAGAAAAATGAAAAGAAAACATGAGGCAAAAATATAAATTTTTACTGATTTTTATATTTTAAAAAAGATTTTAAAAGCTATTAAAAACTCTTTTTATATATAAAAATATTCCAATTAATTTTATTATATGATAACTTAACTTAAAAATTCTTTAAAAACATTTAATTGTGTATCACTTTAGTTAATCTCTAACAAATTATTCAATCAATTTGCTAAAAACTTTCCATGGTAAATGTATAAAAAAAAGGACCACAAAATTCTCTCACATTTAATGAACTAAAAATTCAAAACGCCTTTTGAGAAATGCATAGACCCAAACATATTTTCCAACCAAAAATGAAAAAAAAAAAAAAATGAAGAAACCAAGTCAATGCTAACGAGCTTGCCTTTTGGGTTTGGTTTTGGTTTGCTTCCTTCTTCTGCTTCTTCATCTCCATCTTTCCATACTTTTTTTTTTTTTTTTTTTTTTTTTGGTCGAGACGACGACGCACAAGTGCACTTTAGTTTTCAATTTTTGTCGTCTCATAATGCGAGTCTCTCTCTCTCTCTCATTTTTTTCACTTTTTTTTTTTTTCTATTGAGCAAATATCATCAAATGGATTTTAAAAATCCCAGGCTAGCTGGCACAGGACACCAGGACACAGGAAATATGAGGCAAAGGTTACCTTGGGGATGCATTCAACAAAATTTGTGTGCACTAATGGAAAAGTAAGAGCTGCTGTTGCTGCAGAAATGTTTATACATTTTCTTTTTTTTCTGTTTTTTTTTTTTTTTTGTACACATATATTTTTAAATATGAGTATGTAATATTTTCTGGCTAAAATCACTTAAGCAACTTTGGGGAATCCCCGTCGCCCCAATCCAACCAAAAAAACGCCCTCAACCCACTAGAAAAAAAAAAGGAAACAAAAAAAAAAAAAAAAAAGGGAAATGGCAAATGGCTTTGCTGTGTGTTGACTTAGGATTCCAAAAATACAAAACAAGAAAAAAGAAAAGCTTTACCACTGATTATTAGCCCAAGCCACAAAACAACTGGGCGACTGACTTACTCACTGACTGACTAGCTGACTGAGTTATTCTGTCAGCAGGGGAGTTGCTCTATCTACCAATCTTTCGAAAAGTAAAAAAAAAAAAAAAAAGAAGAAAGAAAGAAGAAGATTTCTCTTGCTTTTCACCAAGCAAAAGAAGTTGTAGTACATGGATAGGTTACTCTGGTCTGATCTGGCTTTTCAAGTGCTTGTAACTATTTTAAAATTTTACACTCGTTTTCAACCCAAAAAAGGCACGTGCCTGGTCCCACTTTGTCACTTGGCCATAGAAGGCTAACTAAAGTTGAAAATTTGCTAGCGGTATGGTTGACTTACTAATGAGCTAAGCCCCTATCTTCACCTACCCTTGCCACAGTCTTTTGAACAGAGACTTTGGGATGCATCAAAACTGATTAGAAACAATTGCAAAATCTTTTTCAAGTTTCTTGCCGGAAGTAAATAGAAATAATATATATATATAGGTATATACATATACATATCGAAAGATATATAAACATTGATATTTATTATTTCATTGGTTTAGAGTATTTTATTGTTTTTAAAAAAGGCTTTCTTGACATTCCATGAAGATTTCTTTAAATTAAGGAATATCCTTCTAAGGGAACAAATAAATGTCAAAAAGAGAGCTCAAACTGAAGTGAAAATTAAGTATTTAAATGTTTTGTTGTGGTGATTTTCTATAAGAAAGGTTAAACGTTCTCTTAAAATTTTATTTCTAAATATATTTTAAAAATATTTAAATTTAAATAAATTCTAAGATAATAGATTTGAAATTGAAATTTCCTAGTAATCAAGCGTAATATATTGCTTTTATTTATATCTATACTTATATTCAACTTATTTTTTAGTTAGTTTTGAATTTCAACAATTCTTATATATAACTTTAGTTCATTTATATTACTTTGAAAAATGCCAAGCTAACCAAATTTGTGGTTAACAATTTTTCAACATGGCGTAAAATGAACTCTTTACTAATTCGATTTGAAGTGGCCCACTAAGAGAACCGCAAATGGGCAACGGAAAATTTGTAGCGCACTTTTTTTTTTTTTTTTTTTTTTTTTTTTTTGGTTCTCAACAAAAACTACGTTGAAATGCCATCTTTTGCTGCCCGCATCATCAAAGCGGAATGTGAATGAAAGTGAATTTGAAGCAAGCAAAGCGTTAAATGGGAAACTTTTGCTCTACAACCAGCTGTGGATTTGAAGTTTGTTATTTCTCTTTCGTTTTCGTTTTAGCCCCTTTTACCACTTGTTACCCCAATCGTTGTTTTTGACCCCTTTCTCTTTCTCTCTCTCGCTTCTTTTTGTTTGGCCAAAAGTTGGTCTAAAGAATATTACAACTACTACTCACAATTCTAAAGCTGCAATAAATTTCACATGGCGACCATGAAAACAGTTGAAGAATATTAAAACAAATGAAGCAAACTGGACGAACAAAAAAAAAAAAGAGTTGTACATTATTTGGTTTATTCCATAAGCCAGTTTTGGATATAAAAATGTATTTAAATGCACAGGCAAAAGGGAAAGGGAATAATAACTGAAGATGTTGAATAGAATGCGGTGTAATATGGCGGTTTAACCATAATATATATCAAAAAAAAAAAAAGTATGTACGAGTCTTTTACCAATGTATTCTACTACTACTGCTACTATTACTCGACTCAACATTTTTCCTTTATGCAAACACGTACGACCCATTTAATTTGGCGAAAAGCGACCGCGTATATGTATGGCCTGCCAGAAAAAATACGTGATAAGCAAATTCATAAACCATTAAGAAGGTTTCGCCTTGGCGCAAACGTCAGCGGAAAAGAAATCAACAGAAACGTTGCAAAGAAACAGGAGGAAAAAAAATATAAAAAAAAATACAAAAAAAAAAGAAAGTGTTCGCCTTTTTTTCAAAGCTTAAAATATGTTAAGGAAGTTAAGATACTCTTACCAAATTATGTTTTCTATATATTTATTTGTTTTAAATAAATAATATTTGAAGAAGAAGGATCAAGTTCTTAGATTGAGGTAGTCAATTGAAAGTCAGTGAAATTTTGATAATAAAACCATTTTTAATTAGATTATTGACTTTACCGAGCAATAGCAATATACGGCAAAGTCCTTTTATGAACGCCTTGTGGGAGCATGTATATCATTAGATATCATCTCATAGGTCCCAAAGGCTAGTATCTACTGCATATGGATGGATTCAAGGCGTTAAATGTGTTTATATTAAGCCTAGATGTAGGCATGTCCTACAAATAATATTCGATCATTGTTATCTCTGCATTAACCTAGTAGAGGCTTTCATTACGACTTCGCATAAAGTCCTTTAAAAGTACAGTAAAAGGAAATACAATTACTTTAAATTGAGCAAAGAGGCAAACAGTTCCATTTTCGACCTCTTCTATTTCCTTGTTAATTGTTCTTCTAATTTAACAAACTAATTTATACAAATATTTAAAATCAATTTCTTTGCTAGAAAAACTTTTAGTTTTTTGTTTTAAATGTGATAAAACATTTAGGAAAATTATGAATTTTTTATATATTTAATAGATATCAATATCAAAACACTTCAAGTACCATATCAAGCAAGTTATATTTAATAATATAAGTTATATATACCTCAATTGTAGAGTATAAACAGTCAAAAAATTGTGCGTTGCTCGCATCGTGTGCGGTTTCATTAAATTTTATAACAAGCATTTTATATAAGTATATACTTTTTTTTTCATTCCTAGACAGAGTTTGTTGGTTGGTTGACTGTTCATACACACGCACACACACACACACACACACATATATATATATATATACATTTATAAGCATGTGGGTATGTGTGTGTGGTGGGCCACCTAATTGACGCGGTTGAAAATTGAAAAAAAAGTAAAAATAAAAAAAAAAAAAACGAAAAAAATGAGTTGGAAGAGGGAGAGAGAGAGAGGGAAATGGAGAGGAGTGAGGAGGAATAGCAAACGTGAAGAAGAAAAACGGGAAACGGGAAACGGCAAACGGCAGCGCCCACTTCATGAAACCACACAAAGTGGTTCGCAGTTGAGGGTTTGAGGTTTTTGGGGTCTTTTAAGTTGCCAACCATGTATGTAATTCATTCAGAGTTCCCTTTTTAGCATGGCAAAGCAGTCAATGCATTTAAAGCGACATCGTCTCCACACACACACACACACACACACACACACACACACACAGACACACTCACACACAATGTTGATGAAGGAGTATCTTTTGGAACACTTTCCAATTATCATATTAAATCAGTTGTAAGTCAATGTGCGCTGTGTATGTGTGTGTGTGTGTCAGTATGTATAGTATATATTTACACAATTTATGTGAGGGCCACAGACAGGTAATCCTTTCACCAAATGCACTGAAATGTAAGGGACAACAAGCCAACGTGGAAAAAGGTGAACAAGAAAAAGCAACATCAGTAACAGAAGCAAAAGCAAAAGGAAAAGAAAAAGAAAAAGGGAAAAACTGTTGGAAAAACTCTCTGTTGACATTTAACTGAAATGCAGTTAATGGGGAATGAAATGAAATTGGAAAATGAAAGGATACGCTACTGCAAAATATGGCATGAATGACAGGACACATAATAAAAATAATGAGAGCTACCTTAGCTGCTGCTAAGGTCTGTCACAAGAACAGAAAGAGATAGAACGAAAGAAACGAAACAAAAAAAAAATAGAGAGAGAAAGAAATGTCAAATATAAACATTTTTCAATTATATATCTCAAGAAATAGCCAATGGGATCATGTCCATTAGAACTATTAGCAAACAAAAAAAAAAAACTGTTAGCCTAATCCATTTAAAATGTTAAACGTTCAATAAACAAAAAGTTGAAGAAATGAATATCAACTATAATTTATGTAGTGTTTTCTGATTCACATTTAACTTTCAGATAAGGTTTATATCTATGATATAATAGATAAGATATATACCTATATTTATAAAGATAATTTCAATGTGAATGTAAACAGCTCTTTGTAAGCGTAGATCAGATCTTATTTGAATACGTTCAAATCGTTTCCAAAGAAAAATAGAGTTAAGGTATTTATAAACCAATTCAATAAGTCGTTTTAATCACAATCACATTAAGTTAAAAACTTTAACTTAATATTTACTTTATAAAAGAAATGATGAAAGAAAGTTTTTATGCTTAGAGACATTTTATTATGTCTGAAGCTAAAACAATCAACTAACTAAATTCCCCTTGTAACATAATTTTGCCCCCAAAAGATTTGAACTCTTCATTTTTTTGACATAAGCAAATAATATTTGTTTAAGAAATAAAATATGTAAAAATAAAAGAGTAAATTTCACTTACCGCATGAGACACAAATGAAACAAGGATACTGCAATAAAAATAAAAGAAACAAAATAAATAAAAAGTCAAAACAAAGAAAGGAAATTGAATAAGGAATTTGTTGGCAAATTTGATTAAATTGATAATATGAAGGGGAAACTTTAACTCTTTCCGCTAGTCCGTATGTCTGTTATATATTTTGTAATTTTATTTTTAATTTATGCTAATATCATTTTCTTTTTTTTTTTTTTTTTGTCTTTTATTGTTTCTGTGTGTCGCTGGTCTAAGACAATTTATTGAAGCAGACAAAACTTCGCATATGAAAATGACTCACAAATTGTAGACCAAATCCTCGTATACACACACACACACACACACACACACACACACAGAGAGAGAGAGACGAATATACATACATACACCCACTCATATAGAGAAAATGCATTTCCTTTCCATTTAGTAGAGTTGGCTTCGTTAGCTTTGACCACAAACAGGCAACAAATCAACTTAATTGTGTGTAGAAACGTCAGAAACCAACCATGTGACACTTCCTCTCTACATAAAGTTCGGTCTTCCATTTGCATCAACCAGAGACAGCGCGAGCAGAGACAGAGTAGACCAGAGCAATGGATAGGAAAAAGGGTAAATGAGTAGAGTTAGATAGACTGAGACAGAGACAGAGACTGAGACTGAGACAGGAGATGGCTTATATTTTCTATCAAATTGCAATATGTATTCTTCCTCTTGCTCCTCATCTTCTTCTTCTTCTGCTTTGGACCCGCATACAAATAAACATCCGCTGCATGGGCTTTTAATTAGTGTCACTTCTACTTTAGACATTCAGAATCTTTGCCAGAGTGCGAGCCAGTGGGTAGGAGCATGTGAGAAAGAGTTTGTTCTTCTTCTTCTTGCACAGCAACAAGTAAATTTAATTACACACACACACACTCACACACACAAAAAGTTTTTATTTATTTATTTTTTATTTTTTTTTCTTCATCTTCTGGTTGCCCTTTCTCATTCTTTTTCTGATGCTAACTTAACTTTTATATTTCTTTTCGTGCTTCTAAAAATTTTATTTACCAATTTGCTTGGCTGCCTTGTTTTATTTGCACTTTCACACACCCATACCCATACCCACTCACACACACACACACACACATATGACCCAGGGCAAATTTAATTTGACTGAAGCAGCGCACATTACGCATACGCAACGTGGCCCGGGAGGATGTTCCTACCAAAAAAAAAAAAAAAAAAGCAGAAAGGAACCAACCAACGAAAAAACACTCACTCAGTCAGTCAGTTTTCTTCGGGCCGCACAGCTGCTGGCAGCTGTTACCGAGTCAACCAACAGTAGGGCAAAACAGGAGCTACACGGAGCTGGGGCTGACGACTTGGGGGATAGGCAAGGCCAAGAAGATGTTGAAGCGAGCATATAACAACAACAACAACAAAAACCCCAGAAAACAAATAATAATAACAATATTATGCTTCGTCTGAGTCGCGCCTCTTGAAATTTTAATGACAAAATGTCACATTAACAGTCGGAATGGATTTCCATGTACTTGTACTTTCTGCCAACAAATGGTCTAAAGGGAGGGGGTTGGAGAGGGGGGGCGTTGGTGTTGGAAAATTTAACTGTTGTTGCTTTTGTTTATGTTGTTGTTGTTGCTATTGTAGCTCTACTGTTACAAGTTGGCTTAAATATACCTTGAATACACTAAGAGAAATTTATTTAGTCTAAACCTTTAACTATACAATTTTCACAAGGAAATCTTTTTAAGTTTTTAATTTGTCTTTGTCACTACGATAGTGAGATAAGAGAGTGTTATATCCTTCTATCTTTTCTTTATGTCTCGTATATCTATATCGTATATATATCGTATCTCCACCTCGTATATCTATCTCGTATATCTCTTGTATATCCATCTTTCTTTGGCTCATTTTCTATATCCATCACTCTTTCTTTACTTATAGAAAACTAAATATTCTTATCCTCTTTTATAACAATCGATCTACTTATAATAATTATAACTTTGCCATGTTTTTTATATATCTTTTGCTCTTGTTTAAGTTCTTCAGATTATACAACTATATGAAATGGGATATATCTATGATTATATATTATGATTACTCATTAGAACAAACTTAATCATAAATAAGAACCCAATTCTTGTTAGTTCTTGGCTGTCGACAGAAGTTTTTACAGATTTTGTTTGACGTAAACTAACCTTACCTAAGCCTACCTAGGACATTATATATAGAAATATATATATACAGTCAAACTTTCCTATAACAAACTTCCGCTGGACCAAAAGAAACTTCACTTTACCTTAAAAATAACATATGAAACTTTTGTCCTTTAAAAAGTATTCACAATAAGGTAAAGGTCATTATATAATAGTTAGTATTTTGTTTATTCCTTTGTCTTTTCTTTCAGTGTAGAAAAGCTACCTGTTGTTGCTATTATTATTTTGTTTAACTGGTGGTTGGTTGGTTGGCTGGCTGGATGGCTGCTCATCTCCATGTCATGTGGCAGCCAGCCATCATCTCCAGCTGGCACTGCTCCAGTTCATACATATGGCCCACCTGTGACTCTTCTCGTTTCTTACCATTTACTACTTACTCTCTACATTGGTTTGCTCTCCTCTTTACTGTTCTGCACTGTTCTGTTCTCTGCTATTCTGTTCTTTTCTGTTCTGTTCATTTACCTTTAGTCCATCAGGCAAGCTTATTTCGCGCTCGAGTGCCTGTGGACTGACTGGCAGTCAGCTATATTGCTCTTACTCCACCTGTTTCACCTGCTACCTTCTCTACCTTCAATTTGGGCAATCAAATTGGCATAGCACGTAGTGAGAAAATCTGTAACATAAATGTGTCTGCATGTGTATGTGAGTGTGTGTGTGTGTGTGTGTGTGTGTGTGTGTGTGTGTGGGTGAGTACATATGATGTGTAGGTAACATGCGGCATTTGATTTTATTTTGATTGATATTGTTTTGTTTGCTGATATTTTAAGCTGATTATATGGGTATACATATATATACCTATATAGTACTCTATATATCTAACAAATTTGTATTGTTTTTTAGTTGTTGTTAAATTGTCATTTGAGCATACATATCTTAACATGCAAAAAAGCAGAATAAACAAAACATTTGATTCAATTATTTTGCTAACTCAATTGTACAATTTGATGGACATTAAATTAAAAAAATATATATTTAAGAATAAATTTATATAAAAGATCAGATTGTTGATTGGATTAAAGTAAATTTTAAAGATATTTGCAAGTTTAATAAACATTAAATTTATAACATAATATTTATATAAAGTTTCTGTTTCTCTCTCTTTTTTTGGTTTTGTTTTTAACAGATTGGCCACATTTGGTTTAATAGTTTGTCATAAATCAAAGTCGTATAACTTATATGGCATAGCTCCCATAGGATTGAATTTGCCAAAAGGTAGAAAAAAGTGCGATACAACTAAAGTTAGTTCGACCCACTGGTTATTTGTACATATAGTGTATATATACAGTACATATATACATATATATACATATAGTATGCATTGCTATAACAAAGCAAAGCAAAGTGCGACAAAAACTTATGGCAATCATATAATAAAATAAAATATCCAGAAAAATAAAGAAAAACAAGAAAGAAAAAAGAAAAAAAAAGAAAGAAATGGAAATAAGAAAAAGAATATGGTGGAAAAGTTTGCTTTTTTTTTCTTTTTTTTTTTGTTTCTGCCATGTGTCTCAAGTTGATTCAAGTGCGTTTTGGCTCTACTCTAGAAACGTGTCTGCCCCTACAAAACAAACAATAAAAATTCAAAGAAATGGGCATGTTGAAGGTTGGGAATTCTGGTATTGCGCTTGGTTTTGCGAGAGTCCGCGTTTTTTTTTTAGGGTTAGAGGTTCCGGGTTGCGGAGACATGAAGACAGACATCTTTAAACTGCAGCAAATTGCATTTAGAATTTGTTATTTTTTGTTTTTTTTTTTTTTTTTTTTTGTGTAATATTTTGTACTTTGCTGGCACTTAAGTTAAACAAGGCAACAACTGTTGTTGCAGCAAACAATTTGAAGATGCAACATGAACAACAACTGCAACGGGTAAACATCTAACAATGAAATGGAAACTTAACTCATGAAATATTCAAAGAGATTTTCCATTATGGGTTGCTTTTTTCTCCCCACATATATACATATATAAGTATACATGAGTGTGTGTGTGTGTACTTACTTTAAAGATAGTTTTTAATAAGATATTCTTTGTACTCAAACTAAAACATAACTGACGGTAGGAGCTTAGAGTTCATTTATGATATATTTTCGCTTTTAAATTTTAACTTTAAAAAAAAAACTTTTATATAAAAAAAAATTTAGCTTTCTGTTATTTATATAAACTAATAATACAAAACTACTTAAGAAAATCCCAACTTAATCGATTACTTATAATAAATATTATTCTTTTTAAATAAAAATAAACAACATTAATAAAGTAAAAAGACAATTAAGCTATTCCATGCCCCATTTGACATTTGGACTACCTTTGTCTCTTGATTTTCAATCAATAGTGTGTGTGTGTGTGTGTGTGTGTGTGTGTGTCTTTGACAATCGTAAAAGAGAGATGTACATTAATTTCAATGGCCACCTCAGCAATTAAAAGGACATTAAAAATTGTGGTACAAAGTGGTATATAAACCAGTATTTCGACACTAATCCTAGCTATTTTGAGCTTTGATTGAATACAACGACTAAGAGCTGACAAAAGGACAATTCTTTTGATGATTACGTTGATGACTGGATGCTTGGATGGTTGAATGCTTGAATCCTTGGATGAATTGTTGTATGGGTTTGCTGACTGGTTTGATAGCTTGAAGGGTGATGACTCTCTATGGGTGATGGCATAACAATAAACATGAAAAACGAGCATAAAAACCAGTAGCATTCTCAAAGACTAAGTATTTTATGGCACAACCAAGCATCAAAAAGAGAAACTTTGTCACACACATCAAGACAAACACACACAGGCACACACACATTTAGAGGAAGAGCAATTACAAAACACAAAAAGAAACAAAAAAAAAAAAAAAAAATGAAGAACCGAATTCGACTATGACGACAGCAACCAATGTCTTACAGAGGTAGAGGCGGGGTCATTGGGCGGTAATGGGGATTCCCCACAAAAGCTATTAAAACTTATGCGTGGCCTTTTTTTTCATCATACAAACATATATAACATTTTTAATGCCAATCAAAGTCGGTTACTCTCTCCTATGTATCTATCTATATATCTATCTATCTGTCTCTGTCTGCCTCCAAGACAAAAATGAAACTGTGTAAAACTTTTACCTTTTGTTTTAACAAAAAAAAAAATAAATAAAAATAAATATCGCAAAACAAAAATGTTACAAGTCACAAAGTCAAACAAAAGCTCATTGAAAATGACGAGGGAGCAAAAAAAAAGTACAAGTATAAGTGTAATCGAAAGAAAAGGAAAAAATAAAACAAAACAACAACAAACAAATAGAAGTAAGAGGCAAAAAGAATAAAAAACCAAAAGTACAAGTAAAAGAAAAGCAATAAAGCCAAGGAAACTGAGGAAACTGTGGAAAAGCGAAAAGAAATTGTCAAAATACAAATAGGAAATTGACGCGCAAAGAAAAATATGAACACAGTCAAACTTTTACGGCCTACAGGGGGGCGTGGCATGATGTGGTGGCCTTGTGCGTGTATCTCTCCTTCTCTCCCTGTGTGTGTGTGTGTGTTTACTCATTTTTTGGTATAACGAATTTAATCTTTTGCGTTAACGCTAGAAATGAGTACGGTAAGTGGGGGCCAGAAACGGGGGGCGTAAATCTGTTTGACTAAGACCATTGTGAGATTTATTTATAGACTTCAAATGGTTACCAGGGGGCATGTGGTATGATGATGGTGATGACGTTGACAGTGGCAGTGGCATTGGCAGCATATGTAATGCATAAACATGACATACTTATATATATACACACACACACACACACACACTTTACTCAAAGGGGTAACTTTAGGGGGCAGCGAGAGGGACAATTGGTTGGTTAGAAACCTAAGTAAACAAAAGAGTTAGACACAAGAGTTCTGTTCCATGAGGTGAGTTGATAAAAAGAAGGGTTTTGGTTTCGAAAAGCTTTTAACCGAGTGAAAAATACAATGGCAAACTCAGTGGTAAATGGATGTGGTAATGTGAGAGATAATAAAAAGGAGAAATATATATATATACATACATATATTGTTGCCATTGGCCAACAACAACAATTTTTGCTTAAGAAAATGTTTATACAATTTTCAATGGAGATCAAGTGAAGAAACAATCATTTGACAGTTCACTTAATTAAATATTTTCTAATATAAATATATAGATTTATAGATGGCTTATAATAAAATCAATTTGCTAAATCACATAGATAAAACAAACTGTGGTAAATTGTAAAATTAGTTAATAAACAAATTAGCAACAAATTTTATGTAAATTGCTAATACTAAAGCATATTATTAAAGTGTTTTTTCTGCTTGAATTGAAATGTGTAGAAGGTAAAACAATATTTGCTTAAAGTCTACAACTTGGCTTAATCTAAAGTTGGCACAAATAAGTTCTTCATCATATCAATTTTGGCCTTAAGTTCTTGCTGTAAATAATTCACTTCAAACTGCCAATTAATCACAAATCTCAGCCACTTTCCAAGAATAGGCCAACAACCCAAAACAGAATTTGACCCAAAAGCTTATGCAAATAACGCACATACGCCACGTTGTTGGCCAATTGGTTGTTAGGCCAACGTAAAGGCAGAGCATTCAACCATAACCAAAACTACCTACATCACATTTCCAACCCACCGAATCGCACCACCTTCTATATCTTTCTCCTGCTCTTCTGCTCTTCTTCTCTCTATCTCTCTCTCTTTTTCTGTATTACTCTCCCGCTCTTTTGAGATTGTCATTTTCGGGATGACTTATGGAGCACTTTGGAGTTGGGGTCTCGGGCATCTTTTGCTCGGGGACAAACCGGGTCCCTTTTTGTATCTGGTTTGAGTTGGGATCTCTTTAAAGCCACCTTAATCATGGCTAAAAACTTTTACCCATGACACAGATGTGCGGGCGATGGCGATGGCTTTGCCAATGCGGGAGTAGCATACGATATATGTCGCTTTCGCGAGCCTTTTAGCTTTTGTTTGTAATGAAAATTGACATGTCCTTCGCCGAATTGCTGCACTGACAGCCGTTTCAGGAGCAGTCCTACCCCCCTCTCTATATCGCTCTCGCACCTATCTCGCTATCCCTCCTATCCTTCCCACATTTGCCTCATATCCTGTTGTTGTAGTTTGCTTTTGTTTGCGGCCCCAGCGCTTTGTCTCGTGATGTTCATTTGTCCCGGGGTCTAGGCACAAAATGAAAGAAGAAAAAAAAACATAAAAAAGAACAAAAAAAAAAAAGAATGAAGAAAACCAAAGCGAACAAGAAGATGACTGGATGGATGGCAGGTAGGTTCGTTGCCTGGTTGGTAGGTGCTTTTTGTGACGAAGATGTATCGGCTTGTTTTTCGTCCTACCCAAACTCGTATTCTGTAAATGTTGATGAATTAAAAATCAGCAAAGTGGCGGCGAAAAGAGATATATGCGGGATATATATAACTAAAGAATGATGCGCTCTCTTCCCCTTTCTACCCCAAAAAAAGAAAAAAAAAAACAAGAGAAATCGCACCAACACTCAACTACAAGATTCGGTTATTTATACAAACATATGTTCTTATCTATCAAATGCCAGAAAATATAATTCTTTAATAACTTTCTGACAGATCAGGTCAATATCTATGTTATTGGATGTATAGTTCCATAGTTAGAGTAGAGTAGCATTTCTTCACAGAGAAAAGTTATTTTAATCACTTTCTCAGGCGCAAATTTCTTTAATACTCAAAGTTGTTTTTTTTCTGCTACTTGTCTAAGTGTGTTTTTTTTTTCCTCTACAATTTTGCTTTACAGTGTAAAGTTTTCCCTTATGCATTTTAGCCTTCCATTTGCCCAACTACTCGTACTTGTTTTTTTCTTTTCTTTTCTTTTTTCTATTCCCCATGCTCAAGTCTTTCATTGTGCTGGCTCTTAGCACTATTATCTTCATGTAAAGTTATCTTATAGTGGCATCTTCTTTTTTCGTTCATTCTTTTTCCTTTCATGCTTTTGATTCTCTCTTCTTGGCCACTGCCTGGGACAGTTTTCTTAATTGCTTGGCCGCGTAATTAATTTAATTTAGGAAACTTAAATCTGGACCCCAGCTACCATTTACCACTACTCTCCCTCTGTCCTTGTCGTTGCATAATTAAAACAAAGCGTTCCATTGCCTCTTCCACTCTTCAGTCTCTAATGAACTTTTATTAAAGAAGAAGTAGTAAAGCAACCAAAAGACAAAAAAAAAAAAATAATAATAATAATTTAAATAAAAATAATGGAATAAAAGAAATTAATATGCCAATTTTTGCAACTTTTTTCTGTTGTTGCCGAAGGGAAGGGAAAGAGCATAAAAAAAAAAAAACATTAAAATGAGAAAAAAAAAAACGAGAAGAAAAGTTTTATTACACGCTTCAGTTAACAAAGTCTGCTATTGATTTCCTCTCCTGGCTAGGTACGTACAACAGCAAAAAAAAAAAAAAAATACGAGAAAAAGGTTTTTAATAAAAATTAATTGAAAAGGAAATGTGTACTTGCGAGGGACGCAGGTAGGGAGATAGGGAAGTGTGGTGGGTGGAGGGAGAGGAAGCACAAGCTACGGAAATGTCTGCAAAGTTTGATTTTGGGTCAAATGACGATGATATCGATAATAATGAAGATAATAACGATGAACAAATCAAAGCGCAACTGAAAATGGAATTGAGCAAACGGAAGCTATTAAACTGATTAATTAGATATATTTTTTCTTATTGAAATTATTGAATAATGGTAAGGAAATCAAAGATAAGTTAATATATATTTGTGGTTTAAAAACAACCGACAATTCGCTGACAAATGACTAAATGAAGAAGAATGTATGTATCTAGAAATATAAAACAATTATATTTTGATTAATTATGTGATAAATTTTTCAAAAGACTTGAAAGATTTTCTTAAAGTTCAATTCAAAAAGTGTAAAAAAAATATTAATAATATATCTTTTAAATTATCTGAATTTGTGATTGGAAGTGGTAAAAAAAAAGTGATATGAATATAAAAATCAAATGATTGATAATTTTTTTCAATTTAATACATAGTTATATAACTAATAAACAGTTGATCTATTAAAATTTTAGTAGTGTGATCTAATTTAAAAACAAGTTTACAATAATTGTAGTAATACTATATAATACAATAATATAATAATATTCTAATATTTAAAGGCTTTTTAAGGGCAATATTTTCTTAAGAACTGAGTTGTATATATTCAGAAAATATTTTGAAAAACAAATATAAATTTGGAATAGTGACCAATATATCTAATTGAAACTGTATAACAAGACAAGCAAATAGAAAATGAATTCAAATTAAAAAATCTATTAATTAGTTTCAATTGCCAAAAATCAAACACTGATAAGCTAAACTGAAAAAATTAATGGCCAAATTATTATATATATTGGGACAAGGAAATAATTTTCAAAAAAAATTCTGTAAAATACTTCAAAGAATAAATCTAATTTTTTTCATAATTCTTTACTAGCAAATATTTTACCAATTAATTAAAAGTACAATTTTTCAAAGCTAGCCAAATAAGTTAATTATATTGTAGTATAGTTTATTATAACACAAACAGAATCTGTTCAAATGTGTCTTAGTAATTAGTGTAGAGACTCATAAAATATATATAATACCTATATATATTATGATATGGAATCTTTTTGATGCTGTATAGCTCATAAATTCCACACTTCTTAAGCGCATAACTAGAAAAGTGCTGACAAGTCTTTTACTTTTAGCTAGTCCCATTTCACCTGAGTACACTGGCAAGTTCCTTTTTGCTGATTTGTGTTGTTGTTGTTGTTGTCAATCCTCCGCTAAATCCTTTGCCACCATTTGTCGCAGCACTCAGATCAAATTGTCTTGCCATATTTCCTTCTTCCTCCCTCGTTACTGTCTCTCTCTATCCCTCTTTCTCTCTCTCTCTCTCTTAGCTCTTTTATCAAAAATTAATATGACGAACTACTCAGACAGAGCTGTGTCTGTGTTTTATGCTTTATGGAAAAGCACTACAAAGAGCATAAGGATTTTGCTGTCGCCATATTTTTGTATACTCTTTTGCAAAAAAAAGTCTATTAACGATCTTTTTAGAGTAAACTCTTTTGAATTTTCCTAAAGAGATCCCAACTAGAAAGCTATGGAGAGACATAGAGTTGGTATTGGTAAATATGTCTATTACCTTTCAATAGAATCAATTAAATATATTTTATAGCTGTAGTAGGATTTGTAGTATTTGAAGTAAGACTTGTTTGTTTCCTGATAAACCAGTTCTAAACTTAAACTTCAAAAGTCTTATATAATTTTTGATATGAATGTCCTTTAATATTATGCAGCTTATAGACTTATAAACGGATTCTTACTCTTAGACACAAGTGAAGTCAATGTGGTTTACTATAAACCAAATAGAGTAGAAGAGTTAATGGTAAGAGTATTGAAACTTCCTCAATTCAATGTTTAAAGTAATCGTGTCCCTTTGGTTTGGTTTTTTTTTTTTGCTTGCTTGCGCATAAAGATAAATATGGCCGAAGGAAGAGCAGAGTAGAAAAAGAAAGACAACAACAAAAAATAAAGAAGCAGAGAGAGAGAGAGAGAGAAAGTGGTGGAATGTTTGCAATTCATATTCACATATTCATTTATGCATTGGCCCATAGACAATGGCAATGCATTTGCCATTCTCACAAACAAAAACACAGACAGACAGACATAAGAGAAAAAGAGAAAGGGAGAGAGAGAGAGAGAGAGACACACACACACACTTACACTCATATACAGTTCTCATTAAGTCAGAGAACTTGTAGCACTCAGAGAGAAGCCTTGTCAAGTCAGCGTAATGAAGCGATAAGCTGCTGACATATTGCCAAGTGCAACCTCAATCCATACAAACCGATCTAAAACCAAACTTCCCCTCTCCCCATTCGTTGGCCCACTGTTTCAGTACTCCCCCCCCCCTTACACCCAATACACTTTGTCAGCATTCACTCCCGGCAATTACCACGCAAACAACAATAACACTTTTGCCATGCAAAAATCAACGTCAAAGTTCAACTGTTTGCAAATAATTTGGCAAAAATCGTTTGTTCTCTTTTGTATGTGACTGTGTGTATGTATATGTGTCTGTCTGTCTGTGTGTGTATGTGCATAGTTCATCTGCAGTTGCATTGTTTGACATACAAACACATAGATACTCCCACACACACACACACACAACCCCTCTCTATATATAGAGTCTTATCGTCGACTTCAAAAATACCATTCGCGTTTTGCCTTCTTGTCAGAGCTTCATTTCCTTTTTTTTTTTTTTACTGCACCACCCCCTGGCACCGCCCACTTGGCTCCCTATACCTCTACGGTACGCTAAGCATTTTGACTATGGCATATTTTACAATCGTACCAAAAAAAAAAAAAAAAAGAAAAGAAAAAAAAAAAGGAAAACTACATATAGCCAAAGCAAAAGGCTGTGTCAGTGGCATAGAAATATGAATGGAGGAGTAAACTGTATGGGCGGCAATAGGAGAAGGTATACATTCTATTGATAACTAGTAAATAATGACTAGTATATACTCTAACATTGAAAAGTATAACGATTAAAAAATGAATCTAATTTGTCAACTGCTTGGTAAATTAACCGAGATAACCAATAGTAAAAAGTAATGATTCAGATATTTACTTATATTTATAGTTGGAAATGTAATGGGCCACAAAGATGTTTACCAACACTGACACATTTAACAATAGAAGCTACCATTAACAGAGAGGTACAAAAAGAAAACAAAGAGGAAAAATATAAAGAAAACTATGGTAAACAAATATCAGAAAGATAAAGCAAGAATCTAAAGCCTCTAATTAAGTTTTCTTTTTAGAGAATTTGTCTGATCTAACAATATGCAAACACGTATATGAATATATATAAATATAAATTATAGATATCTGTAGCTTCATTTCCCTCTTTATACAGTTCACAATACCTACTTTAGATTAGAGTATATCAAAGCGAAAAAAAAAAGAATTGTTGTTCAGCTCAACCTCGTTGCGTTCCAATGTGACTCGACTTGGCATTTTTGCATGAAATTTGTGCCGCGTTCTGTTGGAGGCTGCTACCAGTTTCAGTATGCCGTACGTCTCTCTCTCTCTCTCTCTCATTGCAACGCACCATCTCGACCTGCATCGCTTGATCCTTGCGCTACTGCAGCTTGTTTATGGCATTGGCATGTATGACAGTTGCATTGCATTCAATCAATATGCACGCACATACACACACATCCGTACCCGTACCCGTACCCATGCATATACACATACACATACTCATCATATGTCAGGAGTCAGAATCAGAAATCAGAAGGAGATGCAACTGGAGCTAAGGCTGGTGTACTGCCGAAGCAGTGTGCTGATGCTACTAGTACTAGGGCGATTTCACCGTCGCAGTCAATGGCGTTTCCTTTTCCTTTTTTTTTTTTTTTGTTTCTTTCTTTTTTACTCCTTTCTATGCATTTTGTACACAAACTGATATTGGATGTATTTGGATGGGCATTGCATTGCATTGGCATGCACATTTCCATTGTATTGTTCGGACTCGTTTCGTCATATTTCGTTTCATCTCATCTCATCTTGTCTCATCTCATCTGTTCTTGTCTCATAGCGTCGTTTCGTAGCTTTCCTCGTACCGCTTTTCTGGCAAGAATTTATTAATATGCATTGCGTATGCCTTGCGATTTTGCATTCTTATAACGGGATGTGTTGGCGGTGGGCAGGGGGAGGGCAGGTAGGTACGTATGAATGTGGCCAGCTTTTTTTTTTTTTGCTCAACATTTTTGCTTCTGCTCTTGTTATTAATTTTTGTTTTAGGTGTTTTTTGTTGTGTTTTTGCCCACCCATTTCGTGTTTAAGAACGTTTTAAAAATGCCACGCCTCAAACTTGTTTTTTATTTTTCCCCTATGGCTCCTTAGAAACAACTCTTGGGGTCCTTGTCCATTCTTATTGTGGTAGGACTAACACTTGACGACATTCTCTCTGTATTTGTGTTTGTATATGTGTGTGTGTGTGTGTGTGCGTGCGTGCGTGTGTGTGTGTCTCGCATTACTTTGGCTTACATTTTGTCGCCGTCATTCTCACCCTTAGCAAAGAATCTTTGTAATAAAAATAATACTCGAAATGCCAAGCCCTTATCCCACCCACCCACTCAAGGTCAAGGTGAAGTGTGAAAAATTCCGTTTGCAACAGTTGGATTCTCAAAAAATAAAAAAAAAAAAAAAAAAGACAACACAACGAGAATGAAATGAAATGAAACCGTGGGAATTGGAATTTAATTTGAAATGGGATTATCCCAAATAAAAAGAAAACAGAAAAGTAAAAGTAAATAATATAAAAAAGCGATTTACGATTAACAAAACAGAATTAACAGTTATGGATTCGAAATATGTGTAAGTACTTAAGATAGCGTTGCCAGATCAATATTAATTTTTTTATTAAGCTTATCTAAGCTGGATTCCACGCTTCTGTGAAGTTTTTTTTTTTTGTGTCATGCAACATCAAGGTAAAATTTTAGCAAAAAAAAAATTGAACGATAAAGAATTTGTCAACTACAGTTATTTGGGTCACATAAACTTGCTTGCCACTGTCACTTTTTGTGTGCCTCCCAATCACATTTGCCATACAATATTTTATCAATCCATCTCTCGCGTGTACAGTGTGTTTGTCTTTCTTATACATCTCTTGATGCACTTTGATTTTATGTGTGTATGGTAAATCTCTTCCAAATCATAAATGTACAATACTGCGGCATCTTCTTATAAACCATTGAAATGGCTTCCCTTGGTGGGTTATCTATGGCAAGGCATGCTGCAACCAAGTCCTGCTGCTGCTTCTGCTGCTGCAACACTTGGTAAATGCAATCAATCTTTGATGATAAAAGCATGCAGCAAAGGCGAAATGTAATAATTTAAGCATATCCAAACATCTACCTAAAACTCCCCACCCCCCACTCTAAGCTTACTCTAATCTCCAGCTTCAGCTTCGGCTTCGTCTGGTCTAGTCTGGCTTGGCTACAAAATGGCATACTGATGCATTCTGGCGATATAGAACGATAAGTGCTGTAGCAGCCGTTGGAAGACCCAAGAACAATACTTTTATGCCTTTTGAATCTTTGGACCAGAAGCCGTAATAAATTGTTTTTGCATAAAAATTTTCTAGAGAGAAAAATGGGTTGACAGGTGAGAGAGTTAAAGAGAGATAGATGCAAAGAGAGAGAGAGAGAGAGACAGTAGGTGGAGAAGCAATGTAAAAGAAATGCATATAAAAATTCTGCACCTTTGCCACGATTGCATATTTATCATTTCAAGCTGCCAGAGATGGGTTGGATATGGGCGGAACTGTAACTGAAGCTGGAGCTGTAGCTGTTGTCTACGGCTTAGAATGGGGTTTACACAACATCTATGCAAAGGTTTTCAAACAAAAGCCACGCATGAATTGTCAACACTACTAGGCATCCCTGTAACGCCCCTCCCCCCTCCCTAACGTTTCCCCGTCTTTTATTCCACCCCTTATACACATTCCCAAGCAAAATGCCAATGCATTCAACAGCTACACCATCAAGTGGGCTGTCATTTACATATACATATATTCTACACATTTCTATATATATATATATATATATATATCTATAGATGTATCTTTATAACTACATATATGTATGTATGTATGTATGTATATCTGTATGCATGTCTGCATACAATCAAATGTATAGTATTTTCTCTGCTACAAAATATACGTGTGTTGGATATTGATATATATATGTATGGTGACTCTATGGCATATATATCGTAAAATCAATTCTATATAATATGCTGCGTTTGCTGTTACAATTTTCTACACATTTCCCATTTGCCAAAAGGTTATTCGTTAATATGCCTGTCGGATCAAAAGGCATTAAGAATATTATAAAGCGTTTGATATTAGTATTAACCAAAACGTATTGAAATCTATTAAAATGTTTGTACCAACTCTCAAGTTTACAATATATTAAGAATACCTTTGAGTAGCTCAATAGAATTAGAACAATTTTTTAAATAAGATATTTAGAATATTTCTGAAGTCATTTATACATTTATATAATGCGAATGATATAATAATAAAATTTAGAAACCAAGACTAGATGAATATCTAGGTTATTTAGATAAACTGTGTTCTAATCTAAGCTTAAAAAACTAAAACTTAATTAAATTTAGAAAAATTTAGACCCTTTTTTTGTTGCAAGTTTTTAAAATTACCTAAGTTTTTATATATATTTATTTTAAAAATCTATCAAATAAAATATTCAGATAGAAAACTAACTAAGTAAACTTATGAAATTGTCTTAAATGAAAAAAGAATTAAAATAAATTTAAAATTTAATTGAAATGTGAGCTTAAGAAAAGAAGCCAGTGCAAGTAGAGTTGAATATATAGTTGAATATTTAAGTCTAGATAAAACATAGATATATAAATTATTTAAATTAAATGAATTAGCAAACCTTTTCTATATATATCTAGATATAGTAATATACTATAATGGGTTTCTTTCTTTAGAAAAACTCAGATAAAATACGAGAAAACATTTTTCACAGCTACTTTATTATATATTATTATAACTATTTTATGTTTTCCTAGTAAGCTTATATAGAATTTATAGAGTAATTGAATTTTCACTTTACACTTTTATGACTTTAGATGTCAATTTTCCATACTAGTTGCCATGACAAGGGACAAAAGTACGCCTGATAAAACAATTTCAATTTGTTTGCACATGCATTTTGCACTGTTAATAGTTTATTATGTGATATTATTATTATTTTGCATTATTATTTTGTTACACATGTAGAAAACATACATGCCCACACACACACACACACACGGACACACACATACATACATTTGTGTTTCCTATATAGTACAAGCATTGTACCCATTGTTGGCCCATAAAATTGTCTTTAATTATAATTATGATGATTTAACAATGAATATAGACAAAGAGCATTACTCAACCACTGAATCCGTTTGAGTGACAATCGAAATTGTATACGACTCCATAAGAATATAATAGCATCTACATATGTGTCTGTGTGTGTGTGTATATACATTGTAGATAACAATTGCCATTCAACTTGCATTTTATATCCGTGTGTGTGTGTGTACTCATCGGTATAATATTATAAGTTGCTTTAAGCACATTGAGATTGTAATTTAAATTCAAATCCATATTGAGTTACAAATGAAATATCCGAAGAGAAAGAGGTTAAATAGATTTATAATTTGCTTACTAAATCAATTTGTGAATTAAATGCAAAAGAGAAAACTTATAAATGATTATATTCTTGATTAATATTATAAAATTGAGATATATTAATTTATATATTGAACTTCTAAGCTTTTCTTTATAAACTGCATTGTGCTTAATTTATTTTTAGATGCACAGTCCAACTTCACTATAATGTATACGCAAAAGAACAAAATATAATTTTTAATATAAACACTAAGGAAATTATAAAGAAATCATTCTTTTATTATATAAAAAACTTTATTATATAAAAGTTCTTTATAGAGAAGTTCGACTGTAGTTCATAAATTTTCTGGTTTTTTATCTTTATAGTTTTTTCTTTAAATATTATTTATCAGAAATATAATCGCAAATAGAAAATCTCATTAATTTTGGGAAACTTGTAATTTTCATAGCATACTTTTTTGGGCCCAACTACTTAAAATTAAAAGCTATTTAATCTTTGAAAACTTGTAATTTTCATAGCATACTTTTTTGGGCTAAACTATTTTATATTCAAAAAAATTTATCAATTTTTTTTAAGCAAAAGTTGTGAATTCTAATTAACATAACAAAATATTTCTACATTATGGCAAATACACTTGATCGCTATTTCATGGCTTAACTGAGATTCTTGCCAAGGATAATAAAGAATATGTCTATATAAGCCTTTAACATGTTAAAGAGAGAATGCTAGCATATTGTTGAAATCAAAAGTATACACTCTTACTGGCTTAAATCACCATCGGCTTACATGTTGCTTCTTCTCTGTACATTCAAATTCCCATTAAAGTCTTAACGTTGGCCATATTTTGGTACGAAGCACGTACAGTAGAACGTTACAATACAACGGGAATTTCGAATGGCTTCCTAATATAAGCTCAATGCCAAAATTTGTGCCATACAAGTGTATGTGTGTGTGTGTGTGAGCTTTACCTGAACTAGCAGCACGCCTTTTTCCGCTTGCAATTTTCTGTACGTCATGCAATTTTACGGGCATCTAAGCAAACGGCAACAAATTTTCCGACCTTCCGTTTCTGGGTGGGCTAACTTCTCTTTTCCCTCCTTCCTTTTTTTCACATTTTCATTTTCATTTCCAAATTTTTTTTTTTTTTTGCTTTTTTGGTAAAATTTTCATTTTGCAATACGAAATTGATTTGGTCAGCAGTTTGTTAGTGTTGTTTTTGTTGCATTTCCAATGAATATATATATATTTGCCCTACGGGTTAAAGGGAAACTGAGAGAGAGAGAGAGTAAGAGAGCAAAAGAGCAAGAGAATGTGAGAGAGTGAGAGAGAAAGAACGAGTTTGGGCTGTGGCTTATCTCTGGCCATGATTTTAATTACAATTGGGCCCTAAACTCTCTAGCACACACACACACATATATGCATCTAGTTACACACATATGTAGGCTACACATATATCATAAGGTAATGGTGCGGTGGGCGTGGCTGACCAAGTTCTGTGGCAATTATTTACATTTCGCTTGATCCATTGTTCAACCAAAAGTTGCCTTTAAATAATTGACAAATGTGCAAACGAGATGAAAGAATGCAATAAGTCTAAGAGAAACATATAGAGTGTTAGAAAGAGAGAGAGAGAGAGATAGTGTTAAGAGTGCGAGAGAGTAGAGAATTCAATATTCGTTTTGCTGACGTTTGCCATTTTATTATTTATTATTTGAAAATGTTGCAATTTCAAGTCTCCAAAAATGTTGACTCGCCTCAAATATTTAAATTTGCTTCAAGTTGTCTGCATCTTTTCTATGCCCATAGCCTTCCACTACCTATCAACCTACCTACCTACCTACCCACCTACCTACCTATTTCTCCGCCTTTACCGCATTTACCTCATCAACAAACCTCTTCTTCGCTCCCTCTTACTCTATATATCGTTTCCTGTGGCGCTTGTTGAAAATTGAAGAATGTGGCAAATGGCATAAAATTGCTTCCTGCTAACCAAAACCGAAAAAACATGGCAATAATTTAGTGCAGATGCTTGGCCTTTTGCTTTTACCTCTTATTGCTCTTATTGCCAGTGGTTGGCATTGAGTTTTTTTTTTTTGTGGGTGTAGAAATTGAAGAAGTTTATAACATCTTTATATATTTATATATATATATATATGTATATATAACAATTATTTGAAACAATAATGAAACACTGTAAGAAATTTATGATGAATCTAAAAACCATATAAAATAATTGCTATGAGCTTTTTTTTTTTCTTCAAAAATTATAAAATTGATTGTTTTTTATTTGTTGCTTTTTAAGCCTTTTGAAATCGTTTTAAATAGCAAATCTTCTTATCTTATAAATAAGAAAATCTATGAATTGAGTATGATTTAATGGATGTAATGAATAAATAATGAATATAGTGTATATATTATAAAAGTCTTAAAAAAAAAACACAATAATTCTTTGCATCAAAGTTTATGTAGAAGATTTAATATTAGATTTTATATCATGTTGAATTTTTTTCACAATTTTCATTCTATTTTAACTCTACATTTTCTTTAGTATATTGTTGGCCAAAGGGTGTACAGGGGAGGGGCTTTAACCATTTTTTAATATTATTAAAACATTATTTTTATTATTTTAAAAACTTTCCCTTACTTTATCTAAGATATCTTTAATCGATTTAAAATACCAAAACTAATTACTATAATGATTTCTCCTTTAATTAACATCTCGAAAAATTATAATAAAACATATAGACTCAATATTATGAAAATTCTCTACAACTATAATATTTTAGCCATGTTTATAGAATAAACATATATATGTAAATATTTGTCTAAGAACCATAATTCAATTTATTTTGCTACCTTCGTTGCTGTGTTGATAATTTCTGTTAATACGATTGCTTTAAATGCAATTTCTTTTCTCTCTCTCTTATTTTTTGGTTTTAGAATTTTTAGTAACGCATTTATGTGGCATGTGTTTGGCATTAAGTTTGTTTTCCCTCTTACCTCTCACCTCACTCTCTCTTTCTCTCTTGTATTTTTTTGTTGCTCTGCTTGTTGTTGTCTAACCCAGTTTTTACAATTGGTATTTCTATTGCTGTTCCTGTTCCTGTTGCTGGGCAATTGTGCAATATAAATGGATATATCGATCATATAAACAATTTCCATGCTTTCGATTTAAATCCCGCCTATGCATATTTTTTATTTGCCCCACTGATGTCGACAGTTTTTCCCAATGTTACAATTGTTAGATGGGAAGGTGGTTGCAGGTGATGATGGTGGTATTGTTGTTTTACCATTGTCCTTATGCTGGCAAACTCTAAAGTTTCACTCATTCTCTTTATTTATTTTTTTTTTTTATTTGTTGCCCCTTCATCCCACCTCAATCAATAAACAAACAAATCTGCATATTGCCCATCTATGTATATATCCAGATATTATACAGTGAATATTGACTAAAAATGATTGAGAAAAAAACTTTTATTCCTTTTTAAGTTTTAAATATTTAAAAACTTTTTTAAAAATTATTATAAAAAAATTGTCTTTTGCTTGCTAAACAAATTTTCTGTCTTTCTTTATATGAAAATTCTATTTTAAATATTTCATCTTTAAGTTTTTTTTATTTTAGTTATAATTCTAATTCTTTTCTCTTTCAATTGTTCCTTTGATTGCTGCAAGTTGTGGAACACTTTAAACGAATTATTTAATGATTCAATTTTAGATAAGTAAATTCAGTTTTTTGAGTCTTCACTGTTGAAGAATTGCAATTGAGCTTCCTGCTGGTCGTCTCTTGTTTGCATTTTTACCTTGCCATTTTGTCGCATTAGATAAACAAAACAAAAAAAATAAAAAAAATGAAAGAGTAAAAGAGTACGAAACTAACCAGAAAGGTGAAATTATTTTGATTGTATGATTGATTCTATACTCTTGCTATATACCCTTTAATATAATAACTATTCCAACAATTAGTGGCAACATTTTAAAGATGAAATTTCCTTAAACTTAAAAGAATATCTGCTGAAATATATTTAATCCTTTCCTAAGGAATAATACTTTCTATAACTATAGTGTTTAATGTCCTTGCAATGGCTATATGCTGATTTTTTCTGTTAGCGTATACAAAAATGAAAATAAAACCTAATTTTTTTAGTTTTTTTTTTTTTTTTTTTGTTTGCCATACTGTGGGGCAGGCACCACTCGGCTTTATGTTCAGTTTAGTTCAGTTTTGGTTTTGTGTATATTTTACTTTTATTTTTTGGTCATTTTGTTTTGTTGATTTTCTATTTTTCTATTGCATTGCATAAAATCTGAAACGCTTACCTACAATTTTCCTTATTTTCCTTTAGTTTTTGTTTTGCTTTTGCTGTTCATAGCTTTCGGTTCTTTTTGGTCACTTTGTCTATCTACTCTGTCTCTTTGTGGGTTGTATTTGCTTGAGGCGTGGCTGACTGTTGAATGGGGGGGGGGGGAGAAGGGGCGAAAGTAAGACAAGAGAGGTAAACGGGTAAGGAAAGGGGTTTGTAATTTTGCTAGTCATACGAAAAGTTTTTTGCCAATTTGTTGCATTTTGTTGACAATTTTTGTGACATGGGAACGACGACAACGACGGCGACCCGCATATAAATATATATGTATATATAGTAAGGATATATGTTAGGATATATATATATATATATATATGTTTAGGTATCTAACTCTCTCTTTTATTTGTTAGGGTTAGTTTCACTTTTGTTGCCATTTTTTGTTTTGATGGCAAGGGGAAGGGAAAAATCATTGCCTGCAGTTGTTGACTTTGAGTAGCCGTAAAAGTTCAGTTCACTGTAGTTTTTTTGTGCTCCTAAACAGTTGGGCGTAGGTAGGAAAACCATACCTATATAAATATATATATATGGTATATGGTTGGAGGTTTTTTGGTTTTTAAGGACAAAACAATTTCAACTTTTTTTTCCTTTCTCTCTCTCACTCTCTCGCTTCTCTCTGTCTGTGTGTGTAGCTCTTCAAAATGCAGGTCAGTTAGTCAGGTACTAGGATCAAGGTGGAAAGAGCATTTCAGTCAAAGTTTTTGATTAAGACACAACAAATTCGTATTTTTTTTTTTTGTCTTTTGTTGCCTTTTATAATTTAGAAAAAGGAAAACTCACAAGTTTTTATAAGACTTGCCACAGATGATGGATAGATGCTTTATTGGTGTTTCATTAGAATGCAACAGGAAAAAAAATTGATAAATTGTTGAAATAGTGCTGCCAATCAATTGAAATACTTATTGGCCACACTTTTATATCATAGAGTGTTGGTTAACAACATTGAGCAAATGAGAGAGCGAGAGAGAATTTCTACTATTTATTAATTAATTAATTATACTTTTCACTTAAATTTTGTATTTAACAACAATTCCCTTTCCTTGCTTATTGATTCCATCTATTTTAATAATTATCTACCATTAAAAGTAAAAATGATCTATTGAATCTAGCTAAAAAGTGGGGGGGGGCAGTAGTGATTGGGTTTTATACTGAACATACGCACTCCTATGTACTATGTATGAGAATCGAGGAGGAGAGCATGATTACTATTTTACATACCTAGCCTCACTAACTTCTTCTATGAGAAGCGAGGATCATTTTTATATACTTTTTTATGATTCTGGTTATTTCTATGTAATTGAAAAAGACAGCTTGCAAAGGTATCCGAACTTCGGCGTGGCCGTCCTTCTAGTTTTAATTAACTCTAATTTCTTCTAATTAAATTTTTTGCCTTTTTTTATACACGGTAAACATAACTTTTGATTGTCTGAACTTTAGACAAACATTAAAAGGCCAAATTTTTGCCACCATTGATTTGCCTCTCAATTCGTTTTTAATCTAAGGCTTAAGGTCGTTGGCCAGAATACTATATATATATATATATATATATTTATATATATATATCAAATCACTTGATCTGCTTGCTTTGCTTGTTTTTCACCAAAATCCTTGTCAAGCCCCAGCTGACAATATCGTAAGCCATGTAAGCTTCTTCATGTTCAATAAAAAACAAAAAAGCAATGGGAACAAAAACGAAACGAAACGAAAAACTTTACACAAACTTTCAAATTTGGCCTAAAGGGGACCCAGGCATAAGACCAAGGACCAAGCTTCACTTATGTATACATATATATATATATATATATAGTATGAAGGAACTTGTTGTCGGCTTTGCACGCAGTTTAGGCCAAGTCAATGGCAATGGAATGCTGCACAATGAAAAGGACATGCATGACTATGTCCTGCTCTCGTCCTCCATTTCTCTTTTTATGTGTGTGTGTATGTGTGAGTGTATGTACAGTTGGCATTAACATAATTCATATTTTGTATGTATTTGCATAATAATAAAGCTGCTGATGTGCCAGAATCAGCCAGAAGCAGTAGCAGCCACAGCGTCTCATCTACTTATATGGCCTTTTGGCTGTCTCGACCAGCTTCGCCAACGAGCTCCTAAAGCTGCTGCGGCTGCTTTAGCATTTGCTTTTGCTTTTGCTTTTCCAGGCTCCGGCTCTTGCTCCTGCTCCTGCTTCTGCTACCATTTGGCTATCCTCATCTGCTGTTGACAAATGGAACACATTTGGTCTACACCCAGAAAAACATTGAAGCAAACGAAAACCAAACCAAACCAAAACGCAGAGATTTATACAAGAAAAGAATGGACACACACTCATACACACACACACACACACAGACATGGTGGAAACAGAGGATAGGAACTCCGCCCTCATAAATGCATGAATACTTATGGATATTTCCCAGTGCATCACAAACTGTATTCTATATGGTGTTGAGCGGGTGTGTAGTGGAGCATTGTCATGTTTCTCGCTTGTACTTGCTATTGCACTGACATCTGGGGGACATAATTCGTTGACGTACACACACACACGCATATCCCACATATATGTATGTACATATATATATATATAAATATATGGAATATAACAAGCTTTCTACAGTTATATATCTTGTTTTGTGGATTCCCAGGCAGAGCATTTTATATCCCGCTTTCTCTCCTACTCTCTCTCTTTCTTTATCTCTTCTCGTTTATCCCTCTTTCTGGCTTTGGTTTGTTTATGTCAAATCTGCATTAAGTTTTTATACTAAAAGATATTAAAAAAAAAAACAGAAACACGAACAGAAAGTAAAAAAAAAAAAGCAAGAGAGACAAACGGCAAATATGAAGTACTATAAATATGGCTAGAAATTTTAAAATTTTATTTCTTTGACAGTATATATATACATATATTTTTATATATTTACATATATGTAGGATTTAGGAATGGATTAAATCAAATAAAGTTGTGCTACTCCAATACCAAGAATCTGCACTGAGTTTTAATCATGAAAATGTTCCATTTCTAATTATCCTTTTAATAATTGGCCAACTTTTAAGTTCTTTATATAATCTAAACTTTAAGAATTATTGATTTAAATAGAAGTACTAAAAGTTTAATAATTAATAAATAATTATTTTAAGGTATTAATTGAAGAGATAAATTGTTCAGCAAATGTCTTTGAAATTAAAATTGATTTTATTTATTTATATATTTGCAATTATTTATTTTTTTTTGCAAAAAATATCCTTTATTAAATGACTTTAGTATTATAAAACAATACTAAAACTTTATTTAAAATAGTTTAAATCCTAAAATATATGTGAATTAAAGCCTTTAAAAATTTACCATTATTAAATTATATTTATTAAATATGAAAAAATATTTTTAAAAAATTTGTAAAACTAAAATAAGACTAAAAAGATCTTTTTAAGAATTTTCTTCACAATTGTTGGCAATAAAAAGTGAATATTTATGATGTAAAGAACCATATTTAAAGATCATTTTCTAATTAATAATTATAAAGAAGAAAGATAATAATAATATCTAGAGATTTGTGTAATAAATTTTCTGTATAAATACACAAACTTTAATGACAATCCAATTTTTTATAAGTTGCTTTAAATAAAATAATCAAACTCAATATTAAACAAAATTTTCACTTCATTAAATTAAAAAAAAAATTTGTTAAAAATGTCAGATAAAGTAGAAAAAGATTATGTTTAGCATAAATTAAATTAAATTAAATAATATAACTAAACAACTCTTGGGATAAAAAAAAAATTAAATTTTCTTTAACATTTTCATTCATCAGCTTTAAAGTGTTTCCCTTGTTTGTACGTTTAAACTTGTTTCCGGGAGCCAAACTTATCAACAACTAATCAATATTAAAGATAATTTTTGGCCTTTATTTCACATCAACCCGCCCCCTTGCCACTTTACCTTTCTTTCACAACAAAATTTGTTATTTTTTCGGCGAAAAAAAAATTAATCACGTTCATCCCCGAAAAAAAGAAACACACACACACATACACACAAAAATGAAGCAAAGTTCACTTCACCTGACAATTTGCACGTATCCCGAAGAGAATTTGTCTGTCTGGGTTGTTTGCTCGCTGAAGCGTTAAAATGCCATCATTAAAAATCAATGTTTAAAGATTTATGAGCTCAGCAAAGTGTTAATTACTAAAGGAAGGAGGAGCAACAACAAAAAACAAAAAACAAAAACACAAAGCAGGGAAACGAGAGATGGCAAAATAACAACAACAACAAAGAGGCAAAACAGAAAGACAAGTTCACTAAAAGGTTAAAGGGTTCATTGGTTTTGTTGTTCTTGTTGTTATTGTAGTTATTGTTGTTTTTTTGGTTTTTGGTGACACAAATAGCTTTGAAATAAGCTAAAGGCACCACTGACCTTTTATCAATTGTACTTCCGTTTCCGGTTGCCATCGAAATAAGTGTAAACTAAATTAAACATTTTGCTTAAATATTCAAATACCTTTCGATTACAAAATACTAAAATGTATCTAATAAATATTTCTATATAACAATAAAATAATTCAATTTAAATATTTAAAATTTTCATGAATTAAATTGATTTAAATTATTATAATAAAATTAAAATGGCAAAACATTTTTTCGTGTTTATTTTTTCTTTTAAATGATTTTTTTTAATGCTCGAAAAGATATTTTCGGTTTTATATAAATATATAAATTTGCAATTTTAATAAATTAATTTTATTTAATAAATATTTAGATTAAAAATTTGGCAAATTTTCTTTTTTTTTTTTTTACTTTCTAACAACTTTTTAAGAAGTTTAAGTAAATCAATTAAATAAAAGTAAAAAAAACCACAAAAGTCCTTAGAAACTAAATTGTTATAACAATTCCATAGAAAGACATATTATAGACATACATATATACAGATATATATATATATATATATGTTCCATATGTATTTCCCATAGGAACGATCGAACATTGTTTAGCTAAATATCCTATTAAGGGTATGCGCGTATAACAACAGGATCAAACAATTTTCTACAATGACATTTTCACACTCCTTGTGTGTGTGTGTGTGTGTGTGTGTTAGCATGCCCTTGAGAATTTTGGGACTTTAAATTAAACTAGAATAATGCTGACAAAAATCAACAGCAACAAAAAAAAAAAAAATCGCAGGAGACAAAAATAAAATGCAAAAAAAAAAAAGACAACATCTACAAAAACTCTTCTCGAAATGTAACTTTTAATCAGACCACAACAAAAGGAGCCAAAAACAAAAAAAAAAAAAAAAACAACCGAAAGAGGCAAATGGAACAAAATATGACGAAAAGAAATAAACGTCGAAATGTAAGCCACGGGAAAAGAAAAAACCAAAATCCATGACAACTAATAGACTACAACCTCGACTTTTAGATACTCTAACATATAATAAAGCCATCAATTTGTAAGAAATTGTATATCGGATATATAACTTTAGATGAAACCAAAGATTGAAATTCCATTTAAATAATAAATAACTAACAATTCTGTTTTACTCTTTTCTTACTTAAAGATTATAGGGTATTAAAAAACAATGTACACATATTGTAGCAAGTGGAAAAAACAACGTCAAGGCGTTATAAAACAACACCAAGAGTACAAAAATGTTCACATATATATATATATATATACATATATATATAACACAAAATGCCTTTCGTTTTTGGTCTTCGCTATGTATATTTCTTCATTTTTTTTTTTGTTTTTGATTCGGCAAAAAGGAGGTGAAGATGAACGGGGAAACTCTATATATATATATGTGTGTGTGTGTGTGCCGACAACGTTTTCATAATTCGGAGCAAGAAGCGAAAAAGCAACAAAAAAAATGAAAGAAAAAGGAAAATCAACAACAACCAACCGAAAAAAACACACGTTTAAAAGATGGCAGGCTGAGCAGTTTTCTCTCTTTGCCTCGTTTTCGTCTATAAGCTGGGTGGGAGACCAGTGACACACACGTGAGGTTTCAGCAGGGACAAAAATACAATATATAGTTTCCTTTTTGGCTACATAAATATATGTATAAATATATGTGTGTGAAGGACGAGTCACACATACACACACACACAGAGACACACGCACACACATGTATATACATACGTATATAAACAGACGCACGCAAAAGCCTTAAATATGCTACAACTGCTAAAGAAGCCATAAAGCAATAACAACAACAACAACAGTAGTAGCAATAGCAACAACTACAATAACGCAAAGGTGACGACGACTACAACAACGAGGACGATGATGAGAACGAGAACGAGAACGAAAACGATGAGGAGCAACGTTTGCCGTCTTTCGTTGGCGCAAGGCGTTGAAAAGAAAATTTACGTTTTCCAAACAATATGATTGAATGTTCTTTGTTCTAGCATGATGTCCTGTCGCAGTACTTTCGTGTTGCAGGGGAAGTACTTTCACTTAACATTTATGTTAAAATACTGGTTAATAAGGAAATTTATTTGACTCCCCTTAATTAATTTTCAGTTGGGGTCACTCCTTAAGCTGAATATGGGTTTGTGTCTTGGCTAACTGTACGTTATTTGCCATTTAGAATTGCTGGGGAACAGAGAAATGTTAAAATACTGTTTTTTCCCCAAGTAAAGTATGTAATGTATCCTTAGAGTCAACTTCAAAAATTAAAAAGTCAATTCTCAATGGTTTGAAATTTAAAATTCTATCAATTTGTTACAGGAACTATCTTCTTATAAAACGTACTATAAATAAATATCGATTCTCATACGATATTTCACTAAGTTTTTAGGAGATTCTGATAGAAATAGTAATTTAATAAATAAATCTTTAAACTCACCATTTAAATCCCCCGCAGAAAGGCAAAAATATTGTTGTAACTGAACTGTGAGATCGAAAAGAACGAAAGTTAATATAATAAAGGTAAATATTAGACCTACTCATACTTAGGGATATAATTACAATTAATTATTATTATTATTGAAAACAGAACTTGAATATTAATCCCCTTCTTCAAATTTTTTTAAGTTTTAATAATAAAATAAGAACATTTTTACAATATATTTCACACTGAACAAATGAATATTACAGTAAAGGTTATAATATTTGGTTTTGTTGTTTCATATTGAATTTTACTTAGATTAATTCCAAATACAGATTTAGTTTTTAAAAAATCAAATTTTAGATTAGTTTCAAACCTAATTTCAACTACCATTTCAAGGGTTTATGCATGTTTAGGGAAAATATATTAAAGAAAAGGAAATAAAAGCATACGATATCCAAATGGAGGAAATTAAAAGTTGGGACTTCAAGAAAGCCAGAGAACAAACGCTCTAAGTTAGTTACGATATTTGAGGCTTAACGTAAAATTTGCTATAAATTATTATATTAGAAAGGATATACTAAGATTTATGATTATAAAAGCATACGATATTCAAATGGGGAAAATAAAATTTGGGACTTCAAGGAAGCCAGAGAAGTTAGTTACGATATTTGAGGTTTAACGTAAAATTTGCTATAAATTGTTATATTAAAAAGGTATTATCCTAAGATTGAATATTATTTTTTATATTGAAATAACGGTTCATTTTGCATATGGAGTTTTTGTGTTTTTTATTTATATAGCCCCAATATCTTCCTGAATCTTACCCAATATTTGATCAATTTAAAAATTAATTTTTACAAAATGGAAGCAAAAGAATTTATCCTCGAAATCTGACTAATTAGTGGGATTACTCTTTAACTTTCTTTACCTGAACTTGTACCAAATAATCCCAAGACTAAAATAGGACTACCACAGAGGTAATAATATACATATGTGCTTTAAAACCTTTATAAATTCAGGTATAGACTGAGACTCGACAGATGTTCTTCGCTACCTGAGCGATAAAAGGAATTCCCTGTATGACCTGTGGCTTAAAAGAAGGGTATAAATAAGATGTTCAATCAGTTTGTAAGTCAATCAGTTGAAAATCGTTCATCATGCCACGTCACTCGTATTCTCGCTTCATTTTCGAAACAACGGATAATACGCGAACATTTCGCCATCAACGTTTCATCAATAATCTTTGTGTGGATTGTGAGACCTGTGTGAATACTGTACATGCACATGAACCCTATAGTCATCATTGGCTAAATGACACAAATGTGCTCAATTTAAGCCTGGAGGAGAAAATACTATTAAAACGTATTGAACGGGAACGAGTTGAAACATTTTTACTCTGCGATGAAAGTGCTACAGGACGAACAAATGACTTTCTACTGGAAGCTGGCATGGATGCGATGCCTCAACTGTTGCGGTTTCTCAACTACGAAGCGTCCAGACTGGAAGTAAGCATCGGTTTCTATGTGAATGTTATTAAACATTGTATGTACTATGAAAGTAGTCCAATTAATATTGATCATCATTTGGATATCGACGAGACAGTGGATATGCTATTCTCCATGTTGCTTGAGAAGATTAGCAATTATGTTTTCCTCCATCATCGTGTACCCCTTGAGGCTTGTGTGATAAAGCGGATGAAAGTAACAGTGAAACGATATTCAAATCAGCAATTAACCAGTGAAGCATCTTTGCCGCTTCAATATCTTGTTAAACAAGATGGAGGCGGATTTTCCCTTAACAACAAACAACAATCGTCAATAATGGATATAGATAACACACTACTAATTGATAGCTATTTAAGTTATCGGAATCAAAGGTTTGGTCACTTCCCAGACTCTTTGAAAGTGAATTTATATTGTTTTCGTATTTGTGCAAGCTCCAAGGAACTCTATGCGGTTCCCTATCTGCTGCGTGGCGAGAATGTTAATAAAACACCTACATTTTTAATTCAAACAGATGTGGCCGGTGAATTTCGTGGTTTGCATCATATTAAAAATGTACGAAAATTTTTAAAGGCAGATTTACATGATCGCGTTGTTGAGTGTCGGAAATGTAAGGCCCATTTTGCCGATCCTGTCCAATATACGTTGCATAAGAAAATCGATTGTGGGCGTAACTTTATGGTCTGGACTTTAGGTGTGGTCGATGGAATAACTCAACCAGGAGATATAGAGCTACACGAGAATTGCCTACCATTACCAAAGCAATATTTTAAGTATGCATGGTTCGGTCTTATTAATGGAAACTAATTGTAGAAATAAAATGTTTATAAAAAATTCTATCGTAATAAGAGAAATAAAAAAAATTTAAATACAAATGCTAAACAAAACTCGTTGTAATAATTTATACATAACAAACTACATATATAAAACTAATTTTTCTGCAACATGCCAAGGAAAATATTATTCCTGTGATTCCCAAATTTCATATCCAATATACGTTTGAATTTCTGAATTTTAAAACTAGTGGTGATACGACAGCCACCCCTATTTAACACATTAACTAAAACGGTCACTCTATTGCATCATTTACGAGCACTTCAACGACATCATTTGCGAGTTCTGTTAGTTAACATAAAACGAACCAATTGAACACCGGCTAAACACAAAAATAAGATATATAGAAATTCGCAAAACCCTTAGCACAAAATGAATCCCTTGGATAAAATACACGCCCTGGACGAGATTGAGAAGGAGATTATATTGTGCATGCAAAGTGCAGGTAACTATACCAAATATGAAAAATAATTAAAGCGTTAACAACAAAAATGAAGACCACTGTTCTATTCACAGGCCAAGCACTGCAAGAGTTGGGCAAGGAGAAGTCTTCACAAAAGAATGCCGAAACACAATCGCAACAATTTCTTAAAAGCCTCTCTAGCGTAGAATCAAAATTATCCGAACAAATCAACTACCTCACCCAAGTGTCCACAGGCCAACCGCACGAAGGCTCTGGCTATGCCTCAGCTAAAGTGCTACAAATGGCCTGGCATCGTATACAACACGCTCGGTCGCGAGTACGTGAACTGGAGGAGACAAAAGCCAAGCATTCTCATGCAGCCAGACAGCAGCAGAAACGTCAACAGGAACATGCTGCTGCTCAGCAACAACAACAACAACAGCAGCAACAACAGGCTGCAGCAGCCGCCGCACAACAGCAACAACAACAACAAACTGGTGGTAATGGAACGGGTAGCAGTAGTGTAAGCGGAACGACAGTTGATACTGGAGGCGCTGTGGGTAATGTCGGCGGCAGTGATGCGGGGAATAGCATGACAAACAATTAAAATTTAGTTTAAAAAAAAAGTATTCTTAAACTTTCATACTATAATAAACAACACAAAGCAAAGTGAAACGAAATTGGAAATCATTCTTTTTTTAAACTATTAAAAATATGTAAAGCCAATTGTACTCAAAGGTTGTGCCCCACAAAAGCAATCAAGTCAGCGAGCACCTAAGTTTGGATTTATCAAAGTCGGCCACATTAAAATATAAATATACGATCATATATATATGTATATAGTGTAGGACCCAGATCCTTGGCTAAAGTTATAAAAATATTTTTTCATCTATTCAAGAACTGCAAAAAAAAATTGCTGTACGCTCTTTAAGTTGAATAGGACACAATAATATTTTTAAACTTCGATCGGTTCAGTTAACCATATCACTTAATACCTGTTAAAAAAAATGAGCGATCGTAATAGAAAGAGAAAGAGCGAACGAAAACTTTTTATGTTAAATGATAAAAAGTTTTCATCTTAATAAACTTAGCTTAGATGTATGTGCTTATGTATGTGTATATATATGTATTAATATGTTTATTAATAAATTAAAAAAATTATTAAAGTAAAAGAAAATTGTGAGGATTAAAAGTAGGAAAACCAGAATGAGTGAGATGGAAAATGAAATTGGATAAAGTAGTAAATGTTCGAAAGTTTTCAAGACTTTCATTTAGATCAGACAATATTTATTATTAAACTGATTTTTATTATCACAATTATCAATCAACTCGGATCATTTCTATTACTATCACCTTGGTGACTAGTGGCTTCTATACCAAAGAAGTCTCTTTCACACACATAGCGTACACATTGTAATAGAACATTGCGCTCATGTCGTATATCTGTAGCTAACAATTTTGACAGCATTGTACTTTGTTTATAAATCTGTTTGGCTCGTTTAAAGTTTAAACCACTTTGACGCTTTTTGTTTGGTAGAATAATTTGTTTTACTGTTGGCTTACCACTTGACAAAGGTTTGTCCGATTCGATATGAGATTTTTCAAGAATTTCTGTATTTACAACTGGCTGCTGTTCATTTTGGTGTGTTAGCCGTTCAATTGGCATTTCATCTGGTGCCTCATCATCATCCGATGATGGCACAGTACTCTCCATTAATTGTGGTTGATCATTTAGAGCGGGCGCAACTTTTTCAACTTTTACTAAAACTTTTTTATCTGTTAATGCTGTGGCATCCATAGAGCATGTATCCGAAACTTTTTCATCTTCACATGCATCTTCATTGTCCTCACTATCTGAGCCATACATGCCCAATAGATTGGTTAAAACGTTTTCCACTATTTTCTTATCTTTAGAATGCTTATAATCTAACATATCGGATGTTCCACGAAATCTTTCTATACTTTCTTCAGGAGAATTCTCCTCTTTCTCCTTTTTTATAATTGATTGATCCTTTTCAATTTTTGTTTTCTTTTGTTGCGGATGTGGCTTGCGGGAATTGTGTTTAGGTTTTCTCTTATTTGGTTTCAATTCACCGCTGCTGTTGTCACCTTGTTGATGGGGGCGTATTCTTGTTCGCTTTCGGTCTTCGGCTTGGCCAAAACGCGATTTTGAAGCTTCCAAGCGTTCGCCCCGTTTCAGGCGCTGTTCTTTAGCCCGCTTAGCCAGCTCAACATTTGCAGTTGTGGGAAATCTAAAAAAAAAATACCATTAAATATATTATAGCAATGAATTCTTGTACGACAGATTTACCGTTTTCGCCTTTCTGCTCGCCAATTGGCTATATCCTCTGGTGTCCATACTTTTTTCACTTTTTGATACAGTCCCGTTATATGATTAGCTTCTATATGACGCTCTAATATGGCCGACAAGGCTGAAAAATCACAGTTATCGCCCGGGCAGTTCTCATGTTGCTGCAAATGACGCTTCATATCCAGACTGCTTGCCAATTCCATGGCACAATTTGTGCAATACTCGGGACGAGGAGGAGATTGGTAAGTTGGTGGAGTACTTTCGGCTTTTTTCTGGAGAAATAGAGATAACTTAGAATATTTCATGGATATTGCATGGTTCAGGTGCATCCACGCACCCACCTGTGGCTGTGATGCGTCCTCTTTCAAGTACTTTGCTGGAACTGTACTCCCTCGGGCTCCATACATTGGCGGTGGTTGCTTGCCCCGGGGCAGCAATGTCATGCCACATGGCGTTAAATAGTGCAAAGATGTCTTATTTGGTCCATTTTGAAGCTTATTGAAATTAGGCGAGGGTAACGCGAATTCCGGCACACTTTTATCTTCCATGCTCGCGGGAACTAAACAAAACACTAATCTAACATGTGCGCGAACTTTAAGCCCTCTGCACTAATCAGAAACTAGTTCTTAATTTACAGATTGCGGAGTTAGTAAAACGCTAAAACGCAATAAGCATATATTTACATATTTATAATCCAAATCCACTAAGAGAAAATAAAGAGTTTGTTTTAATTATGTATGATAAAATAGAGATAATATTAACTACAGTTTTTATTTTACCCCTCTATGTGGTTCCTAACTGGTTCAAAGCAGAAAACGAGTTCGCAAATATTATCATTTCGAGATGTTTAGTATTTTTTTTGAAAAAGACATACGGTCATACTGGAACTTAGTTAAACAAAAAACGATTATATTTCAACTTTTTAAAACAAAGTTAGACGAAAGCAAATACTCAATTAGAACTAAAAAATGCAAAGCGTAATAAATACTTTTAAAGGCACAGCTTTAAATGTAGCCGAATATTTAACGCCTGTTTTAAAGGTGAGTTATGATTTTTTTTTGTTTTGTTGTTATTTTTGTTGTTGCTTTCGTCTGCTCAAGCAATTGAGATGACCAACCCAAATAAAACAATAAACAGTCACAGCTATTGTGAAATAATATCCGCTATAATTATATAGCAGGCTATGTGTCATTTGATAATTGTTGTGACTAGTCACAGATACTTTTTACTCATATCTCTTTGGTCAATTTGTGGGTGCGTAGGGTGTTTGGCATCTAATGGCGCCTGTCTGACGCGACAATTTCACTCAACTAATCAATTTTCTTTGTTCCATAGGAATCGAAATTCCGAGAAACTGGCGTCCTTACACCCGAAGAGTTTGTTGCCGCCGGAGATCATTTGGTTCATCATTGCCCTACCTGGCAGTGGGCAGCAGGTGATGAGACTAAAACAAAACCATATTTGCCAAAGGGTAATTTTTTAGTGCCACATTCATTATCTCAACAACTAAACTTAATTAAATTATGTATAGATAAACAATTTCTAATAACTCGCAATGTGCCATGCTATCGGCGATGCAAACAAATGGAATATGTGGGCGAGGAGACTCTTGTGGAGGAAGAGTCTGGAGATGGTGGTTGGGTGGAGACACATCAACTGAACGATGATGGCACCACACAAGTGGATGAGAAAATCTGTGAACTGACTTTGGAAGAGAAAGTAATGGTCGACTAAACTTTATCTAAACTTTATTTAGTGTCCAATTTTTTCTTTCCAGGACGATATGAATACCCTGGATAACGACAAAATTGATAATATGGAAGATGTGGATGCTGATGGAAATGATGATGTGGACGATGATGATGACGAGGCCATTGATATGGATGAATTTGTTGAAAGTGGAATGATAGATCGTGTTGATCCCTCTGTGGCAACCACCACACGTAAAGTAGACGCAATAGATACCAATATAAATTCAAATCCGATAGCTTCAAATGAAGCCAGCGGCGTTGGAGGTGGAAATGGTAGCGATTCAGTTCTACATACGCGTACCTATGATTTGCATATTACTTACGATAAATATTATCAAACGCCACGACTTTGGGTTGTCGGCTATGATGAGCAACGCAAACCATTGACGGTTGAGCAAATGTATGAAGATGTATCCCAGGATCATGCAAAGAAGACTGTTACCATGGAATTGCATCCACATTTACCTGGCCCAAATATGGCCTCGGTGCATCCATGTCGGCATGCTGATATTATGAAGAAAATTATACAAACTGTCGAAGAGGGAGGCGGTGAACTGGGCGTGCATTTATATTTAATAATATTTTTAAAATTTGTTCAAACAGTTATACCAACCATCGAATACGATTTTACACAAAATTTTAATATGTCATAGAAGCCCCCTTCCCCCCCTCCCAAAAAAAAAAAAAAAAAAACAGATGCAATATTTCAAATTATTCAAGAATAAAGTTTTGAATCAATTATAAATAAAAAGATGAAAACATTTAAAGACTTTAAACAGTTAACGGATTCCTAGGCAAAGAGTTGAAACTGTAAATTGTGCTGGAAAAATGGGCCATTTGAAACGAACTGTAAATATTTAATTACTTTTTGTTGTTTGCAGATAAAATGAATCAGTTCCAGTTCCAATAACAAAAAATGGTTCGAGGACATATTTAAATTTTTTTCGTTTTATAATTACTTTTTATTTCACGGTTGTTGGTTGGTTGGTTGCATCTCTGAGATGAAATTTATATGTTAACATAATAATAATAAACATAATAAATCAATTAATTCATTAATTATGCATGTAGTTGTTGTTGTTTTTTTTTTTTTTGTTTGTTTGTTTGTTTTGTTGTTTTAGGTAGTTTTGTTTCTAGTTAAATGATGTTTTGTTTTACTTCACTTTTTTTTTCTTTCTTTTTTTGTTTTTAACAATTTATCAAACTTAAAGTGTGTGTGTGTTGTGTTGTGTGTGTGTGTTGCTTGCTTAGGTTAATTTATAACTGTTTATCCTTCATTTCATTCATACATATATATGTATATATATATATATATATATGTGTGTGAATATATATATTGTATATATATATATAGATTTAGCTTAAGAATTAAAATCACTTTTCATTTGCAATAACAGGTTCACATCGTAATCAATTTTACAATAAACATACCTAACGCCTTGCTCTATCGGTTCATATAGATATATATATATATATATATAGATTTATATATATGTGTGCATGTATCATATATAAATGTCTCAGACCAATATATATACAGACACATATACAAATATATATATATAGATATATGTATATATATATATATGGGTATAACCTTTTCTTTTTAAACATCTTAAACCTTTTGCCTAAATCTAAAATCATTCTCAACTTCTTTTTCCACACTCCTTTTTTTTTTTTTTTTTTGGTTATTTTGTTTAAATCATTTTTAACAATCTTGCTTGTTGTTGCTTTTTTGTGTACTTTTTTTTTTTGTTTTTTGTTGTTTTATAAATTTTACAATACATACAGAATTAGTTATAGATTTATACAAACTAGAAACCTAAATACATATTATATATATACCTAGGCCAATCCTACACACACGCTTCCATATACATATACATATACATATATATATATATATATATATATAGATATTTCTAATTATATATATACATATACATACATATATTAAACTCGATTTGTTGGGTTGGTTTACTGTACTCTACTTTATCTTCCTTTTTTTTCCCCCCTCATTCTGTTTTCTATTCGTTTCGTTTCGTAACTTTTCTTGTTTGGTTTTTGGAAATAACATTCATTAAAATTTAATTTTGCTGCTGACTTTTGAATTTAAATTTACTTTTGTTTGTTTGTTGTTGTTGTTATTGTTGTTTAAATATGCATTTGAAAATGTGTGAAATTTCTTTGTATATTATTAAATTGTTTTTTGTTTTGTTTTTTTTTTTTTGTTGTTGTTTCTTTCGTTTTCATTTTGTTTGCTTTATTGCATTTTTGGAAATAATTTGTTGTTAATTTTATAAGGTACGTTTTGTTTCAAGCGCAATGCCCAGGCAACAATTGAGGCAAACTTGATGACGAAAGTTTTCTTTTCTCTGTCTGTGTGTTCGGTTTTTAAGTTTTGTTTTTGTATATATATATATATATATATATATATAGAAGGTTTATATATATAATTATCATATCATTTTTGTTTTATGCCATATTCGATTGTTTTTGCTTTGCTTTCTTCAACTTTCGTTCTGTGCTTTCTTTCTATTTTGCCTTAAACGCTGCCCCAATTCTCGACTTGGCATCCAAAAAAAAAAAAAAAAAAACATTATTTATTCATGGTTTTTCTTTTTTAGATTAAAATTTGTTGTAATTTTTTTTTTAACATAGATATATATATACATATATACACACATCTATATATATATATGTATATATATATGTATATTTGTTGTATTAATCATTTAATGTGTACATATATTCGGTTTCGGTTCTGTTCTGGTTTTTCTTACTTTTTTTGAAATTTACAAACAATTTTTATTTAAACTTTGCAGCTAAATATAATTAAATGTATATATATATATACATATATATATATATATATATGCATGTATAGGCTATAATATAATTATTTAATCATTTTTGTTTTTTTTTTTTGTTTCGTTTTAATAAATTTTTGCTTTGCTTGTTGTTGTAGGTAGTTGTTTGCATTGTTTTTTAAACATTTACTTAAAATAACAAACAAATTATGATTATTTTAATTAATTATTTTATAATGAACACCTAAAAATTTGCTTCGCTTTCTTTTGTTTTTCTTTCTTTCACTATAAACTGCGTTTTACAAAGATATACATATATCTATATATATAATTTTATACGTATAGATAAGAGTTGAGGCAATACCAAAAAAAAAAAAAATAATAATAATAAACTATATAATTGTCACACAGTTAAAAAAAAAAAATTAGAATTTAAATTTAAAATAAACAAAAGAATTCACTTTACACACAAGATTTAAAAATGTTGCTTAGAAATTACACCAATTTACATAAAGAACACATATATATATATATTTATATCTCTCTCTACATATATATATATGTATATAAAAATAAAATTTGTTATAAATCTTAATATGATCCTTTTGTTTATATATATATCTATATATATATATATATATGTATGTATGTATATATAGTTTTACTTGTTTAGTGCTAAAAATAGAAAAAAAATTGCTTTATCATCAGAGAAAAGGACGACTAAAACTAAACACAAATTTTTAACTTAGGACAAAAAAATTGTTTTTAAAACTAATTAGTAAACATAATAATAATAATTAACATTGAATCAACAAATGTGTGTGTGTGTGTGTGTGATAGTTGGTGGTGTATTGGTTGGTTGTGGTGGTGTTGGTAGTGATGATGCATTTCTCATATACATTTTTATATTATATAGAACTTCTCTCTTCCTTCTATCTATACGTTCTTTCTTTATCGTTCTTTTAATCCTTCCTTTCGCATAGCAATTAAATTTTGGTTTGCCTTTTGCTTCGTTTTTCTCTTTCTTACATTCATTTGTTTTTGTTATTTACATTTGCATAAATTGTTTAAGTATTTGCATTATATATATATATATTGTTGAATTGCTGCTGCTGCTGCTGCTGGTTGGTTGGTTGGTTGGTTGATTGGTTGGCTGCCCCAACGACTTTACACCTTGCGCTTAGCATGCAACATCTCCATGAGCAGCGTCTGTGTGGGCGCACTGCCGGCACAATGCTTAGAGTAGAGGTGCTCCTCGCCGCGTGCGGCCATGGCATGGATTTCCGGTAGTATATTCACTAGCCTACTGAATTTATCCTGCAAGATATATAGAAATATAAGAAATTTAAGTTGTATATTAAAATCGCTTTAACAATCAACACAAATATTATAAATTGTATTTAACTAGATACAAAAGAACTTATCAACTAAATAAATAAACTAGATAAGATTGTTTTTGAATCTACCTTATCTTAATTCTGTTTTAATATTCATGGGCTGCTTGGAAAGTCTTTTAAAATCAATCTCTCTGTACTTTAGGAACATAATTAAATGGAATTTAGATATATATATTTAAAAAGATCAATTAACCAAATCTTTTAACTGCTGATAAGGACCAAAAATAAGTGGCTATATAGTATCTTAGATCTAGTTTCCAGTAGCATTATGTATTTGTATAATGATCTTAAGATGACAAACGATTTAGCTTTGAGGGATTATAGGACAATAGATCAAGAAAAGCTCCTTAAACTAGCAAAATTCTTAGAATTTTAAAGTTCTAAGACATTTGGAAAGACAACACTAAACTCAATTCTAAACCAACTCCTATATATACATACATCTTCCTAATCTATAACTCATTACTTTACTTACATTAACTGAAGGATAACATGTTAGCGTATAGTCTAAGAGGGCCGCCTGAACATTATCGTGTCCCTCTGAAACGGTCTTCTTATTCACAATACCTCGCACATCTATTAATAAAATAAATATAAATAATTAATATATATATATGTCTGTTATTTATTGTTAGATCACTTACTTGGATTCAATAGAATTAGGAATTTCATGCATACATAATCGCCCATATCAAATTTCAAATCTTGCAATTTATTTTGCAGCTCATTGAAATAATCACCCAATTGTGGTACACCCAAAAGTCCAAGACTTAATAAATTGAACACTTGACCATTATTCAATTGCGTCTCATCGGGCAGGCCATTATGGATACGATGATGCAGATGATCGAGTACTAGCATATCCGACCAGGAGTGTTGCAAAAGCTTCATTTGATCATCAACCTAATGGATAAACAAAACATATAAAAAGTTAAAGAATATTCAATTGAATATAAACAATAATAATATAATAATATAAATAAAATTAACTATAAAAATGTAAAGTTTAATATTTAGTTTTAGTATTTGTGGTAATAGATACATTTTCTTGGTTGCAGATACACAATATCTCAATGCATGTATGGATGGTCTGAGTGGGTATGGGTAAAGGCCTATCTTGGATGGATGGTATGGCAACGGCGATGGCTTGTCTTGACTTGACTTGAGTTGAGTTGAGTTGGATTACAACATATGCCTGCTCTCTCGCAAGTCTTTATATTGCGCTCTGCCTTTGCCGTTTGGTTTATCTCTTTATGGCACTCTTTTGTTCCACTGTAGATGGGTGTATGGGTGAGACTCGTTGTTGCTCAGTTGCGTCATTTGAATGAGAGTGAATACACTACTACGACGACGACGACGACGGTGACAGCGACGACGACGACGACGACGGCTACGGCAAATGATGATGATGATGACGATGACGGCGTCTGACTGGTTCAGCTTTGCTGGCTAAGTAGGTCAGACACACACCAAATGAAATCGAAATTCAATGCAGATTTGAACACACACACACACACACACAACTGCTGCGCTCGGCTGCTGTCACTGTTGGCGTCGATGTTTGCTGCGCTGCTTGCTAGAGGTTTACATAACCATTCATGGCGGCGCAGACTTGGCCCCTAGCTTGAAAACTGGTTTTTGGCTTTGAACACTATGATTTTTGGGTTGCTGTTTCGTTTTGTTGTTTTTTTTTAGTTTTTGGGTTTTTTTTTGGCTATTGGATGTTGTATATACACATGTTTGTATATATGTATATATATATATGCATTTAGATGTGTCTGTATGTGTACCTTCAAATCCTTAAAGAAAACTGTGTTTCTTGCCCAATCGACTTGCGAGAACAAATTCTGATCGAGCACTTTACACATTAGCTCAAAGAGATCCACTTCAACTTGATTGTAGGTTTGCTTCTGCAGCAGTGCAAACAATTGCGTTTGCCATTCCCGATCATCGATGGATTGCACAAATTCACGTATCATGGGTGAGACTCTGCAATTGTATAAAATACAAAAACAAAAAAAAAAAATAAACAATTTAATATATTAAATAAATGTAAATATTTCAAATGAAATTGAACTTACCTCAGTGGCTCAATAAGCGCATCAGCTGTACTCGATGGATGTGTACCGGAATCGAAACTTTATATCGGCAAATGAAAGAATAAAGAGAAAGAAAGTCATAAAATCGATTTCGAAGGCTATAAATATATATATATAAAATGTTGTATAAAATTTGTGTTAGATTATTAGGCAACAAGTTAACTTTACACACTTTGGCTAAAAAAAAAAAACGTTTAGAAACGGTTAACCTATTTAAGTTTAAGTATTTTTTTAATCCTAACAAAATGTTTCAATATTAATATAAAATTGATTTAAAATATAAAATATTATTAATACTAATCTTCTATTATCAATTTGACTCAGTTTTGAAAGGGTTTTAATTTCTGTTTCATGTCTTTGTTTCAAAATTTATAATAATCATTTTTGTTTCTTTTCATCATTTCAATATCTATTAAAGTAAATTTCAAAAATATTTCATCTATATGAAAGCCAAGTTATATAGTAGAAGAATCTTTATAGAAATTGTTGATATTATTTACTAAAATCTATTACAAATCCTAAACGATTTAGGCCAAAAATTAAGCCTTTTTATCCATTCTCTCTGTAAAAACTCAAAATAACTAAAACAAATTCTTTTAAAATTTTTCAAATTGTTTTACAAACACTTTGAGAGTTCTCAGAAATATCGGATTAGAGTCTCCTAATATTAACTTGTGCCGCATTATCCTTCAAATTAATACAAAAAAAACCATTAATAAACTTAAATCGTATTTGTCATTGGTTAATGAATAATTTTTGGTTCGTATTTGGTTTCGAATTAGTTGCTGTTCACTTTGGTTTGGTCTTTTCAATTGGTTTTGTTGGATGGGTAAATACCACAATTTCGATTCGGCTGTATTCTGCAGAGATCCTATTCCAGCTTCATGGCAATTGGAACCGTTGCCACCACCATTGCTGCCATTGCCGTTGCCGTTACGATGCAGGCCATCGCCAGAATTGTTGCCGCCGCCCGCATTGTTACCGCCACTGCCGCTGCCACCGCCTCCTCCATTACCGCCTCCTGTGCCGCTACCCGTGCTACTGTTGTTCTGGTTATTGTTGTTGTTACCATTGCCATTGCCCAGAGAGTTGCCGTTATTGACGCCACCGTTGCCATTACCCCCGCCATTGCCAGCATTCATGGGCGTGGCTATCACACCGCCGCCTGTACTCGCATTCACTTGTCCCAATGCAATGGCAATAGGGCTGGGCGATGAGTCGGGCGATTGTGTAAGTGAGGATACCTAAAGAATAGAAAAAAAAACAAATGATAGATGGAATCATCCCATGTCAATGAACGTAATAACAAATCAAATGGATAGCAATAAGATGATGGGGGGAAGCATCTGTTTTTTTACTCTATCTTCTTACCTGAGGTATTTGTATTTCCTGCTTAATGTTCATATTTGGATATGCTTGCTGATAGCCTGGCGAGAGTGGTGACTGTTTGATATCTGTACCCATGGAACTGCGGAGAGCTTGCAGTGCCAATTGCCTTTGTCGCATCACCTGCAATTTTCGCGCCCGATCTCTTTTGTACATGGGTCCAAATTTATTCCGACCGCCACGCATACGATCGGCACGTACAGCTAAAATGATATAACCAGAAAAAAAACAGTTAGTTTTCATATGATAAAGCCACATACATTCATATTCAGCTAGATAGTAGAAGTTCTTCAAACATTTTGTTAATTTCAATGCGATTCTATTTCATTGCTAATTGGCTAATAAGTCAATTATATTAACTGGGTTAGTAAAAATTCGATTTAAAAATGCTTCAATAGTAGCTGCTAGTAGTATAATATATCATTTAAGATTGATAATTGCCTTTTTTTTTGTGAGGGAAGAGAGATTTCCTATCAATTTTTTTTCCAGTGAAATGTTTTTTCACTTTCGATACTTTTGAAACGTATCGCTTGCTGTGGAATAACTGTTGCACTACCTAAACCAGTGTTGATAAATTAACTTTAAAGCAATTTTAAGGCTGGCAGCTAGTATAATAAAAAATCAGTAAAAAAGTACTAACATAGAATCCTCTATCTAATTATGTTACTTTTAATTGATAGATCAACTTGTTTTCAATATGTTTATATAATTATTTATTTATTATTTTTAAAAAAAACTTTTATAGAATTTTTGCAAATTTAAAAAGAATTACAATTTAAATGATTGCCAAAGAAAATTGTATAAAACAAATGAGAATGGGAACTAATAGCAAATTATTGGAAAAGCACAATGAAATGAATTTACTCTGTGGCTCATTTGTGTGTGGGTGCATTTCTGTGTTCAACTGACCCATAATTTTTCAAATGTAGAAGCGGGCTGGGCTGGGGAGGTGTGGGGGGTTTAGAGGGAAAAAAGTTCAAAAACAAAAACAAAAAGTAATAACCATTATAGTTACTCATAACAATCCAGAATGACAAAAACAAAGCAAAAAAAAAAGAAAAAAAAAGAAAAACAGAAAACAACACACACAAAGAAATATATTGCGCATACGCCGCATCAAAATAAAAACTATATTACATACATGTACATACATATACACATACGTTTGCCTGTGTGTGGCACCTACTAACACACACACACACAAACATACATACATATTCATACACACACACACAACAACACACAACTAACTGAAACGCAATAAAAATGCGCTTCTTATGGCGCAGCGCAAAAATTGCAAAAAAAAAATGAACAAGAAGAGCAACAGGGACGGGAGATAGATAGGAAACAAGCCAGAGTGAGCGAGAGAGAGAAAGAAAGAGAGGGTAAGGGTTAGTCAAAGTTAGGGATGCAGGAACATTAAATTCTTATCCATTTTGGCCAAGTATATGTTGCAATATCTTATATTCCAATATATCCTCATTTAAACATAAAGGATAATCAAGATCAAGAAACTATACTTTTAATATTGGAAAACTATTACCATATCAGATATGCCACATATAGATCTATATAATGCTAACGCTCTACATTTTTTATATATCTTTTTATCTCTTTAAACCAAAATCAAACAAACCTTTTGAATTTAGTTCTTAAGTTCTTAAAATATTTAATTTTATATATGATTGCAAATTGGACTGGACTAAGATCAAAAGTTTAAACTGCTTATAATTATAAAGATAAAACTTTAACTGATTAGATATATATATATATATATACATAAATCCGATTGTTTATTTGTTAGGAATTGAAAACTTTTTTGTTAAATTCAATTTAAAGTTTTAAACCACAATTTGAGCACCTTTTATAAAATGCATCCCTGGTCAGATAGGGAGATGCTTAGGGTTAGGGTTAGATTTGATTTAGCTAAGGGCAACAACAAATCCAAAACGAAAAGACGATAATGCGATGCAGTTGATTGGAAGAAAAAGACGCCATGGACGACGGGTGGGGTAAAAATGTGGGAATTTTATGGTACAAGGTTTGCACGGCTGCTTAAGTTGGGAAGAACGTGGGGTGGGGAATGACTGAAATAATGGGAATGGGTTGTGGTGGTGGCAAGAAAGGAGTGCAACCGGCAGGTGGCGACCATAAAATGTGCATTTGAAATGCAATTTTTGTTTTTGCCTGTGCGGCGGCGGCGGCTGCTGCTGCTGCTGCTGTTGCTGCTGCTATTCGTTGAACAAGTAACTGTAATTTAGGTCAAGCGTATTGTTTACAAATAATCAACATGCCACTCTGTATGTGTGTGTGTGTGTTTGTGTGCCGCTTTGTTTGTGTTTGTGTGTGTGTGTGCTCTCAAATGTTTGCTCTCTTTCACTTACTCTCACACAGCACACATACATAGACAAACTCTCTCTTTATTGGTATGCCTGCTCATTATGCTGCTTCTGCTGCTTGGCAACTTCGAAAAGAGCTTTCTATTACGACATTTCTTTGGCGCTCTCTCAAACGCTATCTCTCCCACTTGCTCGTGCTCTCTCCATCTCTGTCTTTCTCTTGGAAAAGAGGCGCTATTAGACAACTTTGCTGAGTGGAGTAGGTCAAGGACAGTGTGTGCGATGAAAACTGGGACAACATGGGCATTGTTGTTGCCAGCCAACCAGCCAGCAGGCAGGCAGGCAGGCAGTCAGTCAGCCAGTCAGTCGACCAACTCTCCCAAAATAAGAAAAAAAAATAAACACTCTCTTTCACTCACTCTCTATGGGAAAGTTGTTTGTATTTGTGTGTGGTAAATTTACTTACAACACATTTGGGTTTTTTTGTTGTTGTTGTTCGTTTTGCTTTTTTCTTTGCTTCTTTCCGGCTTAAGGCAATTCATGTTAGGCAAGTTAAAGGCAATGGGCAAAGTCAAATAATATTAGGTTATTATCGATCTATTTGGATATGTAGATAGGAAATTAATTTCCATAAAGTGCTTACTATTAATACCCTGTATTTGAATGTCAAAATGTATTTTTGTAGATTAAAGCATTAGAAAATTTAATAAATAATGTATGCACATTTGATACCCTGTAAAAGCAACTAGGGTATGTTGATATTACTCCAAAAGAAGCTTTTGTATATTTTCCAACTAATAAACTATAAATAGCAACTTTTTCTATTATTAGTGAATAACCTAACTTTACAGTGGCGGAAAAAAGTATACCAACTATCACAATGTGTGTGACATTAACAATCTAGCGTTAACTATTAGGCATTAAAGGGCATTTTTACTCTAATATAAATGAAACTTTGTTTCAAGGATTGGAAAATTATTTGCTGGAAGTAAACAGCATCCTTAGCCCTCATTTTTTTCTTAAAAATCGTTTACTTTAGTTAATTTCCTTCCTGTCCTTACCATCTTTAGATATGTTTCTTAAAATATTAATAAACAATTCAATTTGCTACAGGGTATTTAAAAATCGACCTAACATATTGCCTGGTTAATGCTCACATTTAACCCTACACAAAAAGCCGCTTACATAATTTCCTTGGTTGACATTTTTTGTTCGCTTTTTCGTTGTTGTTGGTGTTTTTTTTTTTTCACTTTCAAAATGTGTTAGGTTATTTTTTTCCTGCTTTTTAGATTTTCACTTTTTATTTTATTTTATTTTTATTTATTTATTTTTTTTTCTTTTTTGTTATTTTGGTAGTTTTGCGGGGTTAAGTGGTTCACAATGAAACGAAAAGTGAAGAGTTTCATTTCTCACACCCAAAAGGCCGGGAAATCAATAAATGTATGGGAGTGACTTGACTTGACTTGGACGCGCTGTTATTTTTAAGCATTTGCATATAAATTTAGGTCAATGGTGCGTATGAGTAATTTTTTTCATTTCTCACTCTTTCCCTTTTTAAGTTTCATATTTGTTTTTTTTGATAATAAAGAAGGAAAATTGAATCAATAAAGTTGAACTAAATAACAAAAAGGAATTGAGTGAGCATTGCGACAAAAGTTTAAATGAGACAGCATGACAGAGAAAGAGAGACAGAGAGAGAGAGAGAGATAGAAACATAAAATCAATTTTGTTGTTATACATATTCAAAGACTTTTTGACCATTAAAAACAGTTATTTTCAAAATTAAACGTTTGCCAAAGATTGTAAACTGACTAACAAATTGTATTCTCAATTTGTATTGATGAAAGAACTTATTTATATTTATATATATATATATATATATTCATAAGCCATGTGATCAAAAATTCAATATTTTAACTCTTTTTGTTTTTATTTGTTAAAATATTTCATTCATTCAAATAGAATGTATAAGATAAGGCCAAGGTGGTACATTAAATATTTGTTCAAATCAGAAAGTTGTGATTTGCATATTACGTATACGTCAAGTGGTCAATATAAAATTTAAATGAACTAGAAAATGCAAAGCATTTCATATAGCTTTAATGAAATTCATTAAATTAATAGTAATTAAATATGTATATATGATAAAAACATTAAAATATTTAAACTTTTTTTGTTAAATTTAAATATATTTATACATAACAAAATCCTTTCCAGGGTTATGGCCATTTTTTATGAATTGTTATATAGTAAATTGAAATGTACTCAATTATTGCTCTTTAAAAAATTTGATTTTTGATTGTTTTATTTAATTCTCTTTAACAATTCTAAAGGAAAAATATATTTGCTGCAACTTTTAGATATAAATTTCAATTGATAATAAATCATGATATCTGTCTTTCGTTTTATATGTCTTATTGTAACATCAAAATATAGAATCTATAATAAAAGAATATTGCTTCTTTGGATGATCAATAAGTATATATCTTTTCCATGTTTAAAGGACTTTACCATTTCTAAATGCTTAAAAGGATTACCATATGAGATCCCCTAGGGTTGAATTGAATATATAATTAAGATCGTTTTAAACATTCATATGGGTTAAATTGTTACACCTCTCACAAATAAACAGCCTTTTACAACATTCATTTCTAAATGCGATTCACAAATGATTTCGAGTTTTATTCAATCCTGACTCACTTCCACTTTTAAGCCAGCCAGCCAGCTAGCTAGGTAGCCAGATTTCCCAATACCTCTCAAAAGAGAGACATTACCACATTTTTCATTGCTGCTGTTGCTGTGTGCCCCAAATAATCTACCAATTTCAATTTGTAATACGCTTAAGTGTAATTTAAAATCCCTATTGTTAAGTCCGTCCACAAGCTGCACAGCAGTCGTAATCCAAAACCAAACCAAACTATGGTAACAACATATGGTCATACACACACATATATATATATATATATCTATATATAGATATAAATATATATGTATATATGCATTTGTACAAAGAGTGTGAGTCATTGGAGGGTTTAAGCCCAAAATTTTTCAAACTGACAAAAACTTAAACTAAAATAAAGCTTGGGAGAGTCAAAATAAAACAAAAAATGTTAAAAAAAAAAAAAAAAAAAAAAAAAAAAAAAAAATCTACTAGACGAACTGACGAAAGCGTTAAGAGATTTCAACACACAAACACACAGTCATACAGATGTTTTACAGAGAGAGAGAGAGCGAAAGAGAGATGGAAAAACGGAAGAAGGAGACGGAATGCAAACGGAACGACGAAACGAGGCGAAAATGTTCGTAATAATTCAGTGAGTATTAAAAATACAAAAAAAAATAACAAAAAAAAAAAAATACCAAAAACACAAAAATAAAGCCAAATGGCGACAAGCAACTTCTCTACATGTTGCATTGATTACACACACACACACACACACATTTGCATTCGCACTGGCACTGGGCACATGTATTTCTCCCGCTTCTCTGTGTATATCACGTGCACTTATACACAGATACATTGGAATCTAGGTCATGAGCGCAAGAGATGGCACTATAGGCCAAGTACACAAAAGCGGAAATGAGATGGCAATACATTGATATATACATAGACATGCCGTACAGTTTTTATTCTGCTCAAGTGTGCGATGCATAACAGACAAAGAGAGTGAGAGCTACAAAGAGCGAGAGTGAGAGAGGCGCGCCTTGTGAGTATCGGTTTGTGTGCATATGTGTGTGTGTAAGCGCTATAAAACCAAACCAAAGCAAACCAAAAAAGAAAAACCGTACACCGATTTTTTTTGTTTTTTTTTCGTCGTTTCCAAATACTCTCGTCGTAAATTTAATGGAAATTGGTATTCGGTCATGTGCTTCGGGGATAAAGCGGAAGCATTATAATCAAATATCGAATTGCAAAAAAAAAAAAATTACACAGAACCAAAAATAATAAGATAAAAGAATTAAATTGACTTTTAGCATGTAATTGTTATATATAAATATAACCTAAAATATAAATAAAACAAACTTTACCTGAACAAATCAAATGTATTCAAAAAATAACCTTTAAGTTCAATTAACGTTAAAAATGTTTGAAACTTTTTACGTTCTTTTTTTTAAATTTAACTTACATTGAAGTAAATTTTTTTTGTTTAGTTGTTAACAAATTCAGGATTGCAAGTTTCAATGAGTTTTTAATTAAGTTTAATTATTAAAAACAAGCAAGGAAACAGTTTGAAAATCTTGAAAACTTTTCAAGTACTTTGAGAAATCTTAAAGATTTCAAAATCTTTTTAATAACCAAATATTTATATATTATCTATTGTTTTTATCATACCATCATATTATATATTCTAACGATTCTTAAATTGACTCCTTCAGGCTTTCAAATTCTCTATTAAATGTTTGTTTTATAGTTTTTAGCCAATTTTTGATTCAAAATTCTTTAAAAATGTTAGATAATATTATAATAATGTAAGTAAGATAATATTTCCTATACATCTACAAAATATATATATACAGATGATAATGTTAAAAAGATAAACTTTCGTTAATACACAAAGCTAATAATATCTTCATTTGCTTGTTTCTATCTTCTATCAAAAACAAATTTCCAAAGTGTTGATAATAAAAATTTTATATAGATATCATTATTAAAACCGATTAAATGTGATCTTATATGCCTTTTTATACTCTGTTATGGTATACAGGGTATTAAAATCATATGAAACACTTACATGGCCCCATTATAAACTATGTTATCACTATATTGAAAAATTCCACATTTTTTTCTATTTCGCTGACATATATTTAAAAATGTACAAACAAATATCATAGAAACATCTGTAGATTACAAAAATAAATGTTTATATATCGTTTTCACACTTTGCATAATAATTTTGACAAGTTGGTTTAAGTGAGTTCAAAAAAAAAAGCAAATGTACAAAAGGAGAAGCAAAATTACATATTACAAAATTTAAACAATGTTAAAAAAAAAGAGCGCGTCGAACATGGGCATACACACAGAGACAAGCATACACACATACAAAGTTAAGCTAAGCTCAAGCCATAGCACGCTCTTTTTTTGCTCTCTGTGATTCTCTCTCTCTCTCTCTCTCTCTCTCTTATTGTGTGTGTGACGTTTGCCATGCGGCCGCATTTTGTATTTTTGTTTTTGTTTTGCGGCCCGCCAACTGTCAGCGCCATACGCAATACCACCACTCCTTCCCCCACTTGCATACATTGGACCTCCTTCTCACCTCTAACAACAGACCAAAGCAACCCACCAAGCAAAACCAAGCAAAGCCAACTTGCACTCGCTGTTCCGTTGTCTTTCCTTCACTTTTCCTTCTCTCTCTCTCTATTGCTCGCTGCTCTGAATTCATTTTTAGAGCGCGACTTGTGGGTGAAACAGCAACAGCAACAGCAGCCGCAGCAGCAGCAGCAGCACAACGACAGCAGAAGCAGCGACAGAGGCAATGCGAGGGTGTGTGGAATTCATTTGGGGCCGCCGGTGCATGCTGCACTGACTCTGACACATGCATATATATATATATATATAGGAGGGGATACACACAATATGCACGATTATATAGCTTGTCGACTTCTCTATATGTAGTACGGCATATACTTGTTTGTGGGGCAACCGAAAGCCCCCTCTCTCTCTCTTTCCATCTACTACCCCATCTCGCTCCTTCTCTTTCTCACTCTCCCTCACACACACACAAACACAAACAGTTTGGCAAGCGCGAAAGCAAAAGTTGGTTTATTACACACCAAAAACAACAACAACAACAAAAAGCGAGAGTTGAATACAAGTATGAGGTAAAAACGTTTTTCAAGATGAAAATTAATTATGCAAGTTATAAGGTTAAGGCAAAAACAGCAAAACCCCAAATATAATAAACGATATAACTAAAAGAATAAGGGACTCATCATTAAAAACACAGCAAAGAAAAACAAAAAAAAAAAAAAGAGCAAGCAACAGAAGAACAAGAAGAAGAAGAAGAAGAAACATATGAACTAATTGGCAATTGAGCCAAAAAAAAAAGAAACAAAAAAAATTGTTGTAATTGAACAGAAAATATTTAAGTTAAACTTTTTAAACAAAAATAATGTGAAGAATTCTTTAACTAGCAATCTATGGTTTATATATATATCTATATATGTATATCTATATTCCTGTTTAGCATTAAATATTTTTAATATGTTCTTTAAGCATTTGTTTTTAAAATTTGTATCTAGATTTAGAATTTTTGTACTCTGTTTTTATTACACTTTTTTTGTAAGCTAATTTCTTTTTTAAAGATTATTTCTTTAGTTTTGTAAGCAGATTTAAAATTTTATATATATTTTTTTAAATAAGTAAGTAATCCTTTGATTTAAAATTTTATATATAATTTTTGCAAAAATAAATAAGTAGAAATAGCTTAAATCTCCTTTGCTTGCAAATTATCATATGTAAAACTTATTCAAATATTTTTAAGCCAGTTCAAAATTTCATCTTATAGTAGAATTATCTCCGATATTTGCAATTTCAGCAACTAAAGTTTAAGTAAGGATCTATAAGGATATCATTTGAAACATTTAAATACTTCTATCAATGAACTCATTAGATTATATTCATTCAACTTGAAATAAAGAAATTATATTTTAATATTTAACGTTCTAAAATATAAATAATTAATAATTATATAAACTATTTAGAAATATTTTTGTTTTTTTTAATATTTACATCTTGAAATGATAAAACTTGATCTTTCAAATAAGCAAACTAAAATGGCATTTTATAACCAATTTCAATTGGGGTTTCATTATATTTTAAGTCTCCACAAAATGTATTTAATTATTTATTTTAAAAAATTAAACAAGGTCAACTGTTTGTAGCAAACGAAATATTAACTTATCATGTAAATATCCTTTTAATTAAGTTGTCTTGTTGTTAAAAAGTTTTTCTAGCTTAATTTATTATTTAAATAGTTGAAATTAGTTTACTGATTGACACTTGAAAATTTGTAACTAAAAGTTTATAAATAAATTTAGTTTAAATGTTGTATTAAAATGTTTAAAAAAACAAAAAAACTTTTCTTTTGTTAAAGTTTAATTATTAAAAGCTTTATTTTAGATCCTTTATTGTAACGGTTTAGATATATATACTACTTATGTATATGTATGTATGTATATATATAAAGCATGTCATAGTTTTTTTTGTTGTGATTGTTGTTGTTTCTCTCTTTTAACTTGACCTAGTTTGTTGGCCATGTCAATTTAACGATATTGTTGAATAAAATTTATATGAAAAGAATATCTGATTGAAACAGAAACCTAAGCGACATAAACACACACATATACACATACACAAAAATATCAACAGGAAGAGCAAAAAGAGAGAGGGAGAGAGAAAGAGAAGAACGAACAAGAGAACGCTGAGGCTAAAAAGCGCAAAACAAAGAAAGAAGAAGCAATGTGAATAAAATATAAGAAACCTTGTCCCGTATAAAAAAAATAAAAAAAATATATATATATATAAAATAAATAAAAATAAAATAAAATTGTTGACACAACACACGAGAAAAGGCAGCAGAAAACAACAACGAAAAAAACAGAAGAAAAAAAAAACCTGACAACATCAATAAAATAATAAAAGTAATAACAACAAAAGAAGGCAAAATAAACGCAAACTCCAACAATTATTTTTTTCCTCTGTATATGTGTATATGTGAGTGTGAGTGTGTGTGTGTGTGTGTGTGTGTAGGTATTTCAGATTGGGCTAGGTCGGGAATAAACATTTTGTTAAATAAAAATAATTGAGGTCAAGTGAAATGAGAACTTGATATAAAATTATAAAATATAAATTTACATAATCTTATGCCTAATTATTACACACATAAACACACACACACACACACACATACAATAAGCTTTACATATACAAGATATAACTTAAGGGAGCTCTACACACACACACACACATAAATATATATATATCTACTATATGCCCAGATTCATATTTCCCTAAAGCATTTTGAAAGGTTTTTTTCTTTTTTTGTTAGTTTGAGTTTCGAGTTGTTGCTGTTATTGTTGTTGTTGTTGTTGCTGCGCATTTATAAATAATAAGGAATATCGATTTAATTTCTTCTTTTCTGTTTATTTATTTGTTTTTTTCTTTTTTTTTTGCAAATCGTCAAACAAGAGAATATATATATATACATATATATACTATATGCTTGTGTCGAAATCGAAAAAAGGGGTCATGGTTGAGGCTGCCAAACAAAGTTGGCAAAGTTGGCACAAAATGTCAACTATGGAATGATGGAACGAGGTGGTAAATAAATCTATTATATAGTATATAATCAAGTCAAATGTATTCTATATAATAGGAGAATAACAAAATCAAGCCGACTTTTGTATACTTTTTAGAAATTGAAAGGATTGAAATTCAAAGTATTTTTGTAGGAAAGAGAATTCCTTTTCAATATAAAGTGAAAATCTATGGAAAAAATATATATAATTCAAACTTAAATACATACATATCTCTATATATTTGGTGATATATCCTGTATATACATATATATATATATATATGTTTTATTCAATTTATAAACAGCTTTTTAAGTGATTATTTTGTTCTTAACTAAAAGACTAAAGGATTTTCTGATCTATCTATATCAATTAATTTTCACATATAGAACAGAAAATCTCTTTCTATATAAAGCATATATGCATATTTAGGTTTACTATATAGAAAATAGTTCAATAATGTTTACTTATAGCCCTAAGCAATATATCCACTTGCCAAAAGGGTATAAAAAATTACAAGAAAACCTACAAATATCAAAATCAAATGGAAAAATCAACTTTTGATTATATATATATATGATAATAAAATGTTACTCATACGCACTGTGGGGGCAAATTGTTTATTATTCAATATTATATAGTATAATTAAGCAACCAAAAACACATTATATATTAGCCTAACTCAATTACGTATCATACAAAACAATTAAAACAAATCACAATGACTTGACATTGACAAATTATTACTTATACGCAATGTAGTACATGATTTTATACTATAAGAGAAAAAGTATCTGATCTCAATGGAGAAGAAGTAAAAAGAATTTATTTGACATTAACTTTTAATGCTAAATAGCAGATTATCTAATAACTAGATTAGAATTAGAATATATATATATATATATTTTCATAGTCTACTTATTTGGTACAATTGAACGAAATATAGAAAAATTGTAATAAATATTTGATTTGTTCTTTGTAATGAAAAGAGAACTAAAAACTTGTTCAAGTTAAGCAAATATTCTAGCAAAAAAAAAAAAAAAAAAAAAGGAAGAAAACTACTGGGAAATGTCTAGAAATTTTCAATGTTGCGTCTCAGTCAATAGAGGAGGATGGGGGAACAACAACAACGGAGACATAAACAATTTTTATTTAATGCTGCTGCTAGCTGCGCATTGCAATGCATATTAAGAAGCCTACCTCTAACTTTTCCCTCAGCTCCGCCTTAACCCCTTGCCAACGAGTTATGTCTACTGCTCGCTCCTATGTAGTAGTAGACCCACAATTGTCAGGGTCAACGATTATCATATCATAAACACTTGTACGCAATGTTGTAAACAACACATTTGAGGGTCAATGAGGGAAGAAGAACGTGATGAATTGACAGGTTTTATTTTTTTTTTATTTTTTGCCAAGCAATCGAATGGCAAAAAACACAAAAAAAAGGTTAAAATTTAATGACGAGAAATTTCTATTAACATTTAAAAAAAAAAAATCTATATAAAATCTTTTAAAAATCCCAACAGATTTTCCAAAAATCAAAATAGTTAAAGAAAGGAAACAATTTTGATCTTAACCATGAAGAATTTAAACTCAAATGAAAACTTCTTTTAATGTCAATATAAAAAAGGGAAAAAATCATTAAGCAAAGTTTGTTTTTCTATATTTTTAAAGGAACATTTTCTTTGACTTTTACATTCCCTATATCTTTTATATATATTCGATCCTTGATATATTGAATTAAGATCATTTTTTTGCTAGCTAATATTTTACAATTTCAGAGTTTATAAGATTCTAAGTCAATTTGTGAACTCAAAGACAACTTCCTTCTTAATACATATATATTTATATATAGTATAACTTCTAAGGATTTCTAGTTTGATTTGGTTAAGGACTATAATGTATATATATATATTGTACTCACCCTCAAGTTTCATGCCCACTTCGAGACATTTTTGGAAACGACAATATGGACATCGTTTCCGTTGCGTTTTATCGATGTGACACGATCGTTCGGCCACACAGGTGTAGACCTTTTTATTTTGTACCGTTCGCTTAAAGAAACCTTTACAGGACTCACATGTGAGTAGGCCATAATGATAGCCACTGACTTTATCGCCGCATACAGGGCATAATTCTTCAAAGAGATGCTTGAAATCGATGGCTTCACCGGATGCATTATGTCCATGGCCACCGGAGGCTGATGCTGATGTGCCGCCATGTTGATGATGGCTACCATTCCCATTACCGCCACCACCATTGCCACCGCCGGCTGATGGATTTGAGGAGGAGTTACCACCGGTTGTGGAATTTTGTGGTCCACCCATATGTGAGGAATTGTTTGCTGGTGGCAATAGTAAATAGCCACCAGCTGAACTGCCAGAACCGGAGCTGCCATTTAATAGATTGGCACCACCGCCACCTCCACCACCACCACCACTTTGTTGTGAATGGGATGATGTGGTATCCTGATAGCCTGTTGGAAATATATACTGTGAATCAAAATTGTATATATACGAATAGGATGAGGATGTGAATTGATTGTTGTTGTTGCTGTTGTTGTTATTATTATTGTTGGCATTATTTGATAAATTTTGTTGTTGCTGTTGCTGGTAATGTTGCTGCTGCTGCTGCTGTTGCTGATGATGACTATGTCCGCCGCTACCGCTATTACCTCCACCACCTCCTCCTCCACCACCACCACCTCCTCCACCACCACCTCCTCCTCCAGCGCCACCGCCAGTCAATTGCAACGTATAGGCACTATAATCATCATCATTGTTATCATTATTGCTGCCCTGTTGTTGTTGCTGTTGTTGCTGCTGCTGCTGCTGCTGCTGTTGAGTTGCGGCCAATGCTGGACTGGAGGGCTGTTGGTGCTCCAGTTGCATACTAAATGGCGACATATTCAACGATGAGATGAACTGAACTGTCGCCTGTTGTTGTTGGGGATCCATTTCTAATAACATTTCATGGATTTTTACAATGGAATTCGTATATTGTAGGTTCCTTTTTCGATCTTGTTGTTGTTATATTGTGTGTGTGTGTTGTTGTTGTTGTTGGTTTGTCGTTTCTCTCTGGACGGCGGCAATTAAACCAAACAAAATAAACAATAAACAAAAAATATAATGATAATTTTTTTAACAACTTTTCTTTGTTCCTCTTGTTGTTGTTGCTGTTGTTGCAGCTGTTTGATTGCTCAATTGTATCTTGTGTTTCAATTTGTTTTTAAAAAGTTTATAATTTTATTTGAATTTAAATTTGCTCATAAAATAGGTTTAGTTGGTAATTTTGATTTTGGTTTGGATTGAGTTTATACGGTGGTCTGGCCTTTGCACTTAATTGTTGTTGCTGTTGTTGTTGTTGCTGATGATAATGCTGTTGCTGTTGCTGCTGCTGATGTTGTTGTTGTAACTGTTGTTGTTGTTGCTGTTGATGTTGCTGTTGTATCAACATTTTTAAGGCAAATTACAGGCAAATGTTCGACATTTGCTAAGAAATTTTTTATTCTTTTAATTTTTATGCTTTTTTATTTTTATTTAAATTTTTTATTTATAATTTTTAATTTTTATTTGCACAAATTGTTTGTTTATTGTAATTTTTAATTTTGTTTTTATTGTGCATAAAATATTTATTTATTTTGTTTTTTTATATTAACAACAAATTAAGTTAAGATCTTTTTCTTTTCAACATTCTCTTTGGGAAAATGTTTTTCATATTGAAATTTTTCTTATAAAATTTGATTGTGTTGTTTGTTTTTGTTTTTGTTGTTTATTAAATTGTTTATAACATAATTTTCTTAAAGAAAGTGCGAATTATATGTTTTTTTTTTGTTGTTGTTAAAACTTTAGAAGTTTTCTTATAACAAAAAAAAAAAAGAGTTTTCTTTTAGAAAACGCTTTTACTTTACTTTAGAAGTTTCTTTTAGAAATTTGTTGCTGTTGTTGTTGTTGCTGTTGTTTTGTTCTTTATAAGAAATTATTACTTTTGTTTAATAATTAAGTTTATAAAATATTTTGGGATTTATTTTATATATATATTTATATATGTATAGATATATATAACACACTTTTATTATTTTTTTTTTATTTTTGTTTATAACGAACAAGAAAAAAATTTTGGAAACTTTTCTTGATTTTGGTTTTGTTTGGTTCACAATTATTATTTATTTTTGTTTTTAGATCTTTATAAGATTTATATATATATATATATATATAGTTATATATATATTATAATGCCAGTGTTTTAAATTTTAGAAATTTGATGTGAATTTGAAGATATATGTATGTATATCATATATATTATGTGTATATCTGTGGTTGACACTTTATTTTTTTTGTTTTTGTAATTTCGTAATTCGATTTTCTTGTATTTTGCAGGTACTTTGACGAGGTGAGTGAAGATATAATATTCATATACATATATACATATATATATACATATATATGTATATATAGAGATGTAGATAAGATGTAGATAGAGACAGCAAAAAGGATGTTTGTTTCTTTGTTTTTGTTTTGTTTTGTTTTATATTATTTTATTTTACTTTGTTTATAGCCTGGTCAGAGGTAGGGCTTTCCTATACAGAGAGAGAGAGAGAGATATATAGTTTTATATATACATATATATCAATTGAACCGATTTTGTTTTGTGTGACACGCTTATAGATTTGCATATATCTTTTTTTTTTTTTTTTTTGTGGATTTTAATTTGTTTTTTATTATTTTATTTTTGGTTTTATTAATTTACACAGTAAATTGGGTCACAACAACATCATTATTGCATTTATTTGTTGTTTCTTCAAAAAAAAAAAAAAAAAAGCAATCCCAAAAAAAAAAAACAAACAACAAAAAAAAAGTGAGGCAAAGAATAAAGAACGAGGAATAACCAAAACGAAGAGAATCTCATTTACACATTTATAGATCTAGATCTCGATCTAGATCGAGATCGAGATATATATATATATATATATATATATATATATGGATGATAATGGTATTATGGTATGTATCAGTTGTATATATATAACACACATCTAACACAGCAAGAGAACATAATCCTTGGGCTGTTCTGCTGGTTAATTTACCGATATGTGATATATATATCTATATATATATATATATATATATATGTATGTATATTGTGCAGGCGAAGGAAACGATACGACGATTCTTGACAGTTGCAGCAAGTTGCAAATTGCAAGTGCAATTCTTACTTTAATTCTTCTTCTTTATTATTATTTTTTTTTTTTTGTTATTTCTTTTTTTTATTCTTCGTTACAACAAACAAAAATATAAAAAAAACACACGCACAATTGATGATTCGTTGTTGTTGTTGTTGTATGATAGATAGATAAATAGATATATGTATAAATATATATATATATATATATATCTATAGATGTGTGTTTGTAGGTGTAACTACTTCTTTTGCTTTTGGTGTTAAACTTTTTTAGATATATAGATTTTAATTTGCTATGCGAAAAACACGACCAACATCAACCACGTATCTCGATTGACTAAAAACGCCAAGTAAAACGCCGAGGATACCGCAATACACTAAAAGTCGCTGCCAACGGCAACAGCGATGCCAACTGAGCAGTTGGCAGCAATAAGCGTCAGCAGTAGCAGCAGCGCAAACAGCAGCACTCTCGCTCTCAATTGCATGGGCCCCACCAAACTCACTCTCACTCTTTGTTTGCTTCTCTGACGCTCACCAGTTTCACTTTTAATAATAACAAGAGAGCGAGCGCGTCCAACAGAGCAGAGCAAGAGAGCGAGGGAGCTGCGCTGAAGCTGAAGCTCTCTTTTGGCTTGACTTAGTGGCCCCCTTTTTTTTTTTTTTTTTTCTTCTGTTGATGTTGTTGTTGCTGTTGCTGCTGCTGCTTTTGTTTCGCTTTTGTTGAAAGCGAAAGTGAAACTTTTTGGCTTAGCTTTGAGCCACTGTTCGTACTGTGTATTGCTGCCACAAGTCAATTCTTTCAGAGGAAATAAATATTATGAAAAACCTTTTGTAACTGGGAATTTTTTGGTTGTAGTGTGTTTGTTTTTTCTTTTTTTTTTTTACTTTTTTACTGCTTGTTGTCTTCTTCTTTAGTTTGCCAAGTTAGCGGCTCTGCGCCGTTGACTGACGCTGCTGCTGCTGCTTCTGCTGCAGCTGCTTGGTTTAGTTTTTGTTTTTGTTTTTTTTTTTTTATATTTTTGTTGCTTGGTCTCAATTAGTTGTTGTTATTTTTGTTGTTATTGTCGTTGTTGCATTTGTTCATGACACGGTTTTCATGTGGCGTGTTTTCGTTTCCTATTTCTTTGGTGTCTTTGTTGTTATTGGTTTTTGTTTTTATCTGTGTGAGTGCATTTTGCTTCATCTTCTTCTTCTTCTACTACTACGTTTTGCCCATATACCCTATAACCTCAAAGGGCAACAGGAAGGGTATATTAAATGACCCATGTAACAGGATAATAGACAGGCAGCAAATCTTTTCTAGTCTATTTATAACTCACTTAAATATACCTTGAACTGTCTACCGTTTGTCTATTTATCTGCTACATTTTACATTTATCCTTTAGTCTGTACTTAGTCTTATACTCTCTCTCTCTCTCTCGCTTTCTCTTCGTTCACCTGTCAACATCTTTTTCTAACAGTCTGTCTATTTGACTATCAAATTAACTTTTGTTTTCACTTGCTTAAGAATCATTTTTTAATGACCATTTTCATGACTTTAGTTAGCCATTATCCTTACAGTTACTATATCTATACTTAAGTAGCATATAGCCCATCCAACTGCTGGCCTATTTTAGTAAAAACTCTTATTTAAAATCTATATAATAATTATCTTTCAATCGGACATTTTAAATTCAATGCCTGACAAATCAAAATTAGAATCAGTACTTTTACACTGCTTAACAAATAACTTAACTAACAATTTCTTAGTTTTACGTATACTTAATATTTCTCAAAATAAAAATTCTACTAGAAGAACATTCAAAATTGTCATTAATATAAGTAAAGTTTACTAAGAGTCCTTTATTTTCATTAACTTCTTGGTTTTAGTTTTATGTATACTTAATATTTCTCTAAATGAAAAAAACCTACTGAAAGGACATTCAAAATTGTCAGTTAAGTTTACTTAGAATCTCTAAATTCTTTTAACTTGTATTTCAATTCCCACTTTCCATTTCATTTCCGTTCATTTCGAATATATAACTCCTATTTCTATTGCTATTCCATTGCCATTCGTTCCTAATTTAAACAATTTATTTCGTTACAAATTTCATTGATTTCATGTTCCTTTTATACATTCATAATTAATTTAACTTTTTTTTATATTCTTTTAATAAATTTCTTCATATAATATAAATTTTTATATGTTTTACTCATTTCATCTTATATCCTTTCCCTTTGACTCACAAAGTTTTCTATTTATTTTACCTATGACTCATTTTTCTTTATTATAACATTAATGTTTAATGTTTCTCGTTCATAATAATTTAAAACCCGATTTAAAACGAAATACCTTAGCTCATATATAAGCCTTTATATATATATATATATATGTTTGCTTGGTCCAATCAATTTCTACGACGTACGTATGCGTAATATATTATTGTTAATTACATGCACAAAAAAAAAAAAAAAAAAACAAAAAAATTGGCCATTAAAAAGCTTGAACATGCAGGCAAAAGCAAAACAGTTAGCCGCCATAAAGCAACAGCACTCAAGCCAAATAAGGATAACCAAAAAAAAAAAAAATAACTTTTAAACGACAAAAAAATTGAATGGAAATAAAACAAGACCCTAAATTGAAATTACATAAGATCGAGATCCCCCACAGAAAGGAGTATAAAATAATATTGAAATCGGGGACCGACAACGATGAAAAACTTTCACTCAGTCATCGTCGTCGTTGTCGTCGTCGTCGCCTCCTTAACTAACCAAAAACGGAACTAAAGAAGCGAAAAAAATCATACGATGACACCTATTAAAATGCAACGTATTTCGTTTTTTTAAAAGTTTTTTATCTTTGGTGGGCAGTTCATGAATTACAATAAAAAAATGCCGCAAAATATTGCTACATTTTCATTGGGGAAGAAAGAAAAAGAGGAAGAAGCAGCAGCAGTAGAAGAAGGGAAAAACCAACCGCAAGAAAGAGAGAGAGAGAGAGAGAGAGAGAGAAAAAAAAAAACCCGAAATGCAGTTACAAATGGAAATCACATTGAGATGCACGTGAAAGAGTTGGGACGTATTGGAGGCAAAAGTTAAACACGTTTTATGCCCACCTTCGTCATCATATAGGTAGGTAGGTTGGTAGGTAGATAGGTTGGTAGGTAGGAAGGTAGGTAGATTGGATACGGATTACAACATTTCAACGCTCAATTACCCTGAAAAAAGAAAAGATGAGTCTCTTTTTGGTTTAATGGTGGTGTGGCGTCTCTACCACTACACCACCACTACTACTAGCACAACATATTCGCACTCTCGCTTGCACGCGTTATCTATCTCTCTTACTCTTTCTCTATCTTTGGCTTTTTCTCTCTTTCTGTCTGTCTTTGTTAATATTGAAGAAGCACTCTTATGAAATCTATAGCCAACGCACTTCCCATTGTTTCTCATTTCCTGCGCTTTCCCCTCTACTCCACCCCGCCCCCAACACACCAAAGCAAAGCAGAAATGGCATTTTGTAAGAAAGTCGCTTTAATAAATACCCTGTAACTGTAGAGCATATATATTTAAAGATAATTATTTACTTTTAATCTTTCTTGTAGAGCAAATCTAAAAAAAGAGAAATATTTTCTTTCTTTTTAGCCATTAAAAAGACTAAATAAAGCTTTTACTTCAACCAGAAGAACATTTCAATGAACCTAATATACCCTTCTTTCACATTATATTTGCAAAGGGTAGTTCAAAATGTTCGTGACCGTAGCCAACAAGACTTTAGGATCTCTGGTCAGGTAATGACAAAACACCCAAGAGATACTCACACACACACACACACATACATATATATATATATATACGCACACGCATACAATTACAATTTCACTCTCACTCTCAGTTGGCCAAAATATAAATTGGTAAACAGGTTTCAACGAGACCTACTTCTGCATCAGCGGCACAGCTTCAGATTCAGCTTCCACTTCGCTACTCCATTTAAATGCCTGTGTGTAACTGTTGCCCAAAAGATCTGTTAACTTTTTGGGTTCCCTCTAGTTGTTGTTGCTTTTTTTTTTTGGGTCTCTGGTTATACTTTGGTTTTTTTTTTGTGCTTTTGCTTTTTGGTTCTCGTTTTTTGGTTTGGTTTCGCTTTTGCGTTTACCTTTTTGACTTGTGCGCATGCGCAATGACTTTTTCGACAGTTGTTTGTCAATCGGTTGGCAGGCAGTCAGCAACAACTACCACAAAAAAAAAACAAAATAAAACTAACCTATAGAGACACTGGTACAGGTCACAAAAGTTAAAATTAGCAACAAGCAACAGTTATTTCCAAAAAAGTATTACAAACTTGAATAAATATTATGAAATATGATAATGAATCATTGTATTTTTGAGAAATAAGTTTTGAATAATATATTAAGAAGATATTAAAACTATAGGAAAATTATGTAGTTTTAGAAGTTAAAAGTTAGTTGAATCTTTTGTACCAAATAATATAGTTAATATTCTCTTTTAGAACCTGGGTGCGTATACGTAATTTCTAGACTCTTTTTTTTTAGTCTTTTAACTAGTTCGATATCCTATTTCACAATTATAAAGCTAGAGCAATATATATTACAGTTTTTTCAACTTGAAAAGAACATTTTCCAAGTTTTCATTACAGGACCTTTCCTTAAATAAACCAATTGACAAACAGTTGTTTAAGACAAGAACCTATAAGAAAAAAACTTATTATAAATGAGTTATCCTTTAAGACAAGAACCTATAAGAAAAAAACTATTATAAATGAGTTATTCTTTAAGACAAGAACCTTTAAGAATAAACCTATTATAAATGAGTTATACTCACAGATTCTTCTCTTTACAAAGTCATCTTACATATTAGTTTTTCAATTATTTGACTAGAACTGTTTCCAATTTAGTTATCCTTATAGATACTTTCCTTCAAGAAGTCAATTTAGAAACAATTTACTTGAGAAGAATCTTAACCAAGAACCTATCCTAAGAACCTAAGTTTTCTTTACAGATTGTTTCGTTCAATTAGCCAATCATTTGTTAACTTTTTAACTTGAAGTTTTTCCAATTTAATTATCCTTCATATTTCTTTCCTATTGTTTTCAAGAACTTTCCCGTGTCAATAATCTTTTCTTAGATCACATCTAATAACAAAACGCTTTCGAAATTTTTGTCTGGCGAACAAACAAGTAAAAAACAAAAATGTGTGACGTGCCTTCATTGCCTCCGACGACGACGACGCTGCCGCCGCTACACTGATCGTCATTGTCCCTATGTAAACCCCCCCCCACACCCCTGTAGCATGTTTCCTTTCAACGAACGATCTATCTAGCAACTGGTTAGTTGGTTCATTTTGGTTGCTGGTTGCTGGCACAAATGTTAAGACAAACGGCAATGGTGAAGCAAAAGAAGTAAAGACAAAAAGTAAAATCAACTTTGGACTGTATCTGGTATTCTGTTTTTGGGGACTTGGCACAACACACAACACAACAAACGGCACACGGCACATGGCGGAGGCAGCGGCATCGGCAGCGGCATAGAGTGTCCAAATTGTTGTTGTTGATGGACATTTGATTTGCCGCTTGGCCCAGGCTTAATTTCATAATAAAACATTAAAACGTATAAAATTTACTTGGAACGTGCAGAGAATAAATGCAACAACAACAATAATAATAACAACAACAACAATTGCAACAAGTCTATGTCTCCAATACCAATTGTTTCGTTTTTTAAATGTTGTTGTTATTGTTGATTGTTGTTGGCTGGTCACTGTTTGGTCACTCGTCACTGGGAATCAGATTTGGTTTCAGTTTTCAGCTTATTTTTTGTTTTTATATTTTCAGGTCGGTCGAAGGTTTTGTTTATTTTTTTTGTTTAAAAATTGTTGCTTTTGGTATGTTTTTTTTATTTTTTACGCAATCCACAGTTAATTTTTATGTTTTGTGTGCCGCAGCTTAATTCTGGAAGTTTTGGCTTTTATTTTGTATTTCTTATGTTTTTTTTTTTTTTTTTTTTTTAAGTATTTTAATTTATGTGGCTATTGCCAAATGTTACTTGACTTTAAGTACACAAAACAGAGGAGAGTAAGAGTATAAAATACATTTAACTATTTCGTAACTTGGCTTTGTTGGTCATATGTTAGAGGTTGACTGTTTGTCAGGTCAGCAGTTGAAGTGAGTGAGTACGAAATGGTTTGGTAACAGAGAAGGGCTCTCACAGCCATATTAACAATGATATTTGGGTGAGGGCGGGGAGGAAGTATTTGCAATTAGCACATATGAGGGGAGGAGGGGAGAAAAAACAGCACTAAAACTTGTATTGGAAATGACAAAAAGAGTCTTTGTTAATTCAGTTAATTATCCTTAGAAAGATAAAGAGAAAGAGAGAGAGATAGGGAGAAAATGGTATAAACAATTGGAAAATGAAGAGTGAATAAAAAATTTCACTTGTCACCTTGAATAAACTTAAGCAATTGATATAAAGTATATAATTCAATTATGTTTATATGAAATTAATATTTTATATTTTTTATAATAATTTTTTAAATTTAATTTAATATTTACTCAAAATATTTTTATGTTTTACTATCTTTTAAATTATTTAATAATTATTATTGAAATTTTTTTTTGATAAATTTATTTGTAAAAGAAGAATATTTTATTTATTTAAAAAATTAGTGACTTGAAAAGTTTTTAAAATAGAATTCATATAATATTAAACACAAATATTTCGATTTGTAGTCCTTTTTTTCAATACTCCAAGCAAAAAAATATTTTGAAATTTATCTCTGTATTTTATATAAAAACAAGGATATTTATCATCCTTTATTTCCTTTTTTTTTTATTAATCATCCTTTTATAACTCTTAAATACTTTATCAAAAGAATTTCTTTAAAAAACTTAAAACTTTTCATCCTTTTTATGTTTAATTGATTAAATATAATTGGGAAATACAACATTATTTGAATTCTTTTATATTTAAATTGTTTTCCCAAAACCTAAAACATTTTAACAGTTTTTTATAAAATAATAAAAAAAATAATCAATCCTTTTTTTTTTCTCTTAAGACACTAAAAAGATAAAAAAAAAGATCCGTTTAATTAATAGTCCATTTTATTAGCTCTTAAAAATGTTTTCTCTTTCATTAGCTATCATAAGGAGAGACAGGATCCGTTAATTACTTGCGTCTGTTTGACAATTGTTCAGGTGAGAGAGAAGATGATCTCATCTTTGGATTATTCTCCATGCGGTCTATGCGTCTGTGTGTGTGTGTATGTGCATCGTTGAAATTGGCCACCCGCAAACAATTTTCAAATGAGGCAGGTCACTTATTTTTTTTTTTTGACGAAACGCACAATGCTTACCCACACACACACAAGCACAGATACAGACATGGAGAGACACAGAAAACGCGTCTTGATTGGCGGCGCTGCCGCTGCTGTCAGTTGTCGTCATCGAAGCAAAACAAAAAAAAATACATACAAAACAGAAGCTAAATTTAGAAAATACAACAACAAATTTTTTTTCATTTTTTTTTTGTTATTGTAGTGTTTTTTTTTCTTCTTATTTCAACCGCAAAAAGAAACCTAAAAACATACAAAAAAAACCGAAAAAAAACTGAAAAACTCGTCTTAACCTGAAACGAAACCTTGTAACATTTTTCCCCAGCTTGGCGACGACAGCGGCGCTGCTTTTAATTGACAAGCCGGCAAAGGCAACGCGTTTGTGGGGGGCGAGGAAACAAACAGCAGCAGCCGCAGCACCTACAGAAGAGAGAGAGGCGGTAGTCTCTCTCTTTTAGGTTGCTTTTTTTTTTTTTGGTGATCACTTTTGCTTTCAATATGAAATAATCGAGACAACGTAACGAATGCCGCTGCCGTCGCTGTTACCGCTGCCCGCCTGCTATGAACAAGTTTCGCCCACAAGTTTTACTCTCTCACAAACACACAGAAAACTCTCTCGGACTCATTCCGATGGTTTGTTGTATGTTGCTCTCTTGTTTTGTGGGGGCTTTGGGCTCTCTCTCATCATTGAGTAATGTAATAAGTGAAAGTGTCTTGTTGTGTGTGTGACGACGACGACGACGACGACAACGACGTCGCTGCTACTGGCGTGCCGTTGCTGTTGCTGCTGCTGTTGACGTTGCGCTGTTTCAGTTGACCTACTTTTTTGTTGTACAGATTCAGGTCTATGTTAGAGAGATTAATTTCGATTTCGTTTCCACAGTTTTTATATTCGTGAGCCTATATGCTGCTACTAGGCATGGTCGATGCCTATGCTTTTGCTTTTGCCTCTGCGTGTGCCTTCTCTTGTGCGTGTGCCAATAAAACTGAGTGTATGTGTTTGTGTGTGTGTGTGGGTGTTTGTGCAGATAAAGGGGGCGGTGGTGGTCTTAATGGTAATGGTGGGTTAAGGAGAAGAGCAAGGAAATGTGGAATTGGGTGGGTGGGTTACTATCGAGTTGGGGATCTATGTTCATTGTAATGGAAAACTGTTGCCATGTTGGTGTAGGTTGGTCACATTGTGTGTTGTATCTTATTGGTGTAACCCTGCGTTATTTGTTATTATTGTTGTTGTTGTTGTTGTTGTGACTCCCAACTGTGTTGGTCTTAGGATAGGTTCCGCACTCTATTTCTCTACATTTCTCTCTATATTTATACATTTCTGCTTGCCTCTGCGCCGCTTGTTTTCATGTTAATAGGTCAATGGGAAATTTAGTGGGGCGTGTGATGATGACGATGATGATGATGTTGGCCGATGTTGTTGGGCCTATAAAAGTGTGTGAGTTTGTATGTATAACCCACAAACATACATATCTATATGCATACACACATACATATTCATATTCATTTGTATAGGTTTGTATCTTGATATTAATTATATGTTGGATTTAAGGCTTAAGTTCGCTTGGACCCATAAATAAACGACTTTTGTGTACATATGAATGTGAACATTATAGCTGGCATTTTGCTGCTTTAAGCTGGATAACACTTAAGTTATCACAATAAAATTAATGAATCATATATGCAGATATTGTATATATAAGACATTTTATTGTTACATAAAATACCTCTGTAAAAATTCAATAAAAAGACAAAAAAAAAAACTTAAAAAATTCTTTTGTGAGCCAAAACCAAAAGATTTTTAAGACAAAATTTGATATATAATAAAAAGTAACGTTTGTACAACATGTCGTATGCGTGATATATATACAAACTTAACAATTTTTCTTAAGTAAATCGTATCATGGTATAGTTCAACTCTAACTAAGACAATAAATGAACGGTATATCCAATATTAAATGAGGTTGCCAGATAGTCCATCTTCTGCTGTGATGAAATCGAATTGAGTAGCTGTAATATGGAACCTACCTCACCAATTTCAAATAAAAATTCAAATTCCACGTACAGATCAAGAGAGAATACGAGACAAAACACCAACCGCCCCTACCCCCGACCCATCCTATCTTTCATATGTGCATATAACTGTATATATATATATATTTTATTATTACATTATCATTGTTATCAGTTTTCTCGTTTCTTTTTTTTTTTTTTTGTTGTTGTTGTGCCATCTTTTAATGAGCACACACACACAAAGGGGAAGACGAGTAGAAGGAGAAAGAAAGAACGGTTGATTGACAAATGAAGTCGCCCGCTCGTCATAAACCCCAATTTCAATTAAATTAAATTAACTAAAGACGAATATATATATATATATATATATATATACATGTCTATATATATACAAAAGTATGACAAAAATATCGCCAACAATGCACAATTAAATAAAAATATATTATAAATAAAGAAAGAGAGAAAAAAAAAGAAAAAAAAAACACCCAACGAAACGATGACAACGTAAAATGAGCAAACAATATACAAAAGAGAGAAAGAGAAGAGCGATAGCTAGAGAGAGAGAGAGAGAGAGAGAGGAGTGAGGAGTAGAGAACCAAACAACGGCGATTACAACAAAACGTGAAACGAAAATGCTACAAAATGATGAGTGGATGAGAAGAAAAGGGTAGCCATGAGAGGGTGGGGGGGAAGGAAAGGGAAGGCGGGGGCCGGCCTTACTGGGGTCTGCTAATGTTGGTGGTGTACGGGGGCGGGTGTATTAGCGTCAACGGCTAAGGGGGAAACAACGGTGGTGGTAGCGTCGACAGCGGCAGAGGCAACAGCAACAGCAACGTTTTCTCTGCGCTGACGTCGCACACACGTTAACGCTGCACAAAATATTATTCAAAAAACCTTGACACACTTTTGTATGCCGCACACATACATACATACATTTATATATATATATATATACAGAGAGAAGCACACAAACACACAAGTACACAAATACAAGCATACACATGCACAGCTATACAATATTCGCCCAGGGACGGTTTCGACCGCAATTCGCCGTCGCTTGCCCGCCCCGTCATACCGCTGACGACTGCCTGCCTTAGCCTAGCCGCTCGAGGAGGTCAGCTTAATGTAGATTTGTATAATTGTCTATATATGTAGGTATATATATATATATATATAGATTTGTGTATGTAAACATGTATGTACATACATATTGTATGTATGTATGTATGTATGTATGTATGTATGTTTGTATGCTTGTAGGTAAGTGTTTGTTAGTATATTTCGTGTTCGCCTTATTTTGTATACATTGAGTGCACTGTAAATGCAGTCGACGTCGGCGATGCGCAATAAATTTGATTTCAAACTAAATTATATTAATTAACGCATTTTTTATACACGTTTTGTATTTAATTTTGTTTTATTTTTGCTTTTATTTTATTGTTTTTTTTTTTTTTTTCTGTGCGTAATGAGGTCAGGCCACATGTTTGTAGATCGCTTGACGCTTGTCTCTCTCTGTCAAGCCAATATCATATCAATATGAAGCACAGGTGTGGCCTTCTCAATTACCCCCCTTAATTCCTCCCATCCTCAACAACAATCAACTGAAGTTGTCTTACAGATTTGCGGTTTCTTAAAAATCATGCTATATCTATCTATATAAAACTTCAGATACAGATATCATTAAAAGTTTTAATTCTTTTAATACAAAGGTTTGATCCAGATATAAGACCATATATATATACATATATTCCATCTATAAGTTTAAACGATTTCATTCAAATCCTAAAGAGTTGATAAAAGTATTAATATAAGGGAGCTGACTTTAGCATATGTTTATTTCATTTCATTTTGTAACACTGTAAATATTTAGAAAATAACATATTTTTATATTTACCTGATCAGCATAGAAAACTATAATACATTTAGTTGGTTATTTTGAAGGTTATGGAATAGAATTATTTCATTGTAATTATTTCGTAACGGATCAGAGCTACCTAATAACGATTACGAGATAAGTTTGATAATAGTTAGATGATCTTCTTGTTCATTATGTTTGATAATTATTCCGTTTAATTTGATCAAAATCAGTTAGTCATTTATCATCATAATCATATGATTACGTATTAAAATGAAACGCAAAATTACCTCAGAGTAGTCAGTTGGGTTTTCCCTCCCACTCCATCAAAACTCTTTTCATGCTGACTAATCCATCCATCCTATCTAGCACTGCTTGCTACCCTTCTGTCCCTTTTCCAACACTTTGTTTTCTCAGTCAACGTTGACAGAATGCAGGCATTGAAATGTCGCTTTTCTCTTAATTTCTTTGTTTACTGTTTGATTATCGGCTGTCTATAATGTTATTCCAGTTTTTCTTTTTCTTCGCATTTTGTAAACTTTGTTGTATTTTTGTTTTTTTTTTTTTTTTGCAAAATATACAAAATACTTGTATACACACAGAGAGAACTGCAATTCACTTAACTGAAACAACAACGTCTCACGCGCGCTTTAACATCGCTGCTGCTGTTGCTGCTGTGCGGTTACTGCGCTGCCACTGCGCTGCTTAGCCATCGGTTGCAGTTGACGAAGACGAAGCTTAAAACTAGGTCACGAGGCCACAAAAACAATTGCAGTTGGCATAAAGTGAGGATAAAGGGAGAGAGGATGGTAGTGGGATTGAGACTTGGGGTTTGGATTGGCGTTGGGGTGGCAAAGATGATGAGGGAAACGATGGGGCGCTATATAAGGTGGGAGGTACGTTTTCTGACTGCTTAAAATGCATTGCAGCGCGTTTTTAGCTGCGTATTTTGGGTGGCGGTGCAAGCAGAAGAAGGCTGACGATTTTGTGGCGGGGCGGTGTAGAGGATGGCTGCTGCAATGAGTGGGTGAATAGGTGGGTGGATTGCTGTTTCTAGGTTTTTGGTTGCTTGTTTTCGTTGGGTGGGTCAGGGTAGATTTCTATAGAGACAGAGGCTAAAAGCAAGAGAGAGAGAGAACAAGAGAGTTCCTTATGCGTAGAAACAAATGAGTTGCCGGAGCACATGATGAACAGAGAGGGGTGGGGGACACAAAAGGGCAGAATGGATTCTGCTCTAAAGGATTTAGGTCGACCAAACAACGCAACTTGCCTAATTACAATATAAAAAGAAAAAAAATAAAAATAATAAAGAAACAAAAAAAAACATAACCATAAAATAAATAAAAATAGTTTTTTTTTTGTTTTGTTTATATACATAATGAATATTTTAATAAACTTTTATGAATACCTAAATTTGCTTTTCATTTCTTTAATAGATAAAATGATGCAAATTTTCAATGAATAAAGTTTTGTTAGGTTAGGTCAGGTAAAGTTAGGTTAGGTTAGGTTAGGTTAAGTTAGGTTAGGTTCGGTTAGATAGGAATTTACCTTACCTTGTAAGAAAGATGAAACATGCGCAGAATGACACAAATAAACAATAAACGAAAACCAAAATAAAAGATAATTCATGAATAAGAAACGGAAAGATGCAGCTAACGATGCAGATGCAAATGTCAAGAATAAAAGACAGTGCCAAACAGATGCTTAATGAAACAATAAGTGATAAAAATAGGAAAAAAAAGAAAAACAGATATAAAGAAACCAAAACAAAAAAAAAAAGAACAAAAGAAGAAGAGAAAGCAAAGTCTAAGAAAACAAAGCAAATGCAAAGAATGAGATAATAATGGGATCGTTGAAATACATATATTCCATTTAGGATCAGATGGATCATTGTGATAAACTAAGCGGATCTTTATATATATATATATGGCTAGCTTTAAATTTCGACATCTTTTTCAAGTGCAATACAGTGATTTTTTATCGTTAAACCGGTTTGCTTTTTACCGGTACTTTTGCCAAAATGAACTATTATAATTTTTATTAATAAATTCAAATTTGATTTATTTCTTCAATTTGCATATTTAAAAGCCGAAACTACAATTAATGATTATTAAACAAATAAACAAAATCAAGCAAAGAAAATATCATAATTTTTTCTTTTTTTTTTTTTGGCTTGCTCAGCATTGGAATTTCAACGATTTATTGTGCCAAAAACCTCAAAAAAAAAAAAAATATTTTTAAGAAGAAGAAAAAATATTATTAAAACCGCAGCAAAAAGCAAATCAGAGTCTCTCACACACACACACACATACACACAAAGAGAGCCACCACTATTCAAAATGTTAAAATATTTAAAAAAATTTTTTTTTTCTTTTATAAAACCTGTAATTTATTAATTTATAGAAGGGTATATTAGATAAAAAAGAAAACAAAAATTTTTCTTTAATTTTAAAAACAATTTAAAGTATTTCTAAATATATAAAACTGATCAAAAAGCGAATTGAACTTTATAAAAAAAATAGAAACTCTCTCGCTAGATCATCTAATAATATAAATAAATCTAAGCCACGCCTACTTTTTTTTTAAACTTCATTAAATAACATTTAATTATGGACAATGCAGGGTATTTGTCAAGTCGTATTTTTTTTAGTTATTATAAGCACTTGTTAAGTTTTTTAGTTTTTCGTTTTTTTTTTTCCTTATTTTTGTTTCTTTAATTATGGCTTGAAATCCCAAGGTGGCTGCAATCCAAATTCAACAGCCAACTCATGTCTGCCTAATTGGTTAGATTTTTCCTTTTTGTTGTTGTTGCTGACTGACTGACTGACTAACAACAATTAACATTAAACATATAAATAAATTTAGTGTTTGACCAAAATGTGAAGACAATGTACAATACAAGAGACAAGCGAACAAAAAAAAAAACGGAAAAAAACCGCAACAAAAATGAATAAAATATAAATAAATAATAGATAAATTTCATACATGCATAATGTTGATGCAAAGATAAAAATGAAGCAAACAAGTTGTCTTTACCGACTTTGTCTATACCCTGTATCAAGTAGGTTAAACTTTATAATATGAATTTGAATTAACCAACACTAAAAATCTTCTTACAACCGTCAGAAACGAAAGCATGCTATCTTGCTCACACTTATTATGCAATCACTTGCAATCACTTTTGGCATTTCAGTATAAAATGTATATAGATATATCTTTGATATTTTTTGTCCGATTTTAACGAAATTTGATCAGCTGATAACTTTTGGCCATATTATTGGGTGTACCAAATAAAAATGACATAACTTTAATACGACTTTAGTTATTCGTTTTTTCTAAATTGCGGGGGCAGAAGTGGGCGTGGCAAAAATTTGAAATAAACTTGATCTGCATAGACACTAGACAGCAAATTTGGTTACTCTAGCTCTTATAGTTTCTGAGATCTATGTGTTCATACAGACAGACGGACATTTCTCAATCGACTCAGCTATTGATGCTGAACGAGAATATATATACTTTATGAAGAGGGAAATGCTTCCTTCTGCTTCCTTCTGTTACCTACATTTTAGCGACTTTAATATACCCTTTTACCCTATTGGATACAGGGTATAAAAATGCTATAACATAAGAGTACAGGGGGAAGGGGTGGTTGTTAACAACAATCATGAAAGTAATGCTTAGTTATATATTGTAGTTTCCATCTATTTGTTTTTAAATGCGGGCCCCCAAATGGCAAATCAAACTTAACTTGTTATGCACACAAATAAAATTATTAAACAAAAAAAAAAAAAAGTAGAGAAAAAAAAAACCAATAAAAAACCGGAGTAATTAAAGTTTATATAGCTTAATGGCAAACGATTTGGTTCAAAACTTGAACAGATAAATACTTAATGTTGTTTTTCTTTTTGTTATTTAAACTTAAGAATATTAACTGTATTAAGTAATTAAAAAAAAAAAAAATGAAATTATTATTATGTATATTCTAGATTATTAACTGTATACTATATAAAACTGATCAATTTCAAGTTCAAGCATATATATATTTATATATAAAGTAATTTAATTAAAATCATATCAAATGCATATCAAGTATCCGCCAGGTTGTCTCTAAATTCTTATTCAATTATTAATAATTAGAATAAAAAAAAAACAACCAAATATCTGTCAACAATAATTAAAAAGAATTTCAAAAACTAAATAAAAAAAAAAAACTACTGCAAATTATTTTCTTTGATATTTTGTTTAGAAATTCCTTTACATTATCCATACCACAAAAAAACAAAAATAAAGAATAAACAAATCAAAAGCCAAAATTAAACGACTCAAAAACGATTAATATGCCAAAAAGTAAAAAATAAAAGATAAACAAAAAACAAAAACTATTTTAAAACCAACAACACGAAAATTTTGCACTAAAAGTTTCGAAAAAGAACCAGAGACAGAAACAGAAAAAAAAAAAAAACCAGACCAGACAACAAAAAAAAAAAAAAATGAAAAATATAAAAAGAAGAAAAACTAAAGAAATAAATTTTTTTTTTTTTTTTAAATGGAAGCAAAATCTCAAGAAACGCAGGCAACGAGACAACAGCAACAACAACAAGAGCAAAATTTGCTACGTCTGGCAGCCACAGCTGGCGTCGCTGTTGACGCTGACGTTGGCGTTGGCGTTAACAGCGGCCCGTTGTTAGATATGGTGACCCACTAACCTACTTTTCGCTTTGAAAACGCTCAAGCTTTTTACGTACGTACATACATACATACATATATATATACACTTTATATATACAAGTATAAAAATATATGTTTTTAAATGAAAAATATATATATATATATTTATATACAATATAGATATATTCGTATGCATATATATATATATGTTTTTTCTTTACTGCTTCTTTTTTTTCTTCTTTTTTGATTAAAATTATATAAACAAAGTGGAAATATTCAACGACGCAATCGACACAGAAACAAAAAAAAAAAAAAAGAAATAATGAAAATGAAGACAAAAAAAAAATAAAGAGCCAAGAGAGCATGCTACGGCACAGTTACTAAAAGAGAGAGAGAGAGAGGCAAGCTTTTTTTAATATTTTTTGTTTTGTTGGACTGCCTCAATGAGAGGAGATTCCCACACACGCACTAAAACTGTGAATTCCCCGCCCCACCCTTCATTTCACCATCATCGCGGCAACCCAAAACTATTCAATATTGAACCTAACCCAACAAAAAATGCTGCAAACGAAACAAAACCGAAAAAGAAGACAAAAAAAAAAAAAAGCTCACGCACATTGTATACTTTTCTTTTTTTTGGCAGCTTTTGTTTTTCTCCTTTTTTTTTTGGATACCCTTTACATGTTATGAGGTATATGCGAATATAATGAATTCATTCTATGACGTCTCTTTTTCTCTTAATATTCTCTTCTATTTTAAGAGACTTTTCTATAAAGCGTTACTCTCTCTTTCTCTCTCTCTTTTTTTATTCTAAGTAAAATTTAGCACTTGGTAATATATATCCAACTCATAATAGTTCTTTTATGCAAGGGAGGGTATTTTATAGTCCATGTGTTATACTTTTTTTTTTTGTTAGCTAATTGTGCGTAGTAGTAGTACAGTAACAACAAATACTACAATGGGCCCAAAAAGTCTCTCAATTTCGTTTCGTTTCGTTTAGCTTATTCACGATCGTTTGCGCAATTTTGCTCATTCATCGCACGCACTTTCGGTTTTTTTTTTGTTGTTTTTGTTATCTTTGTTTTTTTTTTTTCATTTTTGGGTTTTTGTTTCTGTTAATTTTGAAATAAATTTTGGTTTTATTTTGTTGTTGTTGTTGTTGTACGTTTTTCCAATCAATTTTTTCCATCAATTTACGTTAAGTTTTTATGTTTATTTCATGTGGTTTCCTTTTTTGGGGGAAAGTCAATACACACAAAATAAAAGTAAAGAGACAAAAATAAAAAAATAAAAATGGGTTTGATTTGGCCATATGGTTGACTGCTTTCAAGTATGATCTCATTTGTTTTGGGAGTTTCTTTTTAGCAAATGTTCAATTCTAACCTCAAAAAAAGCTGTAAAACGATCCCTTGATAATCTAAATCTAAGTAAAAATGAATTATATGGATATTATCAAAGACATTTAGAATCTACATACATATGTATGTATATATTCATTCATTCAATTTTCAACCTTGATCTTGAAAAAGTTTTCAATTCTTTTTTTTTTATATATATTTAGTTTTAAACTGAATTATAGAAAATTGGAGGCTTTCCAGTTGTCGCCTCTGTGTCTAAAAGAGGTAATTTAGTATAATTTAACATGGCCTTCAATGTACGTGAATTTTCCATATGTTCATATGTAAATGATATATCCGATTACATAAATTCTATTATTGTCCTTTTATCTCCATTTAAATTGAATACTAACTGCCGCACATATAACAAAAGACAACCTAGTACACATGCAAACATAATTGAATATCTAAGTATGTAAACTGTATATATATATATACAATGTATATCTCTTTATAACATCAACAATACCAACAACAACAACACCGACCCATGGCCCCCATAGAGCCAAGTAGTAACTTGGTTTGACTCAACTCAACTCAACTCGACTCGACTTGACTCACACACACTGACTTCACTGACTTGACTGACTTGGCTCTGACTGTTTGGTAATCAAATCTAGGTGACCCAAATTGCATTGACCTAGTTTAGCAAGGCGGTCATCAGACCAACAGAGATCCCCATACCCACCAACATCGCCCCACTTCGACACACCACAAATTTCCCTTCGTCCTTTCAGATCAAATGCAGTAAAGTGAAATCAAAAGTAAAAAAAAAAAAAAAAAAAAGCAAAAGTATATTTTTAAGTATATATAAATCAGTTGACAAATGGCAAAAGATTTAATCATTTAACTTAAGCAAGTCATAAAAATGTATAAAGAAAAACCACCTTGTTTTTACAAGTAAAGGACAAACAGCGATCATAATGATGACAATAATAATTATTATTAAGAAAAGGATAGATGTAACATTCACGATGAAATGGCTAAGAAAACTTAATTTCTATAAGGCAAAAGGGTTTAAAAAATAAATAAAAACCAAAAGAAAAAGATATACCAAAAAATATACTAATTACTATGGTTTTTGAAGATTTTAATTGATAAGAAAATGTTAATTAAAAAGACTTTTAAATAGTTATCTTAGGGTAAATATAAAAAGTATAAAAATCGATTTCAAATAACTTTATCAATAATTTTGAATATAAGATTACTTCGCAAAGTATTTGAATAGAGAAAACGGAACCAACATTCATTCCGAATTAAGTGAGTCTTTATCCTCAAATCAGCAAATTGTAAAGATACTTTTTGATTAATAGATTAAAGATATAACAATTGACCAATAAATTAAATATTTCAAAGGAAATGAAAACGTTCAAGTTCAGATATAGTTCAGATTTATATATATTAGATAAGTAAAGAAACAGTAAATCGAAATACTTATTCCATTCATTCAGTTGCAATATCTACGTTATATATACGATCATTTTTGGGACTATAGGATATATGTATATAATACATGTATATTTGTACTGTCGAACTTTGCTAAGTTTCAAGTAGCATATTTTCGCTTAAAAGTTAAATAATAATATAATAAAGCTAGATATGTCTAGATTCTAGAGAGTTAGAATATTATAATGATCTTCATTTAGAAAGCAAAATTGTAAACTTGTTTAATATGAAATTACAAATATCTGATCAATTTTATTAAGTCCACTGCCCTAGTATAAAAATTAAGTTAAGACCTTTTGTTATCTATTTTATTTGAAATTTTTTTATAATTTTTAAAAAATAAATACTTAAATATATAAATGTTACTTCTTTAGATCAAAGATAAAACATAAGAGATACAATCTATAAATTAGAAAATCAAGGATACAAGATAACAGATACTATTATTTAAAGATCATTATCTACTACTCTATATTTGTCATCTATAGATTCATGAATATTCCATATATAATATCATTTTGTTATACAAGTTATTGAGGAACAAAATCTCATAGCCAAAAGGCATAAATAGGCAATTGTTAAACAATCAAAAAGGCACGCAAATTATTTCATAATTATTTAAATGTTAAGCTACTGAAAGACCTTTAGGCAAACATCAAAATGATTACAGCAAATAATAAAATAAATATAAAAGCAACAAAAACAAAAACGTAAAAATTAATTTACACCCCAAAAATGAAAAAAAAAAAAACTCAAGTCAAGTTGACTTGACGACGCGACTCTCAAATTGTACCTCTAAATATTATGAGGCTGTGTGTATATTAAAGTGATGCAACATTTGGTTATTTCTTCTTTTTGTTATTGTTGTTGTCTCATATATATATTTAAATAATTTTTCTTTTTTTTTGTATAATATTGCTTACAATTTTTATATGACATGAGAGAGAGGGAGCAGGCGAGTAACAAACGAACGAACCAACGAACGAACGCACGAAGTTAAAATTTTTAGCCGTGCGAAGCGCGTGTCTCACACACACACATGTAGCTAGAGAGGGCGGCAAGAGAGAGACAGAGAGAGAGACCGAGCGAGAAGCGGCCATGTTGTTGGGGCCAAAGCTGACCCACTTTGGGCCTCTACTATATTTGCATGGCCTACTGCACTTGGCCAAGTTTTTGTCTCACTTCCACGCACAGCCAAAAATTCAATGAGCAAGCGAGCAAGCGCGAGAGATAACACAGAAAATACTAAAACAAAAAAACAAAACCAACATTATATATTTCTTTTTCATTTCTCGCTTTTTGTTTGTGTTTTTGTTAATAATACGTATTAAAAAACAAAAGCGATTAGTTGTACTAGGGTTTTTTTTTTTTTTCTTTTTTAATTTTTATTTTTACTTTTGATAAGCGAGACATGAAAATGTGATTAAACGAATCAAAGAACTAAAAACGAATTGGCTATACTCTTGTTCTTGCAAGTAAGTTGAAAAAGCCAGGATATGGGATATAGATAATCCTTTATGATCAAATTAAGTTTGTATATATGGAAAGTATAAAAAATTTTAATAACTAACCAAATTTAACAACAAAATATTGCAAGATAATGAATCAATATTTAATTTCTATTATTCCAATGAAAGCTATATAATATGACAAGCTTTCATCAATATATCAAAACTAAACTATAGATAGAATATAATAGATCAAAGTTATAAATGTTTTTAAAGGATTTTTCTTTACTTATTTGATTAAATAGTTTATAGATCTTCAATCTATACTCAGGCAATACAATTAGATACAGAAAAAAAGGCAGAATCTTAAAGAATTTTGGTGTTGTATAATAAGCAATGTTGTCTCCTTTATCTATCTACTGTTTCCTATAGAAAATTTCTTAGTTTTAACCATTTTGCAACAAACTAAACCATTTTAGCAACTTAATTTAAAATCTTTATGTTTAAAAGATAATGGACAAACTCTTCTTTGGCATTAATATACCCGCATTTGCAAAGGTATGCATATATATACATATATACATTTGTATATTATACACATATGACAAAAATTACTCATACGCAGCATTGTACACATTTTGCATGGGGTTAGGTTAGCTAGTTGGCTGCCGTTGCTGCTACTGCTGCTGCTGCCGTTGCTCTTGTCGCAATAATTAGTTGGGAAATTTAGATCATGGCAGCCATATAACATTGTAATAATTGCCAGCCAGCCAACTAGACACAAAAACAACAACAACAATAACAGATATATAGAAGCAGAAACAGACATTGAAACCATCCATTCATTTGCCCCCTTTCCTCTTCTTACCGCCCGCTTCCGTCACTTCTCCTTCTGCTCCTCTTAAACCTCCTCTATTGCCGCCTTCACATTATATATATATATATATGTATATTATATGCTTGTATGTATATTTGTTGTTGTTGCTGCTTTTCACGTGCACTTACATAATCGTTTTGAACGTATGTTTGTGTATGTGTGTGTTTGTATGTGTGTTTGAATGTATGTATGTACATGTGTACGTATCGCACACAAATTGCGTAAATTTTTTTTTTCGTTTTTTTTCTGGTGCGTTCATTTTCGAAATCAATTTTTATTTTTTTTTTTTTTTTTTGGGAGGGTAGAAAAAAATTGGCCAGAGAGGATAAGGGGTGTACAAGGAGGGAGGGGGGGTATACAGTGTCTATGTTGTAAATGATTTTTGGCACTCAATTTGTTTATTGTGCAAATACGTTTTGTGTGTGCGTGCGTGTGTGTGTGTGTGTGATTTAAATTGTATGTGGATTATAATGTGGGCCGGGATCTTACGATTTGATAATATTGTTACGGATTTCAACTGGAAAATTGAAAATTGCAATTGAATACAGCCAAGAAAAGTGGAAGAATTGAAAAATATACAAAATGATGCTGATGAGAGATATTGTTATTGTTGATGATGATGATAATAATGATGATGAAATGTTGTAGGGAAAACCCATATAATAAGCTGATTTAACTTTGGAATAAACTAAGCCTTGAACTTGACACTAATTTCTTTAAAAAACAATTTCGCATCAGTTTAAACTTTGTATTTCTATTTTGTTTCAAGAGTCTTAAATATAATTGCTGTAGTGAGAAATATATAAGTAGACTTTTAGTACCAAGTGTTTAATAGTCTTTACCTGCTTTTCCTTTATTAATTTTTTCCTTTCTTGCTTCTTTGCTTTACTTATTCTAAGAGAAAACAGAGCAATAACAAAGATCTCTAGCTTAAAACTAAATTTCTTCGAAATTATCAAACTAAAATTGAAAAATATTATATAATAATATATAATATATTTATACATACATACATATACATATATATATATATATATAGTACTTTCGTATCATTACTCATGACTATCTACTTTCTTCTTCTTTGTGTTACCCTTTTAGCGAGACGCAATGTAAACAAAGTCGTAAATTATATTATAAATAAAACTCTTCCACTTTTACCGAAAACTTGGACCTGCCTTAACAATTTCATAAAACACAACAACAAAATGCATAAAAAATACAACAAAAAAAAAAAAAAAAAAGTAAATGCAATTTCAGCAACATTTTTCTTTGTTAATTCATTTCTTAAAAACTTGTGAACAAAAAAAAATAAAGAGAAAACAATTAAAAGGCAGTAGGCGGATAAGGAGAACTGCACCCGCTACGTATAACGCGCCCCCTCATATGACCATTCCTTTTCGGGGCAACTCTCATTGAAAAGTTATCAGAAAAGCATCAGCATGCGTGACGCAGCAGAGCAGTTGCGTTGCTGCCAGCGTCGTTCCATTTACCTAAACTGCACACAAGTTGTTCTTGTTTCTTGTTTGGGCGAATAAAACGAAGCTTTGTATAGCCGCAGAAAAAGCTCACATTAGGCTATTCTTTTTATTGCTGTTGTTGTTGTTGTTATTGTTGCTGTGGCTGGTTTCCTTGTAGTTTGCATTTACGCTTGCACAAAGAGCTTTTTTTTCTGTATCTTTTATTTACTTTGCGCTATTATCTTTTAGCCGAGAGTGAGAGATGAAGAGAGAGAGAGAGAAGGAGAGCGAGAGGATCGCTTCAAGTTGCTGCTGTTGTTTGCTTTTGCAGCGCAACGGCGGCAATGTGGCGCCTCAGCCTCAACTATGCACGCGCAAAACTCTTATAGAGACTACACACACACACACACACATGCATAAGCTGCAAAAGCTTTCACATAAAATAAAAAAAAAGCTCTAAATGCGTGAGGGTTCTCTAGTTAGTTGTGTGTTTAAGTGTGTGTGTGTGTGTGTTTGTTTGTATGTTGATGGGTGCAAAGCATTTTTAACTTTTTTCTACATATATATATGTGTGTATGTGTGTGTGTGAAAGGCAACAAAAATTCTAGTTAGACTTTGGCGAATTTTAAATGAGCTACAACAAAATGGCAAAAATTTGTAGAATTACAAAGCGTAAAGATCAACAAAGAAATTGTATAGTTCAAAAGCTTTTATACAAATTAATGAAGCGAATTTTTTATATTGATTCCAAATATATGATATAGTTAGAATACTCTTTTTTTAAAACTTTGCTTTGTAATTCCATTTGTTTTGGTTCCACTAATATAAATTGCCCGGAACTGTAAACTAAAAATGTTTATTTACCAAAAGCTTAATTCATATTTGAATGGATCACAAATATAAGAATTTAGATGAAATATGAAATACACATGTACATTTGAAACTTTAAAAAGTTTTCTTTATCAATTTGTTTACATTTTTAGCTTTTAATTTCAAATAGCAGCTAAAATTTTGTATAATACAAACAATGTAAAACCAAGTAAACTTTCTCATTTTATATGCTTATGGCAAAAGGCAATCTGTGTTTTGTCTTAAGATAAATAAATAATATTTATAAACTATCTAAAGTATAAAATGATTCTACTTTAAATGTATGCAATTGGTTTTAAAAAGAAATATTTTTAACTTAGATTGTTTGTGATCATATCACAACAACTCAAAATTGATAGGGAACATATTGGAATTTCCCACTTAAGGATAATTCAGGTTAAGTATTCTATATTTCTATACCCTTTCTATACTCTAACTGTTATTATCTTCTTCTTTTGTTTTTTCTGCTTCATTCTATGCTATCTGAGAGCGGCATTAATTTTGTTGTTATATGTACACATGACGTATACGTAATAAAAAAAAGCATTCTGACATTACGTATACGCAAAGAATGATAAGTGAAAACACAACCTTATTAGCAGATAAGATGTAGCCAAGCGAAACGGAGTGAGTTTTGACAATTTGTTACAGCGCAAAAAAAAATCGAGCAAAAGAATACATATATACATATGTATAGTAAGAATAACAACAACAACAACTAAAAACTGGACACAAAACAATATAGAAATAGCAAAAAAATACAAATAAAACTTGTAACGTATTTAGCAATTACAAATTGTATAGAAAAAATACCGTAAAAATGTTTAATACATCGACTCTGGAATGCCCTTTAACTATATGGAATATAAACTTTAATGATTAATTATATTATCGATCAATATAGGATATAAAAGAATTAAGGTAACATTATATACCGTTATACGCCTATCTTATACACTTTAAAGAATAACAACTAATTGAATCTATCAACCTGTTGCTTCTATTTCCTAAAGATCAACATACCCTGCCTTGGATTTAAGGTTATAAGTACAGGGTATAAAAAAACAACAGCTTACATAAAGGGTTAGGCACACAATGATAAAAAAAAAACAAGAAAAACAGAGTGGGAGGGGTGTGCGAAGTAAAGTGAAAATGAGTAGAGATAAAAAACCAAATTGTTATTAAATTAATTAAATTGAATTAAATTAAATGACGCACCAAACTGCTGAGTTTTAACTGTCAATAAATCAAACAAATAAACAAGATGCAAAACAAAAAAAAAATATTATATATATACTTATTATATATATATATATATATATATATATAATGCATAAATGTAACTAGGTCAGGGTACACACACACACACACACACACACACACCCACCAAGCCCATACAGAAGAGGAAAATCAATGTGCTCTCTCTTACAGTCGGACTCTCTTTCTCCCTCTCTATCTTTGCCATTCTCATCAATATCAAAGCTATTGCTATCTCTGTTCCAACCATTGGCTAAAATTGCAATTGCAAATGCAAATACATAAACAGAACAAAAAAAAAAAAAAAAAAAGTTAAAAAAAAAAACAAAACAAAAAACACAAAAAGCGCAAAAAGGAAAAATAAAATTAGTACAAAAGCAACTCTGGCCAGAAAATATGTGGCACAGGGTCAACTGGCGACCCATTAGCACAGTTTTTCCACTCAGAAACTCAGACAGAGACACTGAAAGAGGGGGAGACAGAGAGAGAGAGAGATAGAGAGATGTTGGAGACGCCCGCCCCAGACACTGAGACTCATTCTCAATGGCATTTTCAATACGCTTTTGATTTAACTTTAAGGTTAACAGCAATCAAAATGTAATAATAATGCACAACTAACATTAAGACTAAACTAAACAAAACAAAAACAAAAAAAAAACTATGCAAAACTAAAATGCAAATTGCATATTTAGTTCAAGTTTAATTGAATAATAGATTAAGTTCAAACAATGCAAACAAAACTAATAATAACGGTTGATGCAGATTATCTTTATAAGAGTTTTGATATTAAAAATAGTTATAAAATTAATTAATCAATAATTAGCAACAAATGAAAAACTCTTAAAAACCTATAAAACATGCCCACTAGATTATGTTTTTGTAACAGGATTTATCTATAAATAATAGTAAATCTTTAAAGGATTATCACTATATAGATAGAATGCTTTTGAGTATATCAAAAGATCGTTTTATAATTTTACTACAAAATAGAAATAAGTTAATGCAGCTGTATCAATAAGTAATAATGATTAACAGTTGCGGTTAGCCAACACTAAAACGTATTGATAACATAACGGTTAAGGTTTCAATAGATTAATGTTTAATAATAATAAGTAAGACAACATTTGACAATAACAAAAGAAACATTCCAAGGTAAATAAAAGCCAAGATGATATAGGTTAAAAAAATAAAAGAATTCTATCTAGATCTATTGAATAGATCAAATAATTATTAACAATAAAGTAACCAAAGTAAACTATTACCTTAAGTTTTAAACATTTTAATTACAATCAAATTTGCATTGCACTTCCCCCCTCTATTGCAAATTCCTGGTCGCCTGATTGATTTTTAGAGATTTTTCGTTGCTTTTTATTGAATTCACATTGAAAACGATTTGGTATTTTTGTTTTAAATTAAATGTTAAACAAATCCAATTAGCCAACAATTAGCAATTAATTGAAATTGTAAATACAAAAGCAACAAAAAAACAAAATGTTTTAAAACTCGAACAAAACAACAAGAAAACAAAAAAAAAAAAAATCCCTCACATTCTATTTATCCTCCAGTTTGGTCATTCACTTTGCTAGGTTTTTAAGTTCTTTTGTTTCAATTCTCAGCACTTTTTACTACAATGGCGAACCGCAAATTTGTAATTGAACACACAGCACACCGCACACACACATAAATTTTCGGTTTAGTCAAGCGATCAGAAATCTTGTAAATGCAATCAAGAATGGAACATTGAATATCAAGTTGGTTTAATCCGACCGCCCTTCGCCTTTTGAAAAACGCGTTGAAACGAAACAAATGAACAATAATACTTAATTCTAATGAAATCAATTACTCTCACAAAAGATGGTGGGTAAAAAGGGGTAAGGGGGGTGGCGGCGCGGCGGCATTGCCTGACTGTTAGTTAGGCATTGTCCAGATGAAGGGCAATATGAAGCAGTTTTAGAGGGAACGTTTTGGAATTTTATTTGTTTTGTTTTTTTTTTTTTTTGCAAATTGTTTAACTAAGTGGCATAGTAATTGGTTTATTAACTATTTTAACAACAATGATTATACCCCTCCCTTTGCATTTCCCTACCCTTTTGCCCCTGCTAGTAGATACTCTAAACAATTTTGTATATAGAATAAGTTCTTCTTAGGTATAAAAAGTTTTATCAATCTTTAAATGGAGTTTATTTATTTCTAGTTTATATATCTGATATATATAATAGATCTATGCAATATAGAACATCCCCAAAATAATAAAGTTGGTTTAACAGGATATCTGTACATATATATATATATATAATATTTATTGATTTTAAATTCCAAACTATCTTTAATACTGTTTCTTAAGAAACCCATTAACATTCCTTGATCATGTTAAGCTCTTTAAAGGGTTTAAAACATTTTCATTGCATACTTTTGGGGGCTTTCAAGACAGACTGACAGCAAAACCCCTTAAAAGAATGTGCAATAATTTGGAATAACAAAAGTAAGCCACATTTAAGGAATTTTCCAGCCTATTGCATTTACCATAAAATTTAAATACGTTGCCAATGGCAAACGGTTAAAGGCAAAATGAAATCCCATTTCAAAGTCAAATCAAAGCTGCAAAAATCTATAAAATAAGAAGGAAAATAAAGGAGGTAAAAAAACGAAATCCTACCTTGTTAAGCTAACCTACCACAACATTTACCCACACACACTGAAGGTTGTGTGTATAAAAAATTTGGAATGGCCCAGACATAATTTGAATATTTGTGACGACCTTAGTTGGAGACCATGGCAAGGACAGAGACAGGATAATAATGCAATATATGTGTTTGTATCCTTGAAACTGTTGTGACCTTCGCATATAAATTAGAAAAACCTTGCAACACACACACACACACACAGACACACAACCACATATAAATAAAAAAAAATCTATAGTCAACCAATGTCATGTCCCAATTTGCGTCGTTATTGACCTCGTTTGCTATATAAAATGCAACAAGCTGGCTGACTTTGACCCATTTTAAATCCTTTGAGGTGCACATAGACGACGACAACAACAACAACTACAACAGCAACAATAGCAACAACAACAACAACGGCAGCAATAGCAGCGACGCTACGTTGCAATCTATGTCAATGTCAGCCGGCAAAGCGCGACGCTGCTGCAAGTGGGCGGCGGCGGCAAATAAAATCAACTGAGGCAGAACATACACACAACAGAGAGTGATAGAGAGAGAGAGAGCGAGGGAGACACGAGAGAGAGAGAGCAAATGAGAAAGAGAACTTGTCTCGCTTGCGCTGATGCATACAATGACCTTCAAATTTCTATGCAATTTCGCTTTTTTTTTTTTTTGTTTTTGTATTTGCGCGCCATCCTTGTGCCCAATCTCCAATATTAGAAAATGAGCAACAGCAGCAATAGTAGCAGCAACAACAAAAACAACAACAACAATTGCAGCAACGACAACAACTGCGGCAACATGAGCTCTTGACCCAAATTCTAACGCCTAAACGCCAAGACCTTGCTCCATATTTATGCCTCTTTCGAAGGATGAATGTAACTAAGCTGCACTTTTAGGTGTGCAACACACAAACACACACACATAAACATGCCACATAATTGAAGTGCATTGAAGGTTGCACGAAAAAAATAACAAAATATATATATATATCTATGTATGTATATATAATACTTAAGCAGTGGCCAACGAAAGGCTATAATGGCAAAGGGAGCTCGGGTGAGACAACAAGCTAACTGACATTGCTGAATGTCAGCAAATTGTGTGCGGTTTTTTTTTTTATTTTTAATTTTATTTTTGCATATGACTCAGCAATATGAACTACAACTGCAATTGCAACTACAACATCATCATCATCATCATCTGTTGTGTGTCTGTCTGTTTGTCTGCTCTGTTGATTGTTGCATGGCCCGATGATGATGCTGAATGCTGATCTGCCTTCCACTAGCTCTTGTTGCATTGACAGACAAGCAAATTGACTGAAGGACAGACAAATAAATGGGCATATTTGTAAATACTCTATAAAAACAAAATAGATAATGAGATTTAAATACTTATTTAATAAGGAATTACGATTGATAAGTTTAATATTTGATAAACTATAAAGGATATTTATAAAAGGTTTTACTTTTTTTGCAATAAATATATAAAACTTGGCATTTTATTAATTAGATTTTAAGGCCACTGATATTAAATTCTTTATACAAGGATAAGCTTTTTGGTTTTATATTTTCCAATTTATATATTATATTTTAGCATAACTAACACAAAGTGAGAATATCTTTACTATAAATCAATCTTTGAAATAATTTTTGTCAATTTTACAAAGCAAACTTCTTTTTAAATTGAATCTATAAGAGATTTCTTTTTGATTTTGCAAATAAAACTTAATTTTAAAATGATCTGTAAGAGATTTGCAAATATATCTTTACTATAAATCAATTTGCAAGAGATAATTCGTTTTTTATGAAGACTTAACTTCTTATTTTCGATTTCCCAGATCTTTACCTACTCCTTGTGCCTAGAAATTTGTTAAAGCTTTTTAAATTTTTAAAATTAAAATAAATCAATATAAGATAATAATTATTGGATTAAGGATTGGCACTGTATAGAAACTCTTTATATAAATAGATTAATCAAATCAATTACATTGATTAATATGATATTTAGGATAAATATAAATTCCTTAGAAAGGGTAAAAGTATAAGACTCCTTGGTAAAATAATAGAATATTATATATATAGAGACGTTTGAATTTTAAATTGATTTTATGGTATAATACTAATCTGAAGTCAAAAGAAATATCAAAAATATTATTTTCTTTTAAACTCGAAAAAATCAATCCAAAATGTTGGAAATCTTTGCCAGTTTCACTTTAACAAATCGTATTTCTTATTTTTTTTTTTTTTTTTATAAAAGTGTATATATCTTTCGATTTGTTTTATACACTATATGTACATATAGTTTCTTGTTCGTTTTTTGCATGCCAAAAGAGAGACAAAAAGAACCTCCCCGAAAGTAGGTTAGTTGAATTTTGTTTTCTTTCGTTTTTTTCTTATTTTCTTTTATTTTTTTTTTGTTTTTATTTTTATAGACATTTCAAATGGATTTTTATGGCTGCATCCGACGACGACGCCAGGCAAACATATGTATAATAAGAGGAATACACTATGTTGTATAAGGAGGGGTGAGGTTAGAGGGTTGTATCGTAGTGTTGATGGTGTTGATTTTTTATATCATATGGATGCTGCTGACATGTGTGTGTATGTGTGTGTGTGTGTGATGCACTTAGTTGTGCACTTGGGGCTAGCAATGATGGAAGTTGAAAGCAAAAGCCATCAGAAGGATCAGTAAAGAAAAAAATAATGTACAACAATTAAATGTCTGTTAAATGTAAACATTTAAACTTAATTATAAAACAAATATTTATTTAAATGAGAAATTCATTATTATATAAATTGTAAGTTAAACAATATGCAAATCGAATGACTTGAAAAATTGAGATAAAAAATGTTTTAAGGGCTTAAGAAGGCGTTTTTTGTTTGTTTATCTGTTTTTTATCCAAAATTGAAACTATATAGAATATCAAGAATGCAAATTGAATTTACATTAAGGGTATTCTACTCTATTCATTTCATCTGGAAATAAAAACTATAAATGTAACTGACAATAGGCTGGCTATTTGTTGTATATCGTTATAAAAATATATTTTCTTAATATTTATAGATAAAATGCAAATTAAAGAGAGAGCATCCCGAATTCACATCTGAATTCTAATAAATATTACAAAAGGGTAACTTATTGTCGCCACATAAAAATTTTATTTATTACATTATCAATTCGACTATGAAATTCTCGTTTTCCTTTATTAAGATTCTTTAATAATTTCACTTATGTATTTCTTTTTTTTAATATTTGATTAATTTTGGGAATTGATTATTATTGATTTCATATGATTTTTACTTATTGATTGTATTTGTTTGAAATTTTAATGATGATTATATGTATTATTATATTATTTTATTATATATATAAAAATTATTATTTTATATATATATTGTTTTTTTTTTTTGAATTTGAAAGTTTGTTTGGCGCCTTTATTGTTGATCTATTCAAAATGGAAGCTTTCTTTGAGCTTTTATTTATTTTATTATTCTTTTTCTTGTTGTTTTTTTGTTATAATTTTATTTTTCTATTATTCGTTTTCTTTTCGTTGCATTTCACTTTTAACAACATTTTTTCATGTTGATTTGTTTCATTTTTTATTCACTTTACAGGAACAACAACATTATCAATTCGCCTCAGAAATAAATGTAAATATATAGATATAGAATGTTTATCACTTACCTCCTTGATCATCAATTTCCAAACCGAATTCATCTTCTGACATTGATTCCTCATCGGAACTTAGATTGGAACCAGAACCGGCACCGGAACCACCGCCAATGCTATGGGTTCCAGTTGTTGGTAGATGTGATGATGTTGTTGCTGCTGTTGTTATCGCTGTTGTTGTTGCTGTTGTAGCACTTGCTGTTATGTTATTATCATTATTGTTGTTGTTGGTTGATGATGTTGTTGTTATTGTTGATCTAACTTTTCCTGGAGCTGTACATGAACTTGCTGCCAATTCTTCAATGCTATGCAATGAGCAACGCATTTGTGTTTGATTTCTATTGTTGTTGTTGATATTGGCAGTGTTTGTTGTTGTTGTTGGAAGAGATGTTGCTGATGTTGCTGGTGGTGCTATTGCAATTGTTGCTGTTGTTGTTGTTATATGATTATCATCTTTTGGCGTTTCAAAATCCAACATTTGCGCTGTTGTTGATGTTAAAAAGTTACCGTTATTTACTTCCAATGGTTTCAATTGATGATATTCTATTGATGGAGAATTAGCAATTGCAATTGATGGTATTGCCAAAGCAGAAGGAACTTGTTGCTGTTGTTGCTGTTGTTGTTGTTGTTGATGTTGCTGCTGTTCTAATTGTTGTTGATGCTGCTTTTGTAATAATGCTGGATCGATGCCAGTTAAAGCCTCACTCGATTGTGTTTGACGTGTTTGATTGAATAATAGATTTGCAAATGATGGCATTGTAGTAACGGATTCCAATATTATGGGACCACCACAACTAACATTGCCAGAACCACCAACAACCACTGATGAGGTGGCAATCACTTTGCTATTAACATTATTATTATTGTTATTATTATTATTGTTGTTGTTTGTATTATTATTATTGTTATTTAATGACATATTATTATTATTACTATTACTATGAGGATTTGGACTGGCAAACATTCTTTCACATAGGCCACTCAATGAGATGCCACCATCTTCCAACTGACTGCCATCCATAGTGTTGGAGAAATTTTCCGTTGTTGCATTTTGATTATCCTTTTGATGTTGTTGTTGTTGCTGCTGTTGTTGTTGGTGATGATGTTGGTAAAATGGCATTAAAGTGGGTGCATTGCCAGCAGCCAACATTTGATCTTTATGATGGTGTGGCATTAATTGTTGTTGTTGTTGTTGTTGCTGCTGCTGCTGCTGGCCATAATTAGTGGGATTACTACTGCTGCTGCTACTACTCTCCGCCAAAAGGGGCACATTAAAGCTTTCCATTTCTATATCAATTTTTTTTTTGTACAATTCGTTGTGATGTGTTTTTTTTTTTGTTTCTTACGTTACTATGTAACTAACTACGTAGTAGTTGTTGTAGTAATTTACGTAGTGGGCAGGTAACTGTAGTAGTTATTTATTTCTTTTGTTAAACTCTGTAAATAGAATTGGATAAGATAGAAAAGACAAGAGAGATTTATTAGCCAAGAGTTGTCATTGAAGTTAGTTGCCGTCATGGGCTCAAGGTCAAGTTCTATGCCATGCAAAGTCAATTGTTGGTAAATATGAACACACACACACACATACATCCATAGATTTATATATTACGTTGTCATGTAGAACAGTAGGTCAAGGTCAAATGTATAAATTTATGTATACAGGAAACTAAACTGTTAACTAGGTCAGGGTCAAGGTCAAGGTCATTTCATTTATAATTCAACAAATTTATATATACTAACTATGCAAGAACTTTTATCAATTGAAAAAAAGAAACAAAACTTTTTTATCTACTTATGTTTATCTACTTAATTCTTACTGGGATACACCCTACTACTATAACGGTTTTTGACGCCTTCGAGTAATAAAAACAAAAACCTGAGCATAGACATACATATGCCCTGTGGAAAAATAATACGGGCAAGTTATTTCTTAAGAAACAACTTTTTACTGGGCGACATAAAAGCGAAACATAGAAGGAAAAGTTCTTAAAAATTGTATCGTAAAGTCAATTTAAAAGAACCGAATTGAATTTAAAGAGTATATAGCGAAAAAAGTAATCATTGTATATCATGATCAATCGGAGCAAAATTTTTATTTATATCTATTTCCTTCTAGAGTCAATCAAAATGCTTAATTAAATTATGCATAGTGAATTTAACGAATTTTAACGAATTACTAATTAAATTCACATACTCTATGAAGAAAAGCTCTTTCAAATCGCTTTCCCTCTCTCTCTCACTCTTTCTCTCTCTATAAATTGTTTGCCAATTGGTTATCATAGAAATGATAATATCCTGTTCTGGTCCTTTTTCGTTATACATACATACATACATATATACGTTATAACCAATGTTAATTTATTCGCCCTGCAAAGCTTCTCATTTATATATACACACACACACATACATATGTATGTAGAAATGTATGTATGTATGTTTCTTACGATATTCCAGATGGAAGGGCTAGCTGACTGGCTGGGCCTGGCGGGTCATCATTAAATTTACTTCTCTCGAAACTTTAATTAACTTCATTCAACTTCAATTCCAACCCCAAGAGAGATCTCAACGCAAAAGCTCAACCAACTAGACAAAAGACTTGGATGACAGGAGAAGAACTGAGAACAGGGATTGGGGTTGTGGGTAGACCAATGGCATGAGAGGGGGAACACGTAAGAGGATTGCCTACCTTTCATGCAGTAAGCAGCAGCCAGACGATATTGTAGTTGTTGCGCATGCGTAGCCGGTGGCGGAATTCCAAGACGAACTGGAAGTTAATTCTCTGCACTATTCCCCTCTCTTTCTCACTCTTTTGATCGCTTTTACTCTTTCGCACACACAAACACATATGCACAATGGTGTATGAAAAACCAGTTGGAAGCGAAAGCAAAAGTGCTATTATGTTGTAGTTGTTGCCCTTTTTAGTTCTTGTTGTTGTTGTATTGTTGCTAATTCTCTTGTATATTTGTTGTCTGTCGCTTGTCTCTCCTTATATTGTTGTGCTTTGTGCTTTGCTTAGAATTCGCAAAAACAACAAGAATTTTGCGTGTTGTGTTGTGTGATTCATAATGTTGAGATGATCTTGTAGCCGCCGCTCTCTCTCCGTCTCGCTCTATCAACGACAACAACGACGCTTGCAGCAACAGTTTCCGCCTGTGCTAGCAGCTGCGGCGACGAAAGCTCTTTCAGCATAATATATTGTTTTTTTTTTTTTGTTTTTTCTTTTGCTTATTTCCCCTCTCTCACTGTCTCGCGCGCGCTGCCAGTCTCTTCGCACTCTACACAAACACAGGCGCACACATACACACAGATATTAACGTTGATGCCGAACGCATTTGCGATTTTTTTTTGTCGTTGTGTGTTGTTGTATTTATTATTATTTGTGTATTCGCTTTTGTGGTGTTCTTTCGCGCAAATACATATATGTATGTATGTATGTTTATATATATATATACATTTAGGGGGGAGAGAAGAAACAGAAGAGAACTTAAAAAAAAAAATTGATTGCAAATTGTATTTTTTGTACTTTTATTTTCTGCGCTTCTACTTCTTCTTTTTCGCCGACTTCTGCTGCTGCTGATTCTTCTTCTTCTTCTTTTTTAGCACTCACGTCGCACGCGCGCAACAAGCGAAAAGCTCTTCCTATAAAATATAAATTGCAATTCCTCTATTACACACACACACATATGCGCGGGCGCACACATATATGCACATAACATGACACACACACACACTTTTACTTTACAAACGTTGAGATACGGTGCGTTCTAGGAGTGAGGGGCGGCCAATGGGGACTGCAGGGGGCTTGCGAACTTAACTTGTTGTTGCTGCTGCTCTAATTCTCTATGACACAACAACAAGGCGCAGCAGCGGCACTAGCACCAACAGCTATGATGACTGTGGCAATGGCAAAGCCCCCAGCAATTTGTTGTATTAATTTCATCGAGAGGAAAAATTGCACATTTTTGATTTTAGATTTGCAGTGTTCGCCGTTATAATGCGATATAAACGACGTACACACATACGCACACACCCACACACGGCGAAATTGTTATTGGTTTTCTTGGTTCTTTCGTGTTTCACTCTCGCTTTTTGTTTAAGTATTGTTGTTCTTGCTGCAATTTCACTTTCCTTTTCCCTCGTTCTTATTTCTATTTTTTTTTCATTCTTTTTGTTGATTTGATTTGTAGGGAAAAACTATGCACGGGAGCCGCTCTACACAAACGCACGGCGGAAAAAAAAATTAGGTCTGTAGGCCAACACAAACGGGAACACAGTAAAGAGTAGCAAAAGTTGTTGGCGTAGGTAGAAGAAGACGAGAAAAGCCCGCACATACACACAAACATACCATACACACACACACACACAGTTATACACGCCGCAATGGGATAGTGGGATAGGGCAACGCAGGCATTGCGGGGCCAAGGACAGGGCAAGCAAATTATTCTTGGCCTTTAAACGTATTTGATGAACAAGGACGGCAATCATATGGCCAAGCAGCAAAGCAGAGACGAAAGCTCTTTTTAGCTAAAAGCACACTCTCTGGCACAAAACACGCTCCCAACCCCGCACACGTGAATTGGCAAAGCTTCTATGAATGCAAAGCTTTCTTTAAATTGAAAATATAGCGCTCGATATATCGATATGCCTCTGCCTATCGATACATTTTTATTTAAAAGTGGACTTTTCTTTGATTCTTAATGATAAAAATCGGTTCGTTATATGAACATTACAAGAGGAAGAGCTTTATACTAAACTAAGAAAGTTAATTTGGACTAGGCTCTATAGAATGGTTATTTTAGGTGTGAATTTTATAAAAATCCATTAGATTAATTAAGTTTTTCTCGATGACTAAAGTTACAATTGAATGAAAAACCGTCATTTAAATTGCCAAAAAGTAATTTTTCCTTTATTTTTTTTTTTGTTGTTGTTTCAATCATTTCTCTTTTTGTTTGTTTGTTTTTTTTTTTGTTGGATTTCTTGTTTTGTTGTTTTTAGTTTTGCACAAAAACTTACATACGAATATTATATAGAAAATTACAAACCTATCTGAAAATTGATTTACATAATAATATTTTATATATTGTATACATATATAAGTATATATAGATAGACATATGTATATATAATCTACTATATTATGTTAAATGTTAATAATTTCATTTAAAAATACATAATACATAAATACGCCTTTCTTGTTTTTAATATATATATATATATAATATTACAAATATTGAATTATTATTATTAATTTTTTATTTTGTTTGTTTTTTTTTGTTTGTTTCTTTACTGTTTTTTGCTAAGTTTTTTCGTTTTTTGTTTGTTGCTTTTAAAAACCATAGATTACACATTATCCCTAGATATATAGACTTCTTGTTTTTAGTTTAGTATAGTTGTTTTGTTTTATTTTATTTGTTTTTATAATTTTTTATTAGCTGCTTGTGGCTGGCATTAAAATTGTTGTTTTTAATATATTTTTCCTTCTTCGTTTGTTCTAAATTGCAGCCGTTCCCTTAATTATTTAATTGTTTTTATTCCATTTATATCCGTTGTTTCTTGTTGGATCGGGTGCTTGCTCCTTCCGGATACCAATACGTACATATATATATATATATAATTCGCTCCACAATTCTCTAGACTTTTCTCACTTTTCATTACAATTTTCGTTCCTTCTTTCCTATTCTTCTTTTTTTTTTTTTGAGTGTGTATAGCACCTTTTTATCACTTTGCATTAGCTCTAATTTTATTTAAATTTTTTTCCATTTTTTCGATTTTCATAAAAAGGACTTTGTCTTCCAAAGACAAAGACGTTTAACTAGCTTTACTGTTAGTTATACATACATATATGGTTGTGTATGTATTCATGTATATATAATCTACTTATGATTTATATTCGTACTAATAGTTAATTTAGTTTTAGAGTTACATATATATGTATATATATATTTCTCTGTATCTCATTTCTTTATCCATTTTGCTTGCTGTGTTGTTTCTATGTACTTTTTGCTTTTACATTGAAGTTACTTTAAAATTTCATTAAAATGGTTTTAACGCCTAATAAGTTTTTAACACTGTCGTTGTATTTAATTAACACAACCTTGGAGGAGCTAAACATATTCAGCTTCTCGCCGGCGCAGAGCAATTGCAGGCAGGTGGCCTTCTCAAGAAAATCATCGATCTTGAATTCCCGCAGTAGTTGCTTCTGTGTGTTGCTGTTGTTGCTGTTGCTATTGTTGTTGTTGTTATTGTTGTTGGTATGGCCCGGAGCATTGTTATTATTATTATTATTGTTGTTGGTCGGACAGAGCTATAGTAATCACGATAGTGAAAGAGAAAGATATATATATATATTAATTATCAATTGATCAATTATAATTAAATAGAAAACTATAAAGCGGACACATAAACAATTTCATTTTCTACAGTTTTACCTAGATCTATGACTGGGTTAGTCTATAACTTGGCTATTACTAGTAGCAATAAACAAAGTTTAGCTTGTGTTCTATAATTACTTTAGACCAAATCGAACTGTCAAAAGTTACTTAAATATATTTGACTTTGCTTTCTTTTTCCCTCTCAACTTCTATATTAACATTTTTTAAACTATTTTTCATCTTTCTGCTCTTTTAAGTATTTCTACTTTGTTTTGTCTGAAATTCTATACAATATTTGTATTTACCAACTAATTTCTGTCCCTTTCCTTTCTGTGTTTGTGTGTTGTTTACTTGATTTTAAACTTTATGTATATTTCTTATCTTATTTAAACTTTTTCAATATATTTAAAATGTGTATTTGATTTGAATCTAATCTATTATATCAATGACCTGCCCAAATGTTAATTGTTTGTTTTAGGATTGTGTCGCTTGTTCTTACCTTATTTAGCAGCGTATCCTTTGATTTCACTTTAAGTAAATTGCACAAATCATTTAAAAGTACCCATTTATCACTGCCCTCATCTTTGAGCAAGTACAGTGGTGGCAAGGGCACATCGGCCTCTTCAAATTCAAAAATATCACCATTCGATTCATCATTATCGTTATCATTATCATCCATTTTGTCGCCATCCTCATTCGCATGGTGCTCATGCTGATTTTGATGCTGCTGCTGCTGCGTCTCCGTTTGCGTCTGATCATGATCATCACCATTGGCGTTATCAACATTGTCGTCATCTACTACATTCGTTTCCATTTCCATTTTAACCTCATTCTTGACATTCACAACGCTTGTTACAACTACATTATTTTCAACATTTGCATCATTGTTCTTATTATTATTGCTATCTTCTTCGGTACCGGGCTCCAATTTCACCATCATCGTTGTCATTGTCGTTGTTGTTGTTGTTGTCAAAGTCGTCATAGTCGTCATTGTCGTTCCTGTTTCTGTTCCAGTTCCTGTACCAGTTCCAGTTCCAGTTGTTACTATTGCAGTCTTTGTTGCACTTGTTTCGCCATTTTCTTTTAACAGTTTTGTCAATTCTTTACTCTCTTCCATATTGTTGGTAGTCATTATTCCATTACGCACTTTAACTTTCTTTTCTCTACGTAGAGCTCTGCTCATATCACAAGCTATTTTCGGTACATTATCGAATATATCATAACCATATTCCTTAGCATCTATAAAATAATTGAAAAAATTAAATAGATTAAAATCTCTATTATATGGATTCCGTTCAATTTCATTTACACATACCAAATATCTCCCAGGGTCCTTCAAAACGCATGGGCTTGATGTCAGCGGCCGCACTTTGTGCATCGCTGAGATGAGCGCGCAAAATGCCACGCATCAACTTGCTTGAAGCTAACATTAGCGGGGTTTGACCTAAAATATACAAAATGATTATTAGAAAACAGAAAGCAATTAGTGCAAAGATCAACAAGAGCTTTTTTTTTAAATGCAGCAACCGAAACCAATACCAAAATGTTAACTGTCAAGAATTTAATTTACCGAATCATTTGATATTAGTAACCCCTGTCATTTTATGGTTAAGCGATTTTTTGTAACGTTGCCGTATCAAAATATCAAATTGAGCGTTTATAAAACCATTAAAAACATGCTAACACACAATCTTACACACATCCTTAACGAATTTTCAAAACGGTACACTCGCCATGGTAATAGGGTTTCGGTTACGCGCACTGGTTGCACCATTGTGCATGTCAGTCATTTGATTCTTTTGATTCAACACCCACACACTATACCTCACCTGAGTACGTTGCCAGCAACGGATCAGCGCCATAGGATAATAATAGACGTACAACCTCTTCGTGATCATTCTCGATGGCTCCATGCAATGGCCTAATGCCCGATTGAGCGGCCTCTGAATGATTGGCACCAAATTGTAATAAAATTCGTGCAATTTCCAACCAGCCCTGTGTGCAGGCCTCATGCAATGGCGTATAACCGGCATTATCCTTTTGATCCGGATTCATACTCATACGATCCAGACAATAGACAACCACATCGATAAGGCCTTGCCGGGCAGCCTTATGCATTGTACTTTGTCCCACACCCTTATTGAGGACCCATTTTTGGATCTCCCGACATACATCCATTTCAGTCTTAACCTTCAGAGGCAAATGTGAACTGCCAGCGATGGTGCTATCCGTGTCATCCAATCGTTCATCGGCGGCACTTTGCGATTGCTGGTGTTGTTCCGAGGTATTTAAATTTAATTGCATATGGTTAATGTTATTGGACTGTGATGGAGTATGCTGTTGTTGTTGGTGATGTTGTTGCTGCTGCTGTAGTTGTTGCAGTTGCTGTTGGTGTTGATGTTGCTGGGATTGAATTTGTTGGGACTGTGTGGTTTGTGGACGTTTCTTTTTACGTATGTAATCAAAACCAGAGCTACCTTTGCGTCGCAAATACTTGCGTTTATTATGTGGTGCTATTGTTGATGAAGTGGTTCCACCGCTAATGCCACCACCAATACCACCTAACGATGATGGAATTTCAGTAACAGCTCGACGAGCCAACTTATTATTATTGGCACTCGCCATGCGATTCATTTGATCAAGAAACTCTTCATATTTCTGATAGCTAATCGTTGTATCATCATCCTTATCATCCTGATCCTGAGCACATTCGGGTGGGGCAGATGCTGGCCGTTCTGGGCCCACAAATATCTCACGTATAATCTCACGACGCTGTTGAAGTTTCGATTCTGTACGAGTTTTACTCGACAAAACCTTAGTTTCAAATATACTAAAGTGACGACGGCTTAAATCATCCACATTATTGGTAGCAGCAGGAGCAGCAGAAGCAACAGTTGGTGGTGTAATTTGAGCATCCTGCTGAGGATGCTCATATAAGGAATTCGAGGCAGATGTTTGCGATGTTTCACTATGCACTTGCAGATGATTATGCGAAGATGCTGGTGCTGAGAATGATGTTTTTGTAGTGGCCGTTGTTGTTGAAGTTGTCTTTTTTTGACTACCGTTTGTAACACGCAAATGAAGGACATCAATAATTGATTTTGGCGTAGAGTTCTCTTGCTGTTTGCTGGCTGCTTTCGTTTTGGGCCTACCTCCACGATTTTTAAAGCAGGAAAACTCTTGACCAAGGTCATTTTGATCCAGATCGGGCAGCGAGGATGCCACCTTATTTAGCTTATTGATGGAGATCAAACTGTGGGGTATTTTAAGAGCTAACTTATAACGATATTCTTCGAGAAATAATTGCTGCTGTGGTGAGGTTTTGGTGGCATTTGTTTGCTTCCCTTGCTGCTGTTGTTGCGCTCCAGATGCACCTTTGCCCTTCAATTTTTGGCGTCCGTTTAGCTGCTGGCCAATATCCTGTTGCTTATTACGCAATCGCGTGACCATCATTTCCTTTTTACTATCCACTACCTTGCGCACATATTTACGTTTGATTTTTGTCGTTGAATTGCGTATGATTTTATCATTACGCAACACTTTACTATTGGCCAACTGAAGTTCTAGCTCCTTTTTGCGTTTCGAACGTGTCATGGTATTAAGATTATGGGCAATACGATTTTTAATCGAATTGGTTGTACGGTGTTGCTTATTCGTGGATTTCTTATCCTTTTCTTGATCAAGATCATCGTCCTCATCATCTTCTTCGGAACTGGATTCATCACTTTTCGTTTTTGTTAAAGCTTTATTCAAGGACTTTGGAGTGCTGGTAACTTTAGTTGATGGCGCTAACGTTATAGATGGTTTTAAATTGTTGCTGTTAGTGGTTGTCGCTGTCACTGCATTCTTTGTAATCTTCTCTTCACAGGACGTATTACTACTTTTAAGTTTTTTATCTTGCCCAATATCATCATCCTCATCGCTACTTTGAGTTTGTTCTTCGCTTCGCTTCTCATTAACAATTGGATGTTTTCTAGGTCTACCTTTGCGCATTAGGGGTTTCTTTTGTCGTGCTGTTTTACGTTTATGCAACTCTGTGGTATCACTCTCCGAACTACTTGAGTGTCCTGCCGTTGATCCCAATCGTGCGGCAATACGTTGCTCTTGCTGCAAACGTTTCTTCTCCCTCTCCATTTTACTGAGTTTCTTTTGGGCACCCATCGAGGATATGCCATTTGTTGTGGTTGTCAATTGTGTGGTTGTTGTGGCCGCTGATTCTGGATCCGCTGGAAGTGTTGGCAACAATGGTTGACGCTTTAATATTCTTGCCACTGGCAAATCATCTTCACTTAATTCCAATTTAATGGTTGGATTTAAAGTGGGTGGTATAACAATAACAGCTGATGGTGTTGTAACCACTGGCACTGGTATAGATGCTGATGCTGGCATAGATGAAGTTGGTGGTGGGGGTGATGCAACTGATGATTTATTCAAACAGCTACTTAACTGTTCCACGAGATTATTACAGGTACTACCCCAGTCCAAAAGGCTACTACTATTGAAGCTCGATGATGGTATATCCTCGAGACCTAATTCACTAATAGCAACCACTGGCAATGACTGTGATGGTGGTTGAGGCGGTGGTGGTGTTTGTGTTGGTGGTATAGATAATGGTGGTGCAGGTAGTGTTACAATTGGTGGAGCTGGTTCCAATTTAATTTGTATATTATTAGTTATTTGATTTGGCGGCGTTGCCGCATTTGTATTTGATGTGGTTGAGCTAACCAAAACGGGTGGATTAAAGGTAAAACCTTTAAGCTCTGCCTTAGTGCGTATACGCTGTTCCACCTTTATCGGTTGGCTTGAGGTTGGCATTGGTGGTGGTGTTGTTGTGGGTATAATATCCACTTCACGTTTAAGCATTTCACGTTCACGTTTGGCGGCCAGCGCCTGCTCATTAATGGCTATCACTGGTACAGAGGCAACCACAATTGGTACCGGCGATACTGCAGGTGGATTAACAACAACTGTTGATGCCGAATTCACTAATGCATTATGTTCTTGTGCTTCCAATTTGGCCAATTTAGCTGCTGCTTGATTGTATTCCTGCAGGTGTCGTTTTCTACCCAAATAATTGGGATTACTGCTATTATGTAGACCAGGACTGGGTGTCGTCGATAAAGACGATGAGGATGTTGATGGTAAGGGTATAGGTAAAGGTGAAGCTGATGTTGATGGTTTACTTATTGTTGATTCCACAACCACTGGTGCTGGTGTAGCTGCTGTTGCTGCTGCTCCTCCTCCTGCTACTACTAATGCTGATGCTGGCGCTGGTCTTTTGGCATAGGGATTCGTTTCTAATACACTGGGACGCATCTGTTGTACAGTTTTGATAACCAATGCGGGTGTTCCTGTGGGTAATGCCGGATTTTGCCTTATAACATGTGTTGTATGACTTGTTGGCCCCGGATTTGTTGTTGTTGTTATTGGAGTACCCCTTGTGGCAGCCGAGAAATTTGGTGTTATATCAAAACGTGGTAAACCGAGGCCACCACCCAAACTTGATGAATGCGCTGCAGCCGGTGCAGATGGTCGCTGATATTTATATTCCGTTGAATCTGCCGTCTGTTTAACAGTACGCATTGATAGATCCAATGGTGAATGAAGTGCAGGCAGTGCTGGTATTGCTACTGGTACGGGTACGGTTACAGGTACAGGTGCTGCCGCTATTGCTGCTGCTGCTGATGCCGATCCCGATGATGCTGGTGGCTGTGCTACATTCAATTGCTGTATGACTGGCATATTGGCAGATCTTGAGGGAACAGCTTGAGATGGATTCCTTATGGGTGTCTCCATATTTAATGTTTTCTTGATTATCTGTAGATTCAACTCTTGCTCACTGGCCGTATTCCTTTTCAGCATATCATTGATCAGGGCACGATAATTGGGTTTAACCGCTGTAGTTGTTTTCTTAATAGCACTTGGTGGAGCAGCAGATGGCAGAGCAGTGGCACCCGGTTGACAGCATATATCTGGTCCATGTGGATAGACCTGCAGCATCGAATAGTTGGCACTACTTGGCGCTGGTGATCTTGATGGGGGCACTCCTTGCTGTGGTGTTGGTGAGGCAATTGCACCAGCTGCTGGTGATGGTGTACCATGATGGTAATAGGATAATGCCGTTGTTGGCCCAGTATCAAGCTGTTGCACCAATTTACCATATTTAGTTGGATAACCGTGCGGTGTAACCGATGACGTAGAGGAGGAGGAGGCAGGCGCAGAAACAGATGAGATAGAGATGGAGGAATTAATATCATGCTGAATTCCTGTCATCTCTTTATTACTATTGCTACCATTATCAGAATTTGGCGGGTTATTGTATGGATTATGATAGAGCGAGGATCGAGTAGTTAATTGGGGCAATGATGGTGCATGATCCGGCTCTAGTTTCACATAGGCAGCTGTCGGGGGCCCCGTTGACAGCGGTTTGGGTTTTGTATAATAATGCGAATTCATTGATCTACCCGGATATGAACCGCTGGTGGCACGTGCATATTCCAAACTTGGACCAGGCTCTCTCACATATTTCTCTATTGCCTGATTGACTGCCGTTTGAAACATGGGCATATATAAGCTCTGATGTTGCTGTGTGGGCGTGGCAGCTCTTGCACTTCTCTGTTCTGTCGGTGTCTCATAATGCGATGGACATTTTCGTGCATAATTTGGACTTGGCTGCTGTTGTTCATGGGGTTGACTGGGATTAACCACATGCTCCATTGTTGGATGATCATAGTTACTACGTGAACCAGATGATGCCGCTGTTGACGGCTGCGAGGCTGTTGGCGGTAATGGTGGTGCCGGCGCTGTTCCTGATGGCGGGGCATAGCTGAGCACTTTGGCTGCAGCAGGTACTGAGTATTTCATATCCTCATAATAACGATGATTGTTACTACTATTACTATTGCTTGGACGTGGCGGTGGTGGTAATGCTGGTTGTGGCTGATTGCCTGCGGCTTTGCCATAACCATAACGTTGCTCATCCGCTGGTGGCCAATAGGCGGTACTATGAGGCGGCTGTGGTTGTTGTTGCTGTTGCTGCTGCTGCTGCTGTTGCTGTTGTGTAGGTGGTGGCGGATACATGGCAGCGCCATGATATTGATGTTGCCGTGGCGCTGGTGCCGGTGGAGGTGTTTTATAGGTGGACCAATGTGTTGAATGTGCATCTAACTTTTTACTGACCGCCGTTAAATCTCGATTGGAGGTATAATATTGTAAATGCGGATCAGCGCCACCAGCTTGATTGCTTGGCGGAGCATTGGCCACCATTGTGCTTGTGCTGGTAGCAGCACCTGTCGGTGGCTGAACAGATGCTGCTACTGATCCTCCTCCTGTCATTACATTACGATGAGTTGCCATATACATGGCCTGACGGCTACGATCCTCAATATTTGATGTATGAGAATGTGTATTATAGTTGGCGGAGGAACTGGAATTAGAGCTGCTGGCATGTTGCTGATGATGATGCAGTTGCTGATAGTGTTGTTGTTGCGGTGGTGGTGGTGGAGGTGGATGATGTTGTTGCTGCTGCTGCTGGTGATGGTGGTGATGTTGTTGATGCTGCTGTTGTTGTTGTTGTTGCTGCTGCTGCTGCTGCTGCTGCTGGTGGTGATGATGCGAATGATGTGGATGTGTTTGGTGGTGCTGATGGTGTGACAATTGTTGCTGCTGATGCTGTTGCTGCGACACAGGCGGCGCCTGATGATGATGTGTCTGATATTCGTGATGTCTGTTGGGATCCATGTTGATCTATAAATAAAAAAAAAACACAAACAATTTTAATTATACATATTAAAGTTTTTAAACAAGTTTCTAAGTTTTTACATTTATTAAGAAATATGGCCAAAGGATTATATTCCGTCATATTTACAATCATTCTTAATCGTCTAAACACATTTTTCTTGAGAATCATAAAGTTACTTTAGCTTCCATATTAGCCTTGTGTGTTTTCTAAATAAGTTTTATATATCTAGATATTTATATATATACATTTATACAGATTGAAATCAAGAGCACGATTCTTATGAATTTGTTAGAGTTGACTTTTGCTTAAAATGAATAAATGTGCACCCACAAAAATTGCTAATAAAAGTTGTGGAATTTTTTGTTTATTTCGATAAAGAAAAAAAAAAAAAAAAACAACCAAAAAGGAGAAAGAAAATATTTGAATTTTGTATAAAAAAGTTTTAAATTAACTTCTTTCAGGGCAAAATAAAAAAATAATACAAAATATATCAAAATATTTGTAATATAATAAATTTTTTAATAAATAAATTCTAAATTTAGAATCTATGCTAGTTTTGCCTAGCCCCGCATCCTGTTCCCCCTGATGTGGCAAACTATTCATTCGAATCGAACTTTTAAACAAATTAACATCTCCCACTCTCTCTGATTCCCTCTCTCTCTCTCTCTCTTTCAATTTTCTCTAACAAAATGACAATTAACAATGTCGAAACACGCCCACAAAAAATGCTAAAAATACCTAAACATATCTCGGAATGAATAACGAATGACAGATAGACGGATAGACAAACAGACGGACGGACGGACAGTCTAAGCAATTTGTGCGCAAAATGAAAAGTTTTCACAAAAATAAATACAATTTTATTTTTTTTTTTTCATGTTTTTTTGTTGTCTAACGTTTTCGTTTTGATTTGTTTATATTAGAAATTAGATTGCCGAGGCCTTGCCTTGAGCGTTTTGCTAATGTTTTTTATCTGTTGATTATTTATAAATGTTGTGCTTTTGTTTTTATCAGCAAACACGTGAGTATAGTTTTATTTTATTTTTATTATTTTTTTTTTTTTTTGTTTTTGTTTTTGTCTGTTGAAAACGTTTTTATTAATAGTTGCAAAAACTGGCAACAAAAATATAATGAAAAAAAAAAACAAGAAACAAAACAAAAAACGGAGGGCCGGGCCCATTTTGGGGTAGGATAGATGCCATTTATATATACGTTAATATATATGTATGTATATAGCCATCTGATATTTTTATTGATAATTCGACATAGTTTAGCTCATTATTATTATTTATATATTAATTTATGGATAATTAAGTGAAATCAGATGAGCTAAATTTGGTAATAATATGTAAATATATAAATATAAAAATATATGTATATAATCATATATGTATATATGTATCCATATAGTTCGATTTATACAGTTTACCACGATAAAAAAAATTAATAAAAAAAACGAGAAGGATGGACTAACTTTTTAATAAAAATATTTTTTTTTGGTTCGATTGTTCCTATGGGAGCTATAGCATATAGTCAGACGATTCTAGTGAAACTCAGTAAACATATTTCTATATATACCAAACTTACACATACCAAATTTGGTGAGAATCGCTCTTAAAATAAGCAACTTATTTATCTAAGACTATTTTTCTGGCCGATCGTTCCTATGGGAGCTATATGATAGAGTGAACCGATTCTGATAAAACTTAATATATATATTAGAAAGTATATAAAACTGAAAAATGACAAATTTTGTAATAATTGCTTTTAAAAGAACAAAGTTATTGCTCAAAATCCATATTTATGACCGATCGTTCTAATGGGAGCTATATGATATAGTCAACCGATTTTGATGAAACTTGGTGGATATGTTAAAAAGTATAGAAAACTTACAAATACCGGGTTTTGTGATATTTCATTGGAAAACAATAAAGTTAAGGGGTATATCAACTCAGCTGATCGTGCTGATCAAGAGTATATATACTTTATATAGTCGGAGACTTATATTTCTTCTAACTAGCGTTGCAAACTTCTGACCAAAATTAATATACCTGTTTTGCAAAGGTATAATAAGCATAAATATTGAATATTCTTTTATATGGTGGAAGAGCTTTTTTTCAATGCAATGAAAAATTTCCAAAAGTTAATTTAAACTTACATAATTAATAAAAAATTGTTCTCCAAAAAAGCAATTCTATAAAATCTCATACAAAAGTTAGTATATATTCTACTAGAATCCTCTGTATTTTATTTTTAAAAACTCTTTAGAGATTACTTCATTCTATATACATCCCATAAATAATCTCATAGAAGTAGTCTTACTTCAATTCTTTTTTTTTTACTTTTAAAAACTCATCAATGATCTTATTAATCCTAATAAATATATCTCTTAACAATATAATAGTAGTTTTAGTACAGCTTTTTAAGAGTAAAAAGGGATCCTTGTGGAACATATTAACAATATAATAGTAGTTAGTATGTTCTACAAGGATTCCTTTCTTATCTTGGGAAACTCTTTAAAGATCATATTGTTGTATATAAACATATCCTAGTATGTCCTTTCGGTTTAAAAACTTTTTTAAGATCACATTATAATATATATTTCTATATGTACTTTGATTTGTTTTTAAAAGATCATAATTCAAATTAAGCAATTCAAACAGAAATGATATCAGGACATTAGCCTTTTACCAATTCGAAAAATGTACATATGTTTGCTTTCGTAGTATGGAAAGAGTCTTTCAATGATTCAAGTCATAAATAAAGCTTACTGCTTACTATATAATAAATTTAATGAAGAAGAAAGTTTATTCTGAGATTTTTAAAGATATCTAATTAAAAATTACCTAAATTCTAAATATTATTATAGAAATTCCTATAAATTTGCGATTAAAGTAAAAAGTTTATTTATCATATTAAAATATTATTAATAAAACTTACTAAATATGCATACCTTTTACCAGTAAAGGGTATTAAATAACAAATACAAATAATATTCTTGTTGTTGTTGTTGTTGTTGTTGCTAAGCGCTTAAATATATATGTACGTTTGTATCTTCTTGCGATTTTGTTTAAATTTAAATACTACATTAAAAAATAAGAAAAAAACCAAAAAAAAAAAAAAAGAATGTGTGAACACGCGCCTTGACTTTCGTGGCTTATCTCATTTAGTTATGCCATCTCTTTCGCTCACTGTACACTCTTGTTCCCCTCTCATTTTGTTTTGTCTCTTTCTTCTCTATATAACATATGGTTGAAATTTCAAACTGAAAACGAGCAACGGCTAAAAACCGCAATGGAAAACGTTAAGAATTTGAGAATATGTCTCTTATCTTTCTCTCTCTCTCTCTCTCTCTCTCACTCCTTCTCTTTCTTCTTCTAAACGTGGGACAATTTGCATCTACTATACATAAATATATATATATATATATATATATGCACTTTTAGGGGCATTATAATTTAGATTTTTCTTATAAAAAAATATTGTAATATCCGCAACAAATATTTCCTCATTTTTTTTTTTTTTTGGTTTTTTTTTCATTTATTTTTTATTCATGATTCATTTTTCTGAGTGTGAGTGTGTGTGTGTGTTTCTTTATTGTGGTTCATTGGAAAGTCAGTTTATTTTTATGCATGTTCTGTCTTTAGAAAGTCGTTGAACTGTTTGTATTTTGTTGTTATTATTTTCTGTTAATATTGCTAAGTGTTCTCCTTTATTTCTTTTTGTGTTTTAACAATTTCATCAGTTTTTGCAAAACGAATAGACAGACATTGAAAAGCGATAACATTGACCCAGAAATAGAAATCGATGAATGAACATTGTGTGCTGCCACCACCCCCCCAACTACTCCTTCTGTTCTAACTTCTCTTTTTTGTTTCGATTTTTTTTTTAGTTTATTGATTATCTTTCTATTGATTAATATAAAGAATATATATATATATAGTTGATATAGTTGAATTTGCTTTTATTGCATAAATAATAAATTTAAATATGTTAAATAAAATTGTTTACTTTTGATTACATTTCTATTATCATTCATTTTGTTTGCCTTTAATTCTTTCCTAATGGGAAAATGTTAAAAAGAAATATGAATAAATAGAAAGCAAAAATGAAAAAATTTGCAGAAAAATGAGAAGAAATTATGCTAAATAGAAGTAAATCAAAAATGAAAAGAAGACACAAAAGACACTTAGAAAGAAAAAGGAGCAAAAATACAAAAAGATTAAGTAAAAGAAAAGTCAAAGAAAAAGCTTAGAAGAAGGAAGAAAGTTAAACAAGTTAGAATAGCAGGCAATTTCCTAAAGAAAAGGTTTAAAAAAGAGAAGAAGGTAAGTAAACGTATAACAAACAATTGGCTTTGCTTTGCTCTCCCTTTTCTTTCTTTCTTTCTCTCTCTCTTAATGACAATTAATATAGAAATTCGTTCCAAATTTTGTATAAGTAATCCCTATACCCTACCAAATGAGTCATTAACTTATTCTCTTTATGTTGGACCTTCAAACAAGTTAACACAAATGGTTAAAACTGTGCTACCAACTAATTAATGGCCCATACAATCAATCTTACCAAGTTTCATTTTAGTTGAAAGAAAGAATTAGTGCAAAACTAAAAGAAAACTTTAATTGCTAAATGAATTAACAGTTTAGTTTATATATATATATATATATTTATTTTCTGTGTCTGTTATTTAATCAACATCTTTTACTAATCTCTTATATGAAATTGTTGTAAATAATTAAACTGTTGTTGTTGGTTTCTAAGGTGAATAAACTTTAATAAACAAATTAATTCATTTTGCCATATTACTCATAAAATTTTCATGTGAATTAAAACTGTTTTTTTTTCCCCTATGCGTGTTTCGTTTACGTGTATTCCAACTATTTTTTGTTTGTTTTTCCTTTTGTATCTTTCATTTTGGAAAAGGGGAGAGTTTTCAAAATGGGGAAAACTGAAAAATATATACATATAAGAAACAAAAATACCAATTTTTAATTGTAAACTTTAAAATTTTAAGGATATATAGGATAAATCATAGGAATAGCATGGATTTGGTTAACTATATAGCTAAAAGTTTCAATAAATTCAATCGCCTGGCTGATTTAAAGCAATTCGGTTGTCTTTTTAAAAGATATATCTTTATATATATTCAATAAATAATAAACTGATTAAACTTTAAAAACAATTCAAAAAAGGTATTAAAAAAAGGTCAAAGGGTGTTTAAACGTGTCTAAAATGCCATCAAATAACTGTTATAAGATATAAGAAATCAAAATAATAAACTGACAAAGAATGATAAAGCAAAACACTTGAAAAAAAGCAAAGAAAACTATGAGTAAGACTAGAAAAATAAGGAGAAGATGTAATAGAGATGTACAGAAAATAAGATAAATATATCTCAAAAAAGAAAAAGGAGAAGAAAACTAACAAAAATGAGTGTAAAGAAAAAAAAAAAAAAAAAAAAACAGGTAATAGAAAATAATGAGACAATGATAAAGCAACTTAAACAAAAATAAATGATATTATATAGAGACAATAAAGATTTCAAGATTCAATGAATAGTTTTGTTGATAAAACATGGCAAATAAAAGTTTAGTCATAGTTAAAAGATACCGTTATATACATACATATTCGGCTATTATAAGTTTTCGACTATTTCAAATATTTAAGATCGTCATCTGAATGCATTTATTTTCTGTTCAAGAAATTTGACCTTGGTTTTTATGACAAGAATTTGAGTTTGGAAATAAGAGAGAAATAAAGAAATGATCGTCAAATTATATATATAAAATAACAAACAAATAATTAACTCTCAATGATTGCTGTTTATATTGTAGTTGTTGTTGCTATTATTATTTTTATTATTATTGTTGTTGTTATTATTGGTTGCTTTAGCGCTTATTTAGCATTTTAATTTGGCATTTGTTGTTTTATAATTTCTCATTTGGCAAAAGTTCGTTGTGCTCTTACATACTCAACGACGTCAACGTCAACGTTAGCGTCAACGTCAACGTTAACGTCAACGACGACAATGGCGAACGGTATGGCGGTGTATTCCATTCGCCTTCACATTTGCTTTTGCTTTTCGTTTCGGTTTAGTTCGCATTTTTCATTTTCGTTTGTGTATTTATATCATTTGCAATAACAAAAACATACAAAAAACAAAATAACAAGAACAACAAAAACAAAATATATCAAATAAAAATGCGTCACAAATTTATTTGCACTTTTATTTTGTTAAGGCATGAACTGAAAATAAGAAGAAGAAGCAGGAGAGAAGAAAAGAGCCAGCATTATTATTAGCCTTGACCTCCACAATCTATGGAAGAGAATGATGGGGTCCCCACCATATACCAAAAAAAAAATTTATTCTTTAGAAATAAATATGTACAATACAAATACAAACATATATAAATATGTATGTATGTATATATAATATGTATATATATATATTATAATTTTATATATGTATGCACAATTTGTTTGTTTGTTTGCCATGGTAAAGTTAATTGAAATTTAGTAGATACTTTTGTTTTTGGGGTCATTTTGTTTCATGAATGTGAATAATGCAAGGGAAGTGTTTTTCTCTTATTTCTTGAATTTTTATATTGTATATACAAATTTATATATATATATATATATACCTACACATACATATGTATATAAAAAGTGGGCTAGGTTAAGCAAATAGATAATAGATTATATTATTTATCTTTGCACTTTTAGTTGTTTGCTAATTGATAAGACAACATTCACAAAAGTGATGTAAAACAATCAAAGATACATACATATGCATACATATGTATATACATGTTATATATATAGAACTAGAGCTGATCAAGTGGAAAGCTTTTACCATATTAAAATTAATGCCATAATTTATATATTTTATTGCTAGTTGATTTATTTATTATTATTTATTACCATTTATTGACAGTTTATTAAGGTTTTTTCTTTTTGTTTATGCATATTTAATTTATTTATACTTATTTTTATTTATTTGTGTCATTTTTAGCATTTTAGTTGTTAACTTTATTAATAATATTTAATTTCTTTTTAATTGTTTTCAGTGTTTCTTTTCCTATTTTAAATATTTATTTAAATGAATTGTATTTTCTTTTATTTCCAATTATTATTTCTTTTATGAACATAATATTTTTTTTTTTTTTTTTGTACATTTTTTAGTTTTAGTTCTCTCCTTTTTGCATTTCTTATCTAATTTCTTGTCTTTATTCTTTTTTTATTCACTTTCTTTTTCTTTTGCCTTTCTATACAGTTTTATCACTCTCTCTCTCGCCCTCCTTTTATTTTTTATCAACTTTCTTTGTTCCTTTCTCCATTTTATCTCCCTTTTCCTTGCAGTTTTTATCTTTTGTTCTTGAAATTGTTTCTTTTGTTTGTACAAACTTTTTTTCTTTGTTGTTTCTTCTTCTTGTTTAATCGATTTTCCTGTACTTTCCCTTAAAACATTTATCACTTTATTTACATTTTCAAATTAAAAATTTTTTTTTGGTATCTTTTTCACTTTATTCTTTGAAGATATCTTGAAGATATTTTGCCTTTTCGAAAGCTTTACTTTCATTTCTTCCCTTTTTGTTTGATTTTTCCGTTATATTATTTACTAATTAAATTATTTATAATATGATCCGATTAACCTCGATTTACTTTATATATATAGATATATATTTTTAAATGTTTCTATATCTACTTTAATTCAATATTTGGTCTTTATGGTAACCGCATTGAAAAATGCGGGCAATGAAAATGTTGTAACGATGCAAACTAAACTCAAAACAAAAACAAAAAAAAAAAAAAAAACGAAATCAACTTAAAATGAGCGCGAAAAGATTCAAGCCAGATGATGATCATCATAATGATCATTGTGATAACATCATGATGATGAAGCCAACGATCGTTGAATGTATTTGCCCGCCTTTGGGGGCCAACGGCATACGAATGTGATGTGAATTGCTGCCGTAGTCGTCCGTCTTGAATCGTTTATATCTGTATCTTGTGTGTAGCTGTATTTGTATCTGTATCTGTAGAATTTATGTTGTAATACACACAAAAAACAAAAAAGAAAGACGAAGCGCGTCGAGACGAGACGGACAGATGTTAGTAGTAGTCTCGCTTTTTTCTTTTCTTTTCTTTCTTTTTTTTTTCTTTTTGTATTTCTTTCTCTCTCCCGCCAAGATGATGACAAAATCAACAACAATAATAATGGCAACAACAATAAAGGCAAAAAAAATTTCTAAACTTCTTGAGATTGTCAACCTGCCAATACACTTTGCCAACTAAATTTCAACTCTTAAAATATCCTTCCTATTATGATCCTTTCGGTTTTCTTCTATAAAAGCAAACAAAATCTAGATTCAAATTTGTGAGATGTTTTGAAAACTTTGAAAATGCTTAAGATCAAAAAACTTTTACCAAGAGGATTCAATTTATAATTAACAATTTTTTAGTTTTTACTATTTTTAAAATATATTTTTTTCTATATAACTTTTTTCACGATTAAATATTTTCTATTTTTTAATTGATTTCTAAGCAATTTTCTAAAATTTTTATATATTGATATATAAAATATTATAATGTAAATTGAATTTTTATCAATTAAAGACAAAAACTCTTTTAATTTGATTTTTTACTTCAAAATACTTTACTTTTGATTTTATTTTCAAAAATAAACTAAAATATATTAAATATTTATATCTACTGTGAGAAAATCCATTATGTATATGTACATATATATATATATTTATATGATATGCTAAAGCAACTACAAAATGGATTAATATGCCCATATACTCTTGGCTTTTTTTTTTTGTAGGGTATAAAAAACAAGCAAACGAAGCGGTACAATTTAAGATAACAATGTCAACGACTGTGTGTGAGTAGCCCCCCCTCTTCTACCATACAATTTTCCCCCTTACCTCCTTCCCTTCCCTTCTTTCTTGTGTTCTCCTTTTCCACCACCACACAATCGTACCGCCCCCTCTCCGCAACGACAATCACCACCAACCGTGATCTTACTATGCATCAGAGAGTAATGTGTACACACGTTCAATATCAAACGAAACAATTTTTTTTGATTGTTGTTGTTGTTGTTAATTTTATTACAATTTATTAGCATTTTTTTTTTTTTTTTTTGTATAATTTTGTTGTTGTTGCTGTTGATTTTTCATTGCCGCCTTCTTTTCTTCTTGTTGCTTTTAAGTTGTAATTTGTCGTACAAAATGATTTAATTGCCACAAATTATGAAATGTCGCAATAAAAGTAAAGAAAACAACAGAAGAAGGAGAAGAAGGAAGCAACACAAAAAAAAAAAAAAAAGAAAGACAAGCAAGTTAAAGAGAGATGTAGGAGGAGGAAGCGAGTGGAAGAAAGGTAGACAGAGAGAGAGAGAGAGTGAGTGGAAGAAAGAGAGAGATAAGAGGAGTGACCTGAATAGCCAGGCATTTCAATTGTTTAAGTCTTGGAGAAAGTTTCGCTTGTATGTTCATCTCTCTTCTTTTTTTTTTTTTTAATACGAGAAGAAGCGGCGAAAGGAGGCAAAATGGTTGAAACATGCAAATCCATTTACAAATACAACTCAACAGAGAAGAAGAAAAAAAAGAAACAAAAGCAGAATTTTAAATATGTTTTTGCTAGCAATCATTTTTGCATTTTAACGGTCTATAACAAAAAATCCTGTGAAATCGGCTATTTAATCAAATCTTTTTAAAAATTATCTAATAACAAAAATCTTGTACAGTTTCCAAATTAGTATAAACCAATATATAAAATGGTAAAAGTTACTATATAGAGAGGAATCTAGTGTTGTCTCCCTTTTTTCTTTGTATTTTGTTATAATTCTCAAGTGGTTAAAGCCTTAAGAGAAGAATCTATGGGTATCTAGTATTGTCTCTTTTGTTTCAGTGCATTTTGTTATAATTCCCAAGTGGTTACAGCCTTAAAGAAGGCTAGGTCGAAAAAATTACTTATCATTATAAAAAATAAGATAATTTGAATCGATTTTTAAGAAATTTATATAGGAATAACAAAAATAATATAAATAATATAAACTAGTGCATATTTCAAATAATATAGTCTTAAATTTATTGCTTTTCAGTTTGTAATATGACGCCACTATACCAAAGTTCTTTATGTAGATTGTTAGTGTTCTAAGAACTCAAGATTTTGGTATTCAACAGTCAAGGGTAATTCCCCCAAACAAGTTTCCGGTATGTAATTTTTGTAATAATCACGTTTTGCATTTCACTTATAATTTAAAATAAACGAGGGGGTGGTAGTTGTAGGGTCACAATGGCCACCCACCTCCACATAATATTTTTATTCAGCTACCTCATTTCACCTATCACAGGGCAAACATAAAGCTTTCCTCGCATGGAGAGTCCCCTTCCCCTTTTTATTTCTAAAGTGGAACTATGAAACTTTACTTTGGATCTGGTTTGGGGTGCCCTTTTTGCTAACAATTTGTTTACTTGGTTTATTTTTAGTGTACAAACACACACACACACACACATACGAAGGCAATGCACAACACACTTATACACAGCCCACCACTTTTTTTTTTGTTTAAACCATTTGCTGACTAGGCAAAAACAAAAATAATATAAAAAAAAAAAACCAAAAACAACAAACTTCCTGACATTTTCGTTGTCATATTTAAATTTTTGTTTTTTTTTTTTTTTTTTAGTTTTTTAATTCTCATATAAACGCAATCTATGCATTATAATTTATCATTAATTGGTATGACTCATTCAAGAAATAAGGGGAAAATAAAGGGAAGGGTATGGGAATTGTTTGGGGGTGACCAAGAAAACTTGTCAATTCTTTAAAATGAGAAATTGTCTGTTTAAATAGATTTTTATACATATTTTTTACCTAGTTTTATATATTTATATAAATTAATTTCATTCAGAGGAGTAAAGGAAGTATTTACAATGTGTTGTTACACACATTTTGAACATTTTTACCGCAATCGATAACAGTGGCATATCATCCATCAAGGCCCTTTCCGATAACTGTAGGCTATTTATGTTTACAGTTATGATGATAATGATGACGATATATTTCATATCACCAACTATGTGATATGACTAACCAATAGAAAGCATAACTATATACAATCCAACAATTACTACTAGAAGATGGAAACTTAGCTTAAGATTACCCAAGAATTTATGTGGTTCTTAGTCAATAGTAGGGAATACGAATTGCTTGAGGCAAGATAAAAATAGATGCAATTGGGAAATGTCTAATAATATTTAATGGAATCGTTGAGGTGGCTAAAGACCAGAGAATACTAAAACCAAAATCCATGGTAATATAACATATACTTCAGTGCTACAATTTACTTTACTAGGTTGTCGCTCAATTAGCGTAAAGTTGTTAAGTTGCTTCAATTGAAATTACTTTTAATTACTAAAAATAGAATAATATGAAATTAAGTTTTGGGGTTTATCTTTAGTTTTGGAAAGCTTCTTCATAGAGAAAAAAGAATAAAATAAAGATAAATATTGATTAAAATTGATGAAAAACCATCTAGAACTTCACTCTTAAACTTTACTATATACATTTATCGATCTATAACAAATACTGAAGGGTTTTCGAGGGAGAAAGATAGGGAGTTTTTATGATCGATTATATTATATGATCTATAGATCTATAGCATCATATTGTTAAGGTTTTGAAGCGAAACAAACCTATTGCTACATTCTAAGACTATTTAGTCAGTTAAAGATCAGTTCTAAGATACTTATGATCTCACTACAATCTTATGTTAACTATTTTTATTACAATATATAATAGAATCATCTCATTTTCTTAAACATAGCTATAGATTCTCATCTGGTTATCAGGAACAATGTCATCTAGTGATCTCTCTTCAATGATTTCGTAATATCAATTCATAAATAACTTTTGTTTAGATTTATTTTTTTTATGATTTTACCATTTAATGGGCTTGTCATTTTTATATAGACACAATTTAGATTTCTATGGATTTTAATATACATTTTACACCTCGAAACAAATAAAATGACTGCGAAAATAAGCTCATTTCTCATAACTAGATTCCCATTAAAACACAAAAAAGAAGAAAAAAATAAAAAAACAAGAATAATTTCCACAACCTTCACTCCTCTTCACAGCAACACAGCAAACAAAATGATAATTCTCACACACACTCTACATACACATACACACACTCACACACACACACACCATATACACACATTGACTGGCAAATCTTGCTGGTGCTCTCTGTGTTTGTTTCGAAACAAACCGGTTAAATGCTTCAGCAAAAATAAAATAAAAAGAAAAAAAAAATAAAAAGGGGGTCGCCAAGTTAAAATAACGACTCCAGAATACCCTACAACAGATAGGGCAAAGAGGGGTAAAGGGTAACTTGGTATAACCAATCAAAAAAAAAGTTTATCTAAACAATCCTTAAACATTTCTTTCTTTTTTTTTATAAAGGAAGCAAGTTTTTGAGATTTTATTTTTAAAATTCATATAGAGAAGAACCAGTCTAGATTGTATCAATCAATCTTGATATGCCCTTTTAGCCAACAATTATACATATATATATGTATATATATATAGGGTATAAAAAACAGAAACCGTTTAAGCGTACAATGGGGCGTAGAGATACGGGGGAAAAAAATGGTAGGGGAGTGAGGAATGGGCGGCTGATGATGGTGGTTGAGTGAGTGACTACAACTACAACTAAATAATTATCACAACCTCAACTCAATTTCCACCGATACACACACACACACACACATATATATATATATATATATATATGTATTCATACAAGTTTCAGTTCTACAAACATTTTGGGTTATCAATTTCACATTCGATCGAATAGATTAGCCGTAGGTTAGTTCTTGTTTTGTATTTTTTTTTTTAGCTTATTGAGTAATTTATACATATTTACAACATACATCTGTATATATATTTATATATATAAATGTATATATACAATACAATTGGCATTGAAGGCAAACAGAAATTGATAATGGGTGAAATCGTCGGTTTTGTACGACCCCAAACGTGACTTATATAGCCAAGTAATAATATTATGTGTGGTATTTATTATTCTTTAAGAATTTCAATAATTTTATTGATATTTTAATTCCAAAATGGCAATTAGCATTTACTTTTCAAATTCCATTAAAGATAATAATAATTATTTCAACTTTAATATTAGAATTCTTGTAGATTTCTATTCTATATAAGATTATATAGAATCAAAATTCCTATTGGACTGGAAATTCATCTATTCATCTCAATTGAATTGCTAATTTAAATCAAATTGGCAAGTCAGTTAATCTAATTAGTAGATCATTTTAATTTATTTATTTATTTTTTTTTTTTATTATCTAATCAGTTATTGACTAATATAACTTTCCTTCATAAATTAGATATTCCTTGGCTGAGCAACAAGTGGGCTATAAATATAATTACAATATGAACAGATTTGATAATTCATCAAACTTATATAGCCTGTTGATTGTCTAATTAGACAGTTTGATTAATACCACTTTCAACATTTAAGTTATTCCCAATTTTCAACTTCAATATATATATATATATATAAGGTAGTAAATTCTATTTCAAGTTAGTTGATGAACTTTTTTCTATCTGAAATTATTTCAAATGTCAAATAAAATATGAAACAAAAGTTTCAATTAAAATCTGATTAGAAATATTTTAGTTAAAAAAGTTAAAATTGGCATTTAAAACATGTCTTTTAATTTTAATAATTATTTCCAATTATTGACATCTTAGAAGAAATATAAAAAAAATCAGTGGAGATGAAAATTTCCTTCTTAATCTTCTAATCATTTTCAAAGTAGTTTGATATGAAATTCATAAACAATTAATCATATTATTCTATATGTATATAGTTTATATAGATGATAATCCATTAACTGTTTATTACCGTTAGTTATATAGTTTTATTTATGCCTCAATTTGACAATTAATCGTTTCTATGCTGATATTTTATGTTTATATTAATAAAGTATCTATTACTTCCCCATCGTTTTGGCTAACGGTAAAATGTGCTAAACTCTAGATTAAAAACTAAAAAAACTAAAATGTGCTAAACTCTAGATTAATTAATAAAAATTTATCAGAAAAATAAGGTTAAGAGGGGAGAGAAGTCACACGCTAGTAGTAGCAGCGACAGAGGCAGAAGCAGCAGCTGTTATCAATATTTAACAACAGCTGAAAAAGTAACTGTAAATAAGCCACCTGTGGCCATTTCGCATGCCACCCAAAAAAAAAAAAAAACAGAACAGAACACAAAAGACGGTTATTCTATATAACTCTGTCTCACTCTATCTCCATCACTGCCTCTCACTCTCTTTCACCCACACACACACACTCACACAGCTTAATTAAAGCTCAAAAACGCAAAACGTGTTTAACATTTTTGAGTTTTTTTTTTTGGATTTCTTCTTATTACTTAGTTTTGGTTGTGTTTTGCTTTTTTACATACCTCAAAAAATGTGAATAAAAATTAAGCAGCAATGTTGACAACGACGATAATGATGATGATGTTGATGAGGAAGATAACGGGGGGGTTGTTAGGTGGTAGCCCTTGAAATTCAATTGCTGCTGCTCCGTTGTTAAGTAGGGACACCCACGCTGAGTTTGCTGCTTCTTTTTGCTACGGTTTTCTTTCTTCCTTCTTACTTTTTCTTTTATTTCTTCTCACACTTTGACGTACATGAAACTTTTACTGTTAGTCGTGGTGCGTAGTTGTTGTTGTTGTAATTCCTTTTAGCATTGCTTTTCACTTTACTTGACGATTTTTTTATATATTTCATTTCTCACACACTCTCATACATACACATATACGCAAAAAAAAATGGGGAGACGCTTTGTATGTATGTATTTTTATAAAAAAAAAAACCAGTATTTTGCCTTCTTTCACTTATTTAAAAAAAACAACATAACACAAACACAAAAAAAAAGAAATTGTTGAATAACGGTTTCTTTTTCTTTCTTTTTATTTCTTCTTTTTTCTCTTTTTGAATTTCACTTTGATGGCAGAGCAGCCGCTGCCGCCGCCGCCATGGGAAACCTGTCCAGCAACAAGAGAGTCTCAATGTTGCCGCAACAATGTTGCCAAAACGAACATAAAATTTTGGTTTTTTTTTCTCGGTTTTTTGTAAATTTTTCTGTTTTTTTGATCTTGCGCTGTTTTTGTTGTTGCGCTGCTACTGTTGTTGTAGTTGCTGCTTTATTATTTTTTACATTTTATTTTTAAATGAAAAGCAAACACAACACAGAGAAGATACAGATATATAGCTAGATATGTATATATACATACATATATCTGGGTCTGTTTGTGTGTGTGTCTGTCTGTACGACGCAAAAATTGTTTTAATCCAAAAATGTATAATGTTGTTGCTGTAGTTGGTGTTGTTGCAGTTGTTGCTTTTGAATGTTCATTGCCACACACACAACAACAAAAACGTTGTTGTTGCTGCTGCTGCCACTGCTGACGTCGACGGCGACGCTCATGATTTCGTTTCAAGGCAACTTCATTTCTTTACTTTATTTGACTTTTTTTCAATTTTTTTTTTTTGTCAGACTTGATGTACCTCCTCCCCCGCTGACCCTGCCGCCAGCCAGCAAGCGTCCCAATCAAACGAAACAAAGAAAAATTTCACTTGTCTCCTCTTTTAGTAAGTTGGGATAAAGGGGGACGGGGAATTCGGTGGAGTGCAGGGGGGCAACAGCAACAAATTCCCAAGGAGAAAAACGCAAATTATAATTTCAATTTAAATTCATTTTTTTGTCGTTTTTGTTCAACTTGTTTGACACAAATCACACTCGACACTTGGACAAAAAAAAAGTTTTCTTTTCTTTTTTAGATTTCTTGTTGTTGTTGGCCTACTTTGTGTGTGGGGAATTTTTTGTTGGTTTTGCCTTTGCTTCGTTTCGTTTTTTCGTTTTCTTTTTCTTTCTTTCACACGCGCCGTTGTTGTTTCTCGTTCTCTTCTCGTCTGTCTTTACGTAAATAGAAAATTTCTTATAGCAGTTGATGGATTGCACTTTGTTATATATATATTATATATATATGTATGTATATGTTACAATATATTATATTTTTATATACATTAATTTCTTCTTTTTTGTGTTAAATGTAGTTTGTATTTGTATTTTGTTTTTGTGTTTTCTCTTGTAAAAAAAGAGACGAAATGACGACCAGTGTTGATCACCGTTTCATCGCTCTGACTGGCCAGTGTTAAGCAGCGGTTTTAACAAAGTATCGATAACAGTGTTGTAAAAATAATCGTGTTCAACACTTGGCCGTTCAGCGTCAGTGTTGGCAAATTCGATAACTGACTGTCCCCCAATAAAGCTAAATGAAGAAAATACAAATTACAGTATACATCCGATTAATAATTGATCATATTCAAAAACTAGAATATTATTCTTCGATTAAGGCTCTGTGTTTTATTGAAAAAATTTAAAAACGAGCGAAAAATGCAGCTACTCTAGATCAGGCTAGAAATCTCGATAGGCCTGCGACGCTATTGAATTAACAAATCAGCTGTTGACGGCGTCTGTTTATCGGATATCTAATATCATTGGGCGGGTAAAGCAACAGCAAAACAACCGCAAATTAAATCCAATTCTAAAAAGTAAAATATTATTTACGGCGTACCATGGCTCCAACTCCAAAAGGAGTCAAGGCCCCATCAAAATCGCCTAACCCAGGCACAAGATACTGCGGCCTGGGCAATCACCATCTCCAAGAACCGCACAAAACCATCGACGATCCAGATCTTCTTAATTTTGCAAGGAAACTGAATGAAGAACTTCGGGCAAGCACTTTAATTTGCGGCAATTGTTTAAATGTATTACAGCGTGTATATAAGAGCAAAGTGAGGAACGCCATCCATCATCACAGGATGCGACAAGAGTCTAAAGGCACTATATCGGATGTCAGTTCTAGTCAAAAGCCAGATACAACAACATCGGAGTCATCCCAGTCACAAAGTCAATCACTGGCACTTGCCAGAAGAGAACACTCTATAAGCGGAGCACAATTAAATGTAAACATGCGAAAACGACGGCCCAACGATGAGCAACCATCTAGTTCCACCAATGTAATATCGACACCCAGCACAAATTCGGAGCAACCGACAACAAGTGCAGCAGCAGCAGCTCTGGCAGCACTAAAGGCGGCAGCCAAACGACAGCGTACTGAGCCGCAACCTGCTGTACCGTACCAGACCACCCAGTCCACCGTAGACAGTGATGATGATGATGATGAACCATTACTCAGTTTAAATGCGGTCAATGGCACCAGATTGCCACACATTCAACCCATACCCAAGCGGCGACAAATCCGTTTAACTGGGCCCCAACAGGATATCTATTTGGCTGGCACCACTGGCGGATAACCATCCTTCCCTATTTAATACATTGTTGTTACTATTTAGTTAAAAAAAAAAAAAAATGCAACTTAAAATTTTATCGCAGAAATTATGACAATTTGCTAGGTTTTAATTTAAACTTTATAGAACCTAAGTGTAAGATTTCAGGCCAAGATTATTATCTTAATATTTGATCTAGAAATTATTTTATATTATTTTATATACATATTAAAATTATGCTGGAAAATAATTAACTATTATGTAAGATGATTTTAAATGTTTAATCTCGATGCTCAAAAAATATATATTTAAAAAAATTTTAAAAAGACGGACGATCAAAGAAACTGAACAATTAGATAATGATAGATACTTATACTAACTAGCATGTACTAACTAATATGTGTAATAAAAATTTGTAAGAAAATATATATTTTATTTTTACCCAATTTGCATTAAAGTGCTAAATGTAGAAACAATTCCCTAAAAATAAAATCTCATTTTTTTTAAATATGTTACAAAACTAAATAAATATATTGAATAAACAAATAAAATACAAATATAAAAAGAATTTATTTAAGTTAAATATTATTACATTTCGTATGGGTAAAATTATTTCGAAATTGTTCCCATTTTAATATAATTGTTTTTTTTTTGTGTTTCAGTTTTAAATTCAACTCCAAAAAGAAAGAGACATCGAGTGTGAGAGTGAGAAAGCAATAGGCTTGCCTTAATTGTTAATATTAAACAAAGTTCTATCTAATTTAAAGCTTCTTTTTGCTTAAATTGATGAAATTTATATAAATCGTAAAAATTTATAACAAAATTAAACTTTTTCATCAATAGAACAACTTTCAAAAGTAAATTAAAACTAAAATCTTGTTCCTTAATTACAATTAAGAAATTGTTTTTGGTTTTTAATTTACAATTGATTTATTGGTAACTAATGGAAATATTTTCACATTAAAGGCAAAGTTGAGGACTATTAGCTATAAGGTCAAGGATACTTTTTGTTTTAATAGACCAATTTGTATATATAATGGAATATTTTTTTATGTTTAAATATTGTTGAAATTGTTTTTTTTTTAGTCTAGTAATTTAAACGTACTTTCGGATTGTACAGTAATTCAAATTTATCCAAGTATTTGCATCTATTCATCCTTTTGATATAGATAAAAGCGAGCGTCATCCGGCTAAAAAGTTAAAGAATATTTGAAATTTAAATAATTTAGCTCTGCGACTTTTACATATTCTGCAGCATGTGCTGCAGAAATTAATGTATTTTACCGTTCGAAACCATCTGGAAGAGGGTTTAAATATCCATCTGGATAGAAGGCCCATCTCGGAACGTGGTGCTATGGCATGCATATGAAGATGTTTCACTGTGATAAACGGTGGCAAATGGAAACCAAATACAGCTTCTTCCAGGTTCAGATTTTGTTTGATTAGGTGCTTTCTAAGGCCCTCTTCCAATTGTGTGACTTGTGTGTCCGCATTGGATGAAAAAATTGCCAAGATAAGATTAGCATTTTAATTGGACTGACCAAAAATTATCCAATTTCATTTTGCTTACCCAAGTGCTCATCGGATTTGTTAAGTGTCTTGAGGCTTTCATAATGGATTTTTGGCACAGCCAAATAGTGGTATTTTGAAGCAGGTTTAATATCCTTAAATATAACATATTCATCAGTTTCAACTTCCAATTTGGTTTCTGGCATTTTGCCATTGGCTATTTTACAAAAGAGGCACGACTCCTCCATGGTACAAAATTTATTAATTTCTCCTTTCCTCTATTTTATCTGAAAATTTTTTGTTAAAATATTTTTTCTATTCAAAATGTTTAGTTGAGTTATGTAGCAAATATTCCCAAAAGTACAAAGTTTAGAATTGTTAAATATTCTATAACAGCTGATAAAACAGCTGTTACAAATAGTACTCGCAAATGATGCTGTTAGTTAAGGGGCTCCCCATATTTTAACAGTACTCGAAAATAACTCTGTTAGCCAACAGTACTCCAAAATGAGACTGTTAAGATAAATATAAAAACAACTGCGTTGCAATTGCTTTAGTTGACAAAATTTTTGCCGCTTGAACAACAAACGCCTAGCAAACACAACGAGAAGAAAAAAAAATACGAAAACAGAAAAAATTTCAAGTGCTCTTAACAACACAATCTAAATTCTGGTTATACAAAAGCAATAAATTCTGGTTATTCGTAACAAGTGAAGCAAAAAAATTCAGGAGTTAAAAATGGCTGGACGCGATGCCGCTTCGAATCAACTAATTGATTATAAAAACTCGCAAACGGTAAGTGGACAGGAAGGGTGGGTGGTGATCAAGGGAGCAAAGAGCTCGCCAGGCCCCCACCAAAAAACAAAACAAGTCACAGCAACAGGCCAAAAGAGAAAGGCAACAAAAAGAGAGAGAGAGAAGAAAAAAAAGAAACACAAATAATTTGTACACAGACAGTTTGCTTTGTTAAAAAAGGGATATATACATATATATCTATATATATATGTATCAGAGAACTAAATCGAAATTGAATCATATGCAGTTCAAGTTGAAGGCTCAAAGTTCAAATAGATTTAGCTTCCATTCTCTTTCCATCTGTCTCTTTGCCTCTCTTACACACACACACAGACACAATCTATCTTTGCATTAACCTTTCTTTTGGTTTTGTATTTAAATCTTATCACTAAAAAAAACGTTAGGCTGATAAGAGGCGAACTTTGTTGCTCAATTTTCAATTTGAAATTTGGTCAAACGATTAAACTTTAATTTTACCATTCAATTATGTGGCTTATATAGATATAGATACTTGATCTTTTAATATTCTTGAGATATTAACTTCAAAGTTTCAATTTTGGGATTCTATATAAATCGGTTTAGTGAAAATATAAGAAATTAGTGAAAGAATTTGAAGTTTTGGTATATTTTTCAAAGTTTATGAAAAAAAAAATATATATAGTTAATGCTAATCTTTGATCTGATGTATCTGATTTGTTAATTTGTAAGAATATTGAAATTTTTATGTGAACAAAATTAGATAAATTATTTTAGTTTATTTAAACTTTCACTTTTCTTCTCACAATTTGTTTTCGAAAATTGCGTTTTTCTAATTTGAAAATCTACATTATATATAGTTTAGGTTAAAAGTGAAATAGATTTCACCACATAGGAGCAACGTGTTGTAATTGTTCAAATATATATACATACATATATATATTTACGATTCTATGATAATTTATTTTGCATATTTTTGAATTCATGTTTTTCGAATAGAAACAAATTGGATAAATTGTAAAAACTGCAAGGCAATTGATTTGTGTTTTAAATAATTTATTAAATTTTCTAAAAAGCAATAAATCAAATTGAAAATTAGTTTTTGTATTCAACAATTTATCAAATTATTAAAAATGCAAAAATTTAAATTGAAAATTTCGAAATTCTTTCATATTTTGAACATTTACTTATGGTTTATTTTTAGTTTGAAATATTAAATTAAAAATTTTGTTAAATTTTAAATAAATTAGAAATTTTTATACATTTTTATGAAATTTTTAAATATTGAAAAAAGGATTGAAAATTTCATAATATTTTTAATAATTTGTTTTAACTTTTTTAAAAGTTAGTCAAGACTTTGTAGGGGAAGGGTTTTTAAAAGTGATTTTTAATATTTAGATTTGGATTTGAATTATTTTTTATATTTTTAAAATGTTTTATGACACTATGAATATCTGTAATATATACTTAATTTAACAAATTTTGATTTTCCAAAGTAACTTTATTTCCTTTACTTTTAGTTCCTTAAAAAACTTTCCAAATTTTGTATAATTTTGTTTTAAATTTTATCAATTCTTTAAGAACTTTTAGCTAAACTTGGAATAAAAATATTTTAAGGATAAATCGGAAACTCATCTAATTTAATTATAGAATTTTTATTGAATTTAATTATTATATAAGAATTTAATTCTTATTCGAATCCCTTAAACGATTTTGTATTAAAATTTCATTATGCCCTTCACTTTGTTAGAGCATTTATACATAGCTGTAAAATATATCATATTGAAACGGTAAAGTTATCGTATCATAATTTTAAACTTTAAATTACTTTCAAAAAGTGAAGATTTTTAATTTTCACAATGTTGCTAAGATGTCAGATTTCCAATAGATTAGCACATTAATTCCAAATAAGTAACTGCACATTTCGTAAGCTTTTGAAGAGAGTGCAAGAGGGAAAGAGAGAGAGAGAGAGAGAAGGCCACGTAATAGCTTGGCCTGAGGTAAGATACGGTTATATTAAAGATAATCCATATCAATATATGATTGAAAGAGGTACGAGTGAGAGAGATATAGAGGGTAGAACTATATTTAATTATAATTCTATTGTAATGGAAGGAAAATAAAAAAAACACACCCAATAGAGATTCGAAAGCACTTTGATAAATTGGCAAATTTTTTGATAAATAAAAATGGGGGCAAAATAGATTATCATAATGTGGGGGAATTTATTGCTATGACCGTGTTATCGCCTACGTTTTATATACCCTATGGAAATATACAGATATATATATATATATTTAGGTATAATAGGTGGAATAAGAGTGACTAAATATTATATTTCTTACAACTTTTAACCTTCTATATTTTTTTAAAATAAACAAATTTCCGCTTGATTTGTTTTTAATTATAAATAACTTTTAATTAAAGCAAAATAAAACAAAAAAACTTGCTACACAAAGTAAAACCAAGGCTTCACTTTAGACTAAGTAAGTCTTAATATGGGTGTGTGTTCGTGTGTGTGTGTGTGTGTGTGTATGCAACAACACATTGAAGTCAATAAACTCAGGTGAACCTTTTAACAGCATTTGCAAGAGGCGTATTGGCTTGTATAATGTTGCATAAACTGGTTGCACGATCCAATGTGGCTAAGTTGTTTTTTTTTTGGTTTCTAAACTTGTTTGTACAGATCTGTTAAAGGGGCGTGGCATTGGCAAATAAAATCAAAGCAACTTCTTTACTCTCTCTCTCTTATGTCATCCGATTGGCATTTTTTTTTTATATTTAAATTTATATTATGTGAGAATATGTTTCATGTATATATATATACATATATTACCATATTCCATATCCGTTTTGGGTTTAAACACTACCACCCCCTTCCAACCCCCCTCCGTACTTAACCCTTCACTTTTATAACATTTTGTTCGGCGTCTATGTGCGGCCCATTGCCGGGTTGTGCAGTTCGTGACCTTGTTTTGGTTAGTTAAAAATACAAAAAAAAAAAAAAAAAAAAAAAAATAATGAAAAAAAATATATTGCATTTTGCAATTGCAGGAATTTTTATATTTGTTTATTATTATTAATATTTTAATTTCTTTTTTTTTTTTTTTTATGTGTCTGCCTTTGTTTTGAAATAATTGTTCTGTTTCTTTGTTGTGTGTGTGCGGGTGTGTGTAAATAAACAATTATAATTGTTGCTATAAAGTTAAATAAGCTTATTAAACACATTTTTTTTTATTACAACTTAGAAACAATTTATGAATTTAATTAACCAATAATTGTTATTATTGTAAAATATTTTTCTTTTTATTTAAATTGTTTTTCATTATTTTTCATTTAAATTAAATAAATATAATCTAATATTTGATTAGATATTTGGTTTTCTTAGATTTTACATTAAAATTAAAGTTCTAAAATGTTTTTTTCTTTCTATTTAAATTGATTTTCTTTTTTTTAAATTTTATTAAATATAAATTTTCTCTTTAATATTTAATAAATTTTGTTTGTGTTTGGTGTATTTCTTCTTTTTTTTTAAAACAGTTTTTAAATTAAAATTAAAGTTACAAAATGTTTTTCTTTCCATTTAATTTAATTTTTTATATTTTTTAGTTTTTAAATTAATTTCATTTTTTTTTTTACTAAATTTTACCAAATTTATTTTCTTCTTAGTAAATATATTTTTTTAATTTTGTTTAGTGCAGTTTTTAAATTAAAAATAAAGTTGTTAAATGTTTTTCTTTCTTTTTTAATTGCTTTTTTTTAAACATATTTAAATTAAGTATTAAATATTAGATAATTGTTTTTCTTTTTGCTTTTCTTTAATGCAGTTTTAAAATTAAAATTAAAGTTGTAATACCTTTTCTTTCTATTTAATTTGACTTTTTTTAATTTTACCGAATTTTCTCTGTATAAATAATAAAGTTGTAAAATGTTTAAAAAATCTTTCCATTAAATTTGATTTTTTTTTTTAATTAAAACAAATCAATTTTCTATTTAAAATTTGTTTTTTTTTTTTTTAATTTTTAAACTAAAATTAAAATTATACTAATATTTTTTTGTATTTAAATTGATTTTCTTTTTTGAATTTAATTTTATTTATTTTCTCTTTAATATTTATATTTCTTTTTGTTTTTGTTTAAATATAAAAGTTTTCTTTTGATTACTTTTTCCTTACTAAATTTAAACAAATCAACTTTTTCTGTTAAATATTTGTTTACTTTTTCTGTTTTTTTAAATTTAAGCTATAAATTATTATTGTTTACCTGTTTCAAAATGTTTTTGTTTTTATTGTTGGTATTTTGGTTAGCTTATTCTAACCTGTTTTTTTGTAGAACAACAAACCAAAATACAAATAATTGAAATTTCCATTTATTTTGGAATTGTATTGAAATCATGTTTTCTTTGTTAGTACAGTTGCACCTAAAAATCTAAAATTTTGCACTTTCTATATATATATATATATATATTTTTTTTTATATTTCAATTGAATATTCCAAAAATTTCTGAGAGATTTCTTCTTCTATAAGATGACTTCATTTGCTCAGTGAAAAATTGTTTTTAATTTTGTTGTATTTTTTTAAGGTTGATAAACCTATCAAGTATATATGTATATATATATGTATATATATACCTGCAAATATTTATCATGAAACACCTCATTTACATCTATATATATATAACCATCTCTTTTCCTCTTTTGCTTTGTCTCTGATCTCTCCGTCAACATGAATGCAATTAAAAGAATATTTCCCCCTCATCTTGCCATGTTTCTTATCAAACTCATGAGGGGGGAGGTTTGAAGAGGGAGAAGTAACGATTGCAGAGTTTCAAAGTTGGCATTATCTAGGCAATGTGTGTGTATCTGTGTGTGTGTGTGTGTGTGTTGGTTTGCCCTCTGAAGTGGCCCCACATTGTTTTGTTTGTTTGTTGTTGATATTATTCTGATGTCTCAAAGTGCAAACAATTGTGATTGCAAATCACTAAAAACAAGAACAAGAAATTAAAAAAAAAATAAGCAAATTTCTTTGGACTAGAAAGTGAAATGAAAAAGGAACCTAACGGTATCTAAAGAAAAGCCAAAAATCTTCAAAAAAGAATCTTATACGAAATTTTCTGAAATTGAGGGAAAAAATTGACAAAGAAAATCGATTGAAAATGCAATGAAAAAGGGAAAACTATAAGAAATATCTATAGATAATATCATGAAAAGGAAGATATATCAAATAATATATATATATACATATATCTAATATATATATATATCAGTTTATAGTTTACAACTTTTTAAAATACTTGAAACTAAATTTATCTAGAAATTTTTTAGACTTTTTAAAGATTTCAGGCATTATAATATTTATATATGTATATATATTCAATTCAACAAAAGATCTTCCAAACATTAATGCATTCATTTTCAATGCACTGAGAGAATTTTCTAGCATTCTTTTTTTAGTTTATCTGTTAATTTTATAATCATTTTAAATTATTTCACAATCGTTGTAATACTTTAGACTTTGGATAAATATAAAAACCTAATTCATATCATTATTCACTTAATGCACAAATTAATTCTTTATATATATATATCGTGTGTTGTTTACTAAATGAGCTAAATATATATATATATCTGTATAGTATATAGTAGAAACACTCCCAATAAAGTGCAATTGTTGATATCAAAAGTGAAATATAAAAAGTAAAATAATTATTATGCTAGACAAGTGGGCAAAGATATACTATATATATATATAATCTGATATTGTTTATCTGGCAAATAGAATTTAGATGATATGATTAATTCGAATATATATAATAAAAATGGGGAGAGGCAACTGAAATGCGGAAGATAAAATATAACTATGATCATTTTTTTATTTCCGACATTAGATTAAAAAAGAATTAGTAAAGTAAAAATCTTGGAATAAGAATATATAAAGATAATAATTATCAAACTAAGATCTTTGTTTAAGATAATAAAGATTTAAATGATGATCTCATAAGATTAAGATAAGGAATAAAGAAAATAAGGATTATAGTTAATTTTTAAAATCTTTAAATCTTTTTAAAACATTTCATAAGATTCTCTCATAAACTTAAACTTAATGAAAATACGGAAGAAAAGAGATTTATAAGTTTCTGAAATGGGATGGAAAATAAGTTTAAAAGATTTTACAAAATGAAATGAAACTTAAAAACAAAGCTGAAAACTAATAGAAAAGATAAAAGCAAGTTATAGGGATATATAGAAAGATAAATAGAGAGTTTAAAACTTAGATAAAGTTAACTATAAAAAGAAAATAAAGTGATTAAAATGATTCCCTAAAGAATCAAGTATAAAAAGGATAAAAAAAATGAGATGACTAAAAAGAAAATCTAAAGAAATTGTATTAATAAAAAGATATAACAAAATATTATATAGTATATATATTTGTTTTTAAAAGGTACTTGAAACTATCAAGATTATTCCAACCAACTGCATATATAACTAAACTATATCATGCAAATGCCATATGGCAAACATGGACCCCCTTCCGAGACTTTATATAGTATATAGAAGTAGACCAGATAAGGTCTATATAATCTTTATGTTTATGTTTTTTTTTTTCGCAACTATAAATAAATTTGTGAGAAAAATAAAAAATTATAGAAAGTGAGTTTCGATAAGATTAGGATGACATTTTGAACTTGGAACGAACTCTAAAATAAACCTTCCCACATTTCTATATGTATATATTATATTATATAATCAGAACCGATATTTATTGTTCTTGTTTTAGGTTGCAGCTGGAGCTGTCACCACTGGACATGGTGCACCCATTGGCATTAAGGATGCATCACAAACGGTTGGTCCACGTGGTCCAATGCTATTGCAGGATGTTAACTTTCTGGACGAGATGTCGCATTTCGATCGCGAAAGGATACCCGAACGTGTTGTCCATGCCAAGGGTGGCGGAGCATTTGGCTATTTTGAGGTTACCCACGATATAACGAAATATTGTGCTGCAAAGATTTTCGATAAGGTTAAGAAACGTACTCCAATGGCTATACGATTCTCAACGGTGGGCGGTGAAAGCGGTTCAGCTGATACTGCTAGGGATCCACGTGGATTTGCCATTAAATTCTATACGGAAGATGGTATTTGGGATTTGGTTGGAAATAATACACCAATTTTCTTTATACGCGATCCAATACTATTTCCCAGTTTCATTCATACCCAGAAACGTAATCCGCAAACGCATTTGAAGGATCCCGATATGTTTTGGGATTTCCTTACATTGCGTCCAGAAACGACACATCAGGTGTGTTTCCTATTCTCGGATCGTGGTACTCCCGATGGTTTTTGTCATATGAATGGCTATGGATCGCATACATTTAAATTGGTTAATGCCAAGGGTGAGCCAATCTATGCTAAATTCCATATGAAAACGGATCAGGGTATTAAGAATCTGGATGTTAAGGCTGCCGATCAATTGGCCTCCAGTGATCCTGATTATAGTATCAGGGATTTGTATAACCGTATCAAGAATTGTAAATTCCCCAGCTGGACCATGTATATCCAAGTGATGACCTTCGATCAGGCCAAGAAATTCAAATATAATCCATTTGATCTAACTAAAGTTTGGTCGCAAAAGGAATATCCATTGATTCCAGTGGGTAAAATGGTTTTGGATCGTAATCCCAAGAACTATTTCGCTGAGGTCGAACAGATCGCTTTCAGTCCAGCCCATATGGTGCCCGGTATTGAACCATCCCCGGATAAGATGCTTCAGGGACGTCTATTCTCGTATTCGGATACACATCGTCATCGTTTGGGAGCAAATTATTTGCAAATTCCTGTTAATTGTCCATATCGTGTCAAGGTTAGTAACTATCAACGGGATGGACCCATGAATGTGACTGACAATCAAGATGGTGCTCCTAATTATTTCCCCAATTCCTTTAATGGACCGGCGGAATGTCCACGTGCACGTGCCTTATCCACCTGTTGCCCAGTCACTGGTGATGTTTATCGTTTTAGCAGCGGTGATACCGAGGATAACTACGGTCAAGTAACCGATTTCTGGGTCCACACGCTCGACAAGTGCGCCAAGAAGCGTTTGGTCCAAAACATTGCTGATCATTTGAGCAACGCTAGCCAGTTTTTGCAGGAGCGCGCTGTCAAGAATTTCACCCTGGTTCATGCCGATTTTGGTCGTATGCTAACCGAGGCTCTTAATCTGGCCAAATCATCCAAGTTCTAAATGATGGCAAAGCAAAAAAACGTTCAATATTTTTCTGTGCACATAATATTTTTTTAATGGCAATATATATTTAACTGATCCCTGCTTTATCTGTGGTTTCATTACCTTCTCCAACACAACAACAACAACAAATACACGGATGGCTTTTGACCATGTATCATCTCTTGGTTGCGGGCATTGTTTTTTTTTTCTCTTTTTTTTTGTTTTGTGAAAAACAATTATTTGTTATAAAACAATAAAAACTATATATATATACAAATATACAAATATAATAAATCTTTTAATATGGAAATTTCTAAAGAATTCGTTTTTGGTTAGCCAAGAATGTTAAATTTGAGGTTAGAGTGCAGTCTTTGCGGAAGAGCGGCTTGTGGAATTAAAGTAAGTTTTTAAAGCACTGCATTAGCGCAGAAACATTACAAATTGGGCAAAACAACGCCTTAAAACATAAATAACCGTGAAAAGCTAAAATAATTGGAACTTATCACACGAGAAACAACAAATTTTCAATAAAAAAAAACGGTTTTAAATTTGGAAGCTTTCCAGACTTAAAAAGATTGCCATTTAGTATTTAAAGAGTTGTCCACGCCAACATTTTTCGTACAGCTGCTCTCACTGTACACTTTTCATTACATAAGTCATATATACTGGGTGCTATATGTTGTGCTAAAGATTACTTTAGATTGGAGATTTGAAATTATTTTTATATAGCATACTGATATTTGAATGAAATTCAATATGTAACGGCTATAACTAAATTTGGCCGTATTCAAGCCAAAAATACTATACGGTCACACTACATGTTAGCGATTATCTATTAATAGGGGTTAAAGTTATCGACTAATACTGGGAATCTTATATACGATGTAAACTGCACGCGATGGGTAAATGTAATTAAATAACAATCTCTTAAACAAATAAACAAAAAAACTAACTTTCAACTTTTTTTTTTTTTTGTTTTCATTTTTATTTTTGACTTATGGCTTATAAACAAAAGGTGACATGTGGAGCAATTAGGATCAAAATTTATCTTCAGGCTATAAAGTGAAGCAACCAAAAAAACAACTTTTGTACATATAACAAGAGGATCACTTAGGTATGTGTGTGTGTGTGCGTGTGCGTCTCTCTAATGTGTGTGTAAGTGCGATAAGAAACATAAAGATTAATGCGCATTACGTTTTCCACAGATTAACCCGAAGCAACAGCATAATACAATGGACGGAAATTCTATGAACCAAGCAAAAGATTTGGAAATCTTGCTGCATCAGCTAAATATGCAAGAAAATCAGAGCCCCAATAGCGCCAAAAATGCCAACTCAGCCTCTTCGGGCTCTGCAGCCATTAGAATGTACCCTTCTTTAAATGGCAACAGTACCCACAACAATAATAACAACAACAACAACATCAATAACAGCAACAGTAATAATAAACAATTTAATTCAATTTGTATGAAAGCTCAAGCTGGACAAAAAATAATGATCATAATGCGCGGTCCACCAGGCAGTGGTAAATCCACATTGGCCGAAAGTTTACTATGGCAAAGTCATCTTTTGGATCAGCCACAGCAGCAAACACAACTTTTACCTTCAGATTTCATATACAGCACAGATGATTATTTCGTTAATAATTCCCAAACATATAAATTCGATCGAAATCTTTTACCCGAGGCTCATGCCTGGAATCAAAGACGTGTTAGGGAGAAAGCTGCATCTGGTTGGAGTCCCATTATTGTAGATAATACTAATACTCAGATATGGGAAATGCAACCATATGTACAAATAGCAGTCCAGCATGGTTATCTATTAGAATTACTAGAACCACAAACAAATTGGTCAAAATCAGCTAGTAAATTGGCCCAAAGAAATATTCATCAAGTGCCACGTGAGAGTATACAACGTATGTTGGAGCGTTATGAGAGAACCAGTGTAAACGTATTGATCCGAGTAAGTTGATTGACATTGAAAACAAAGATTTTCAATATTATAAACTGATATATGGATTTTTTATTTAATTATAAAAGCTTTTAAAGGATACCAAATATACTGTGCCCTTGCCACAATTGCGAAGGCATCCACCATTGCCAGCATTACCAGCAGCACCACCGCCTCCAGCACCACCCACCACCACTACACAACCAACTAAATCCGCCGCTATTGTTGCTGCCACAAAGGAATCAGAGAATGATAATGAGAATATTGATTTAAATTCAAGTAAATACAAATTGAATGCCAATGCCTCCAGTTGGCTACCTTATGAGCAAAATGCCTCCAATTATTGGTCACAAAATGAGATCAAAGTGCCGCCCCCGCCACCAACAGCAGCAACAGCAACACCAGCAGCAACAGCAACAATCCCACCTGAAAAATCTATACTTGATCTTTTGCGGGAAAATGTTAATGATCAAGATAAATCAATAAGTAAGAAAGATGAGAATAATGATGCTACAACTGTCTCGATGCTCCAACGACATTCAATCAATTGCCCCAATGAGCCAACTGGTTTCATTAATCTACGGCAAATGTATCCGAATAAACAAGTGGCTGGTCTCTGGGATCTATATGTTAAATGTACTGGTGATGTTGAATGGGCTGTCGATATATTAATTAAGGAATCAGAATTAAATGCTGAAAATTCAAAAGATATTGAAGATGATATATTATCAAATGATGAATCAGAGGATTTTCAATGTAATTGTTCAAAAATTTCAGCCACTGGTACACTAGAAACTGATATTGAGGTAACACCAACGCCGCCATCAAATCTGATAAATAATCAACCAAAAATGTTACCGAAACCGCAACGACAACAGCGTTCCAAACGTAACAATGGATTATCCTCAAATAGTATCAATAAGGAACTACAATTGCAAATAGAAAATTGTTTTACTTTAGGTAAGTATCAAATAATTAACTTTGAATTGAAAACAAAGTCTTTAAAATGATTATAATTTCAGCTGATGATCAATACTCGGAACATACACGTAAAATTCGTGATATACGTAATGGTATATTGGATCAACCATTACCATTACCAACAGCATTGCCAAATGCCAATGCCAGTAGTGCTGGAGGCACTGTCGTGGCCAGTACAAGTTTTATTGCTGGTGCTTCTTTACCTAACGAGAATCAAACACCAATAGATGATGATGAGGAAGATCCAGAGGATAATACTCTATTGGAAATTGATTTGGGTGAAACTTTAATAAAACAAATGCGCACACATTGCTCATATGAAGGTGAAATATTGCCACCAGATCAGGAATTACCACCAACAAAAGTCTTTGCACCACGCGTTTTGGTTAAACAATTATATATGCTATGGCTGGAATCTGTATATAATCACTTGGAGGAGCAACGACAACAAATTAAACATGATGATGAACAATTTGCCCGTCTATTGTTGCATCCAAAATATGCCGAATGTAGAGAATCACCGAGTAATATTAATGAATTACTTGATAAAGAAATGGCATTATCCATATATGAAAGTGAAGAATTGGCAGTAAAACAGGCAGCTGAAGAACAACGACAACAACAGCGTCCCAATGATATTGCTACACATTTGACCAAAATGAAATTATATGAGAAATTTCCAAACATACCAAAAAATACTATGCTTGATATATTTGATTCAACTGGTTGTAATTATGGTGAAACTGTTGATCTACTTAATTGTAATGTTAAGAGTGATATAAATGAAGAGGAACTATATCAACAGGCTGTCCTCGAAAACGAGAAGGTATATAGATCAGACTAAAAGTTCATAGAGAGTTTTTTATCAACTTTTATTCTATATATATTAAAAATAATCCATTAATATTTTTCTTTTAGATTAATGCAGATGTGTCACGAGACGAGCAACAACAACAACATTCTCAACAGCAACAACAGCAAAACATATTGGGACAAAGATCAAGATCATCATCATCCTCAAATCGTTCACTGCAACTAAATGAGGATGCAAAATGTGCCGCATTACGTGATTTTGAGGAGACACGTAATATGGCTGCCCATTATTCTCAATTGAAGGCGGAATGTTATCTAAAGGCCAAACAGGCCATACAACAAGGAAATGGCAGTGTCGCATTATATTATTCCGAAATTGCTCAATTGCATAAGACAAAGATTGATGCGTTTAATCATCGGGCAGCCAATTGCATTATAGAAGTCCATAAGCATACTCAAAATAATCCAGATCTATTGGATTTACATTATTTACATGCCGTAGAGGCCATCAATTGTTTGGATATATTTTTAGATCGCCATATAACTGTTTTACGTAACCGGACACGTGTCTATAAGCATGTGTTTATCATAACGGGACGCGGTTTGCATAGTGCCAATGGTGTATCTACCATAAAGAATAAGGTCAAGACCAGATTGGGTGAAAGACGTTTACGGTAAGTTTGTTTATTCTACTCTACCAATCAGTTAAATCAATTTAACTTTCAAATTTCTTATATTTTCTTTTAGTTGGCAGGAAATTAATCCTGGTCTATTGAGAGTTAAAGTTTTCTCAGCCTCTCGTCATGCTAAGAATATTTGATGATGAGAGCAACCATAGACCATAACAAGAAACTACAGGATGGGACACAAACCAAACAATCAAATGGGAATCTATTATCTAAGCAGAGAAAACAACAAAAACACAAAAACCTATAAAATAATTTTGGAATTGCCTTTTTTTCTTTATCAAGTTATACTTTATCTTCTCTCTAAGTAATTTAGATTTTGTATAAGAAAACTTACAAAAAATTCTTAATTGGGTAACATCAGCAAACAATCCCAATCCCAAAAAAAAAACACAAAAGACGCTGTATTATTTTTGTTCTAAAAGTAAAAAATGCATTCCCAATAAGTTTTGATATGTACGTCCCTTTATATTTTTATATATGTATATCCATATATATATAAGAAAATGTGAATAATTTTTAATTTTATAATCAAACTAAAGAATTTGGTGCTATTTTTCAAATAGCTAACAAACGGCATAATTGAATACAAACTTTAAATATCTTCCAAAGAAGAAACGTTTATATATATATATATATATATATATATTCGAGTGTATATTTTTATAATACTTGTAAATGAAATACAAACTACTAAGTACTAAGATATCAGGTTCAAAAATTAATTTTAAATATAGTTTTCTAAGTGAAAAACCAAAAATTTGCCTTTTTTTCTCTATTTATAATTAGATAATGCATATCTACTTAACATAGTTAATAGATTTAGAAAGAGTTTGTTATGGTTAGTAGTAGTATTTTCTTCCTAGAGTTTTATCTTATTTGAAATCGGTGCATAATCCTACATAATATGCAAAATGTGATCTAATATATAAATTAAGTACAAAAATCGTTTAAACCTACAACCAATCTTTAGTGTTCTTTGAGTAGTGTCTCACGGAAAAGAGTAGCATTATAGATTAGAAAGAATAAGATAAATAATATCGATAGCTTTCATTGGGTGCTACTATTTCAGGATAAATCCAGAATATAGCCAACCTCTGGCACTTCAAATCTCTTCACATATACCACTTCAGAAGCCTTCAGAAGATGTTTCAAATAAACAAGAGAAGAACGAACACAGGACAATCAATCACTTCAAGGTTATTTTTCATTAACGAGAAACGAAGAAATGTAAAATTCCTAAGCTAGGTAAACATTTCAGTTCTGTTCATGGGTCAAGAGAAAGAACGCGAATTTTGGGATTACCCATGTCTATTCCCATCTCTGTTGCTTTTAAAACATTCAACATATGCAGGTAGGTAAAAGCAAAAGACTTACCACCTACCTGACCCACACAGAAGAAGAAAAAAACTTTTGGTAAATTTAATGTTTAAAACATGGAAAGACAAATATTCTTTTGTTTTATTTTTCTACATCCATAAAACATCATAAAATCATGGTTTTCATTAAATACACAAACATTGTGTGTAAATGTTATTAAAAAAAGTTAAATTGTTGTTACAAAGAGAAACTTAAGTCTAGACTGAGAAGGAATAGGATGTTGGGTGGGATTGGTTGGTGGGTTGGTTCTCGATTTGTGACAGTCGTCGTATGGCCTTTGGTTCTTAATACAAACATAATTTTTGTTATCTTCTAGGTGAAGTCTTTGTTATTTGTGCCATTTGGTGGTGATCTATTCTCTTTTCCGTTTTCTATATTCTTCATGACCACTAATTCCATAAGATTGCCACGAACCCGTTTGGGCGTATAGCGTGGTGTGCCGTTTAGCGAGCGGGGGCTATTATTGGGCGGCTTCCCACGGGGCGGTGTATGTAGAAAAACGCCCTCAAATATTGTCTCTAAGCTGTTACTGCTTTTATTACTCAATTCGGAATCATCTGCATCGCTGGGTGGACTGATTTGAGCATTAATCTCATGCAGGGCCACAAAATCAGGATTGTTCTGTAGATGATGATGGTTTGAGTCTTCTTTTTGTTGTTGTTGTTGTTGTTGCTTCGGTGTCTCAATCTCCGAGAGACTTAAGTCATTAATAGGCGATGGTGAACGTCCATGTGGGGATAGGGCTCGTATTTCAAACGCTGGCATTTCATCACATCCACCGTCTTGGTCTTCTTGTTCGAAGGCTAGCGAAAGATCACTTTCGTTTTCTAGCGAGGACATTGAACACTGCAGGAGGCGGAAGGAGCCGTTTAATTGTACCTCAATACTGCACATTGTATTTGTTTCTGTTTTTAGATTTGTGGTATTTACCGCATCCGAAGTTGTGTCCATTTCCACTGTTTTTGCATTACTAATCGAAAGCCCGAATCCTGGAAATTGTCCCTTGCCGGCAGGCAGATGAGATTGTTTCGCGATCCTCAGCTGATTGGGATAATGTGCCCGTCCGCCAAGCAGGTAAATTCTTTTATTTTTTCTCTTTGGTTCTAATCACAGCGAGGGCGGCGGTTTATTGACCACAGCTTGGCTTCCAATTCTAGAAGTAATGAATTTTCACTTGTCAAAACAACAAAATGAAAAAAAAAACAGCTGTTGTCAAGATATAGTAAATACTATGTAAAAATACTAAGTAACACGGTCTTAGTGTGCACGTATTTTGTCAAGCTTGGCTTGTGTTAGCATTTTTTTTCCGCTAAACTTCGCAGTGAGCGGAATTTTTGAACTTGGATTGACACTGGATATAGTAAGCTGTGGTTCTAGTAATCCCATTTATCTAATAAACAATCTCATGAAATAAGCAATCAACTAGTTTTTAAACTTCAATAATAGAGAACGGTTGTGAATGCAACTTTATAAAAGAGATTCCATAAATCCATTACCTAATTGACAGGATTATAGGACAAAGAGTTTCTAATTTTCATTAAAACTTTCAAACGCCAAAAATGTTGGAGATTATATTTTTTCATTTGTCAGTTGATGAATTAATCCTGTTGCACACTACCGAGTAGTATTTCTAGCGTTGATCCTGTTGCACACTACCGAGTAGTATTTCTAGCGTTGATGGATGAAAATATTGGCACAGCATAATTTGTATTCTGGCAACGCTGCTATTATTACTTCTCTCTTGTCATTTTCATTTGCCACAATTTGCCGCAAGTTTAATTTCTTTCTCGAGTGAGGTAACGTTTCGCATAAGAATTCGGTTGTATTTTAGTTGAATTCAATAATAATTTAATTCGTAATAATTGAAAATTCGTCGTGCTGCATATTTCAAAATATAAAAAAGGAAAGTAGAAAGACGCAGGCGTAGAGTTTGTTACGCAGTCGCTGCTTAAAAGTATTAAATGCTGAAAACGAAGTGAGTGTGAAATAAATAATAAAATGTGCTATGTGTGTGTGTTTTTTTGTTTTTGTTTAGTGAATGTGAAGTTATGTGAGTGAATAAAAAGGAAAGGAGATAAAAAGAAAGAACTACGCAACTATTTGAAATGAAAGGTAATAGAAATTGCAAAGTACAGTTACTTTACCATCTAATATACTTAAGTTGATGCTAATGCGTAATAAATGCAATTCAAGCTTTTCAGTTTTGACAAATATCTCAACATATTTTCTATGAGAATACAGCAAAAGATGCACAGTTACTTTTTAACTTGATTGTGCTTGTCGCGTTTTAACGCTTACTCAGCCTGAACAAACGACTGCCTAGTTGATTTTGTCGCTTTCGATCGTGCTTCTAAAAAGTTCAAAGTTTCAGAAACAATTTAAGCTTTTAAGAAGCTTCTGTTTCAAAGCACTGTTGTTTTGATTCTTTAGTTATCAGTACAAAAGAAGAATAATAGCACCCCCTATCGAAAAAAAGGATATGTTGTTTTTCATATATATATGTATATATGTATTTGTTTTTATAACTTTTATTTAAATTGTCTTTTTTTTTTTTTTTTTTATGTTGTGTATTTTTTTAATTTTTATGTTGTGTATTCTTAGGTTTGCATTTTGTTTTAATTAGTGAAAATTTCATACACATACACATATTACACGCATACACACACATATACAAATAGACAGTGGTATTGGTGTGATGCATATGCATAGATAATATTGCATAATAGTTTAATTTATAAATTTAATTTATACATCAATTTTTGGTATATCTGTTTGCTTTATACGCTAAAACGTTTATGGTTTTTAATTTATAATTTCTTTTTAAGCTTTTAGCCATTTAAATTAATTAACCAACAAAAAAAAAAAAAAAAACAACATTCTTAAAGCGCCTTTCTAAGTATACATAAAGTTTAATTATTTTGTTTTACCTAGAATTAAATACAAATATTTAAAGTAATTTTTTGTTTACGTTTTTGCTATTTATTTTTTGTTTTTGTTGGAAGTTGAGCTCACATTGAATTTTAACTAACATTTAATATTATATTTATTTATTTTTGATTTTATCTTGTAAAACATGAAAATTGTTGTTTTCTGTTCGTTTTTTGTTGTTGGTTTTTTATGTTTTTTTCTTGAAACTTTTTTTTGTTGTGCCTAAACATTTAATTAAATTCAATTTGCTTTATGTTTTATGTTTATATTTTTTGATGCCTTTTTTTGTAGTTAAAAGAGGAGGGGTGACTCCCCCTCTTTATTCTTTTTTATACGTTTTAACCCTCTTAGTTTTTTGTTTAGTTTTTTTTTTTGGTTTAATGAGTATATATGTATGTATAACAGTTTACATTTATCTAAGTGCGTCCAGACATGTCCTTTGGAATGGCTCTTTATGGACCAGTCCAACGCACATACACACCACACTCACACAAAAAAAAAAAACTTAAATCATGTATTTCATTTTAATGGGACTATTTGCTATTGAGAGACCACCGACAAAAGATCCAAATTGTCGCTATTTAATAATGAAAGTAGAGTCGTAAGTTTTGTTTAATAAAAAAAAAAAATGCAAGATTTATCATTTTTAGTTTCCATTATGAGAATTTTCAGGCATTCCTTTTAGTTTTTACAATTGTCAATTAGATTCACTAAGTTCTTCTATATTTCTTTTCGGGTAATCCAAAAGCATGTGAAATTTCACAACAGTTCCTTTGCTTTGGTTAATAAAAAAACAAATGCATACAAGTTACCTTATTTAATATGCACAATATGAATTAAACATTCTTTGTTTCTTATCCTTAATGACTTTTTGTTTGCACAAAAATTCACTTTTGTCTGGTGGACATCAAAAGCAACAAAAGAATAATTAAAATTTAAGTAAAACAAAAAAAAATATATATTTATATATATATAATCAAATATTTAACTTTAGTATTATGTAACTCGTTTTTTTCTTTTTTTTCTTTCTTTATCTCTCATTTTCTGTGTATTTTACTATCTCTCATTATGTTTGGCACAAACTTTGAGATACACTCTCTCTTTCCCTGTCCCGCCATCTTTGTCGTCTGTCCTTCTGTCCTTTTTCATCGATAGGACCACCTACTCTAAGCCAATCTCACTTAATGCCCAAAAGTCTTTTGAATGCCCGTCTATAATCCAAATTGAATATAGTATAGATAACTGGATTTAAACCAGAATTAATATAACCCAGCCAAGTAATGAAATTCTTAAACTTATTTGTGGGGCAGCAGCTCTCGCAAAATGGTAGAATGACATACATTAGGAAAAATGGCAGCCAACAGATGACAAAAACGCCCATTATAATGCCCAAAGTGCGTGCGGCACGCCTCTCCTTTGATAATGAGATCTTTTGTTTTTCTTCAATGAATTGATTAACACCGCTGGGTTTCTTTTGCAACGATGTGGCACATGATGCAGTTGCTTGGCCAACGGCAATTGAGGCACCACCAGTCGATGACTGTGGAGGTGTTAGCTTCAAGGAAGTTTGTTCATCGGCTTGAGTAACGCATACCTGAAATAAATGATGAGAATATTCAATTTATATTTTTGTTCCAGTATTGCCACCATGCTCAAATGAACATCTACAAAAGCCAATAAAAAATTAGAACAAAAAGTTGATGAAATTAGTTGAAAGAATGAATTTAAAAAAAAAAATAGTTTATTATTATTAAAAAAAATTGAAATGGTGACAACTCTGTTTTTGTCGACTGCTCTACATCTACATATGTGCTTAGCAGATAAATTGAAAGTGGAAATTAAATTTGTAAGGCAGAAACATAACAAAAGAAACGAGAATACTGTGCCCTTAAAAGTATGCTATATAAATTAAAATTGTATTTAATTCTCACCTGAATGCAACCTTTTGGATCGCTACCGCTCTCTGTACTTATTTCAGCATCCGATTTTCCAGCTGAATTGCTTGGCATATTCCGACTATTACTACCGCCCGATGGCAACAATTGTTGTTCACCATGTGGCTCACATGTGGATGAAGATTGCGATTTACGTCCACTTTTGGCCTTGCCATGTTTAATCGAATCCTTAATCTTTGAGCGTCGTGATTTCTTAACCAATACAACAACATGTTGGGAATCAGATCCATCCTGCTGTTGCTGTTGCTGCTGTGCATGATGATGATGAGTCTCACTACTAATGCTCTCCTGATCATTTTGTATCATCGGTGTGGAGAATTGAAAACGTTCACCGACACGACCACAGCATAACCAATTGGCCAATTGTCGTGATTTACTTGATCCGGTTGCAACTGGTGATGAATTCTGTATGGTATCCAATTCAGTGGATTTTAATGCAATTGTATTCAATTTATTTGCTTTGGCACGCTCACGCAAACGTCTTCGTGTCGCTATAAATATCTCAATATAGACAATTGTCATAATGGCCAATGGTATAAAAAATGAACCCAATGCCGAATAGATGACATACCCACGCTGTGATGTTAGTTCACATGGTGTGGCACTGGTAAATTCATCGGGCCAATCATTCCAACCAATTAATGGTGGACTGCTTATCAATAAGGATAGTATCCACACGCCAGATATTAGCAAAAGGACTCTACCAACTGTTCGCTTTTGTGCATAATTAATGGGATCTGTGATGGCCCAATATCGATCCAATGCGATGGCACATAGATTTAGTATTGAGGATGTACAGCATAAAACATCGCATGTTAACCAAAGCTTACACAAATGTATACCAAATTCCCAGCGTCCCAGTATCGAATAGGCCACATTAAATGGTTGGACTAAAAGGGCAACTGTTAAATCGGCCACCGCCAATGAGACAATAAAGAAATTCTGGACTATTCTTAATGGTTTGTAGGTGAAAACGCTTAATATAACTAAAATATTTCCTATTATGGTTAAAACTATAATTATGGATAGAACCAAGGCGGTAAGCAAAGCCTCCCATTCGGGTACGGCCAATTGTATTCCCAATATGCTGGAATGAAATTCTTCAAGTGCAACATCACCACCACCGCATTCTCCTCCCCCATTGCTGGTTAAGGTTGCTAATGGTGCGTTTGTGGTGGTGGTGGATGTTGTTGCTGCTGCCGCCGCCGCCGCCACTGTTGTTGCCAGACTATCGACCAAAGCCACTGTTAAATTCGTTTCTCCTATCCGTTGACCAGCACCGTCCTGCTGATGTCCTGTAATCTGATGCTGAATGCTGCCTATATCCGTTCTGCTCGTTGTATTGGCCAATAAAAAGCCACCAGGTGTTATTACACCACCTATTCCACCGCCACCTCCAACTCCTACTACTGTTGCTGTTGTTCCCGAATTGGTGGCACCGTTTATGCCAGTTGTGACACTGCCACTGCTGCCGCTGCTACTGCTGCTGCTGCTGCTGTTGACAGCAACGGCTGCTGTCAATGCCGCTGCTGCCACAGTTGTGGTGACATTTATGAACAGAATTTGATCTGCTGATGGCATTTTGACATTGTAACAAATTCTTTATCTTTTGCCTTGGGTTAATATTATTACTTCCTTGTGATTACATTGGCAAGATCTGTAATAAAAACAGAAGAAAAAATCAATTTAAATAATATAATATAAGGTTAACTCTCTAATAATTAGCTAATCTACCTACAAGGAACAATTTCTTTTTGAGAATTACAACTCTTTTGTTGTTTAATTATTTATAAAATCGAATAATTATTAAATTCTATAAAGTTTTAGTTTAAGTTATTAATCAATTAATTAACAAATTTTGTATATTTCTCAAATAATTTTCAACATTTGTAGATTTAAATCAAATACTTAAAAAAGAGTATTTATATAATTTACTACACAGTTGATACGAATCATATTTACGCATTTTTCTTCACTGCCGGCTAAACCTTTTGATAAATTCGCAGAAATTTTTATTTGTTTAGGGGCAAAACAACAAAAAACGAATCAAAAAAAATATAAAAAAAAGGAATGCATAATTTTCCAATCAATTAAATTCCATTTAAAATTCCTGGTTAGGAATAAAAAAAAAAATAAGAAACACACAAAGAAAAGCAAAGAAAATGATTCAATAAACATTAAGTACATTTGGAAAATCAAAGGAAATATTTGAAAAATCAGCTTTGCATGTTGTTCTTGTTATTATTATTATTATTATTTGCTTTTCTTAGGCATTATGAATTTTCATTGTAATTAAAAGGCGCCACAAGAATTTACTTACAGCAAACAAGAGTGGGTCATACATTCCCCCACCCCCTTTTGGGTTGAAGGAAAGTAAGCAATTTCTATGCCACATTAATCATGTAAATGAAATGAAACAGGTTGAAAAAGGTGATGACCAGTCCGTTGCCCCTTTTCTCTTTCTTGAATCGACCCTTAGGAGTGATTTCAATTTTGTTTTTATTTTTTTTTATTATTCTATTCTGTTCTGTTCTCATTTCTCATACTCTCTGGCAACGCTCGTCAATGCCAATTAACAGAAATTGTTCAGATACATGTGTTTGCATCCACATGCTATTGTTTTTCTTCTGTGTGGCAAATTTGATCAGCATCAAAGCAAATATTTGTATGTGAATGTGTGTACATACATACACACATACATATACATACGTGTATTGTGTAGTGTGTGTGTTTTTTTTCCTTTTTTATTCTATATATTTTTAGCTGGCCAAGTGCTTAATGTGGGCTATAAATAACAGATAAGAAATAATACAAAAGCAAGAGCAAGAGCATGTGGTATAGTAGCCAGGGGAGTAGAAGAACGAGATGGCTGTTAAGGTGTAAATTGGATGATGCGTGTATCTTACAGATACACGTACATACATGCGAAATACAAATGAATTCTTGCATATTCAATAGGCATGACTGGGCACAACAAGTTGAAGTTAGATTGAAATAATCCTAAAGAAAATTACATATATCGAAATAATTTTTTTCATCTTATTGACATTAAATATTGTTTGACATGAGTCTTTATATGAAATAAAAGAAATTGAATACGATACTAAGGATATAAGAGATTTAACTATTAGGTAATTAATTTAATAGAAAGTTGCCAGATCTAAAAAATATAAACACAGGAATAAAACCGATAAAAGTCAATGCAAAATGGAAAAGTATAACTAAAAGACCTTACCCTCTAAATAAGTCTTTGTTTTTTATAGCCAATTAAAGCCATTTTGTATTTAACTGTTAAAAGTCATCAAATAGTTGCCCTAATTCTTTTGGCATACTCCAATCAATAAATTCAAACAATTTAATGTATCTAAAGAATTTAATTGGCAAAGACTTTTCTTCCCAACAATTTAATAAACAGTTTTTTCTATGTGAATAACAGATTATTTAAATATTCAATAAAGAAAATTGAAATGTTAGCAAAGAAATAACTTCAATTATACTTAAGTGATTGAACATTGGATGAATGCAAAAAGCAGAACTTATTCAATTACAAGTTCTTTAAGTATACTTTGACTTGAGAAATACATATATATACATATATATATATATATCTATTTTCATATTGCATGCTAATGACAAGTTTACTTAAAAGGCCAACTTGCATGTTGTGTGTGTGTGTGGTAGATGAGGAGGGGTTGGTAAAGAAAATTTGCATATACACGCGTATGCGTTATCATGTCTAGTCAGCCACACAGTCAAGGCAAAGGCTGTGTATGAGAAAAACTTTTTGTAGCCCAAAAGCAAGCAAAATGGTAAAACTAAACTCAAAGAAAAAGTCATGGCCAAAAGCAAATATCTAAATGCTTTTCATTTCCACAAGTTTTTCATCGTTTTATTTTTAATCATAAGCGCCTTGTTATAAGTTTATCGTCATTGAGACGAATGCTTAAAACTTTTCAGTTTGAAATCATTTAAAAAAAAAAAATTATAAAAAAAAATAAATAAATTGAATAATTTAAGAAATTATATTTGTTGAAGAAATTGTTCAAATATTAATTGCATTACCATTACTTATTCTATTATTATATTCTTGTTTTTTTTTGGAATTTTCACACCTAAGGCTAATTCAATTATTTTTACCTTAATTCGAAAAAACAAATCAGCTTATCGGTGGAGAAGTAAAATACTTTTTTTTTTTTTTTTAACTTTTATCCCTCCCTTCATCCTCTTACATAAATGCTATTTAAATCTCCATTTCGCTTTCTCCCTCTCTCTTTCTCTCGCTCTCTCTGTCTCTCCCTTACGGTCAATATCTCTTTTTTGGGTAGTCTCAACTAAAAATCGCTTAAAACTTTTTCGGCGACTATTTGTAAAGCCCTTCCATCCGGTTTGTATTCATCTCCCCTTTCTCCCCCTCATCACCCCTATCAGTTTGCACAACTTACATAAAAAAAGGAGAAGAAGAAAAACCTTTGCATTTGCAGACAAAAATCAAGGTGGGATTCTGCCAGAGGGCCAAGCCAAAGGGGCCAAGAGGGAAATGGCTACTATAGTGGCTACTGGAACTTTGGTGCGGGGAAAAACCAAACAATTTTTGGTCCGAATGAACTTTTTTCTTTTCTTTTTTTTTTTTTTTTTGTGTATTTTGAACGACGCTCAGTTTATGAGCGGGTTATTTTGATTAATGTTCTTACAACTGGCAAAAGGGAAAAACGAGAAGTGCAGTTAGCTGTTACAGTTGGCAAGAGCTAAAGTGGGATAAAAAAAAAAACCAACCAAATCCAAAAAAAAGAAAGGCAAAAAACAGCAAACAAACGAACTGAGCAACAATTTATAGGAGTTTACTGAGTTTATAATGAGGCATCTTTTATGATAAAGTTGAAAAGGTTTAGAAAAGTGGCGGAGCCAACACATATAAAAACAAAAAAAAAAAGAAGAAGGAAACACACAAAATGATTGAATATGGAAAGTTTAATTGCAACAAGGGAAAACCACACGATGAAAGAGAGAGAGAGATTTGAGAGAGAGAGAGAGAAGTAAAGGAGAGATTGGGACAGGACTTATTGCGGGTGGGTATGCTTTTGTTTGTTAACCAAAGTTAGCTCCAGGGATCGATAGAATGGTTTTTCCAACTACATTATACAAAATTCGTATCTTGAAACACACAATTAAGTGTTGTGGTTCGTCGTGTTTAAAAACTAAGTCAATTAGAATAAAAAATATTGACAGGATTTTTAGAAATAGGTTCGATTGTTAAGTTATGCTATATAATTTGTTAGATAGATATGTTATATAACTATATTTATTCATCCTCTTGCTACTCCTTCTTTAAATTCGGTGTGATCTTATATCCTTATTAACTTTTTGTTTTTATTCTAAACATCATTTTTAAGTCCTTAAGGTAAAGTAATTAAACAGCATAACCCTTTATCAAATATACGTAGATCAGGAATAAGGTTAGTATTTGTATATATATATATTAACATATACTTCTCTCCTATGGACTTCAATGAGATTCCCTTTTCAGTTGTGCAATTTTCTGGGAATGTATTTGGATAACCTTTGGCAACCTTTTTTCTGAAGAACTGCTTTCGAGTGAGTCTCTACCCTAGCATCTTCAATTACAAATTGTTTGTCCGGGAGTCTCATTTTACGACTGGCATTTTTAATTAGTCAGCAAAGGAGAAAAGGCTCTCTGACATCAAATATATATATGTCTGTTTGTTTGTCTGTCTGTCTGTATGTCTGTCTGTATGTGTAGATATATATTTCGTACAACAATTTGTCATTTAAATTGTTAATGTCATTTGTGCTTCATTCGTTGACATTTTGTACCCAAGTTGACCCCTAATGCCTTAAGCTCAGCTCCATCAACTTGATCGACCTTTTTTTCTTTTCTCTTCATGTTTTTGGGCTCTTGTTCTTGTTGTTGATGTGGTGGTGTGTTGGTGTTGGTGCTACTGTTACTGTTTTGGGGGCAAAAATATCTTTGGCATTGTAAAGACTTTTTGCATGCTTATTGACAACTTGTAAATAATTTGGACTTGACATGAGAACCTCCTTCTGCCTTGGATTTGATGACAAAACTTCGACTGCCTAACTTTTGGATGCCTTTAGTTGCCGGATTTCTTGGATTGATGACTGACTGTGATAAGTTTGACAAGCACTTTAATAATGGGTGACAAATTCTGTTGATTTGACTTAAAAGTCATGCTGTAACATATTTAACATAAATTTTTTTTGAATCTTCAAAAAAGTGTTGAATGTTTTAGGATATTTTTTTTTGCTTACTTTTTGTCTTTCAACTTTGGAACATCGAATGCATAAATCATTTTTCTGATTTGTTCAAGATCTAATCTTAGCTTATATCTTTGAAAGTTGTATCAAGTGCGTTTCTTGGCGCTCAATTTGAGACCATTTAAAGCTTTAGCAAAAATGTAGTTTACTTTTAAAGTACTAATCAACAGGAAGCTAGCTACCTTAAATGAGTTTACAAGGGGATATCCTGCCCATTAAAGCATATTTAAGTAAAAACTGACTTTCGTTGTGTGAGAGCTTAGTTTGCGATATCGAACCCATTAAGAGGTTCATTTATCCTCAAACAACTCTCATTACAAGCCAAAAATTGTCATCTGTTCCATCAAACAGTCCATTTGGCAAAGAATTTCCATTGCACACAGGGCCCCCTCCCCCCAGCTCCCAGATGCCCTTTGCTTCACTCCTGTCAATTCCTCACTTTGCTTACTTATGTGTATACGTACGTATGTAATACATACATACATACATATACCTGTGAGAGTAGACAAGTAAAGTGAAGTGGGTGACAGTGGCTAAGAAAATTTTACACATGACAGCAGGTAGCTGCTGGTAACAGGGCAGTCAAGGACATCGAAAGGAAACCAAACAAAAACCTGGACAAGGAGCACACGTGTAGATAAACAAATTGTTGGCAAACTTGATGCTCTCCACTGTCTCTCTCTCTCTCTCTCTCTCTCTCTTTCTCTGTCATTCCCCTTCTCACTCCTGCTCTGCTTCTCTTTACTCTCTAATGCATTAAATCTGCAAACTCTGTGGCAAAAAGTTAGATAAAGAAACATCAAATATTTAACACATTTTGGTAAAAAGTGTTTTTAACCCTCCGTACTACATACACTTTAGATTGTCACCAACCAAAATATTTGCAATTTTCATACCATTTTATATAACATTTAGCCAAGTTTAATACAAATGCTACCAAGAAGTGAAAATCCAATCCAATTAAAAAAAGAAATGTTTAGAACTCTTAAGTTTCCAAATCAAGTAAAATGATCTAAAGATTATTATGCCAAGAGTCGAAATATATGATCAAACGGAGGGTTAAACATTAAAAGAAAAGAAAAACTTTAACATATTCTTGCTTTTATTTTTTGTTTTTCGTTTTCCCTATGCTAATCCAATTTTGTATTTTCTAGGACAAACCATAGTCGCGCAATAAAAGCGTAAAATTGCAATGCAATATGGATTCACATCCTTTATCACTTTACCCCTCCCCATCCGCTACTCACCATTGACATTCCCAGTTGTTCCATAGTCTCATTTTACTACTCTCCAGTTCTATAGAGAAACGATTCCTAGTTCTATTCTATACGCATCCTTAAATGAAGTGTGTGGCATACTGAATTGAGGTAGGTCTCAATAACTGTGCGGGTATGTGTACGCGTCTATATACATGTGTGTGTGTGAGTGTGTGTGAGTGTGGATAAGGTCCAATAAGCGTTTTTGCATTTTCATTTCACTGAACTCATCGACGTCCAGTTAGAGTTGCTCGCATATCGGTTTTATTGAATACAGGTTCGAGTTTCATTTGGAAAAGAGAGAAACAGACTTTGGGAAAAAGAGCAATGACAATGGGCAAGGCTTCATCTAAAATTGCCTATTGTGTATACCTTTACCTATATATGATTGTGTATTGTGCATTTGGTACTATCTAGGTACCCAAGTATCGAGTATTGGTCCATAGAGAGACAGACAGAGAGAGAGAGATAGAGAGAGAAAGGTCTTATCAAAAGACTGCATTCCAGTTGTTTTCACATAATTGCATGAGACAGAAAAAATGAAAAACTAGAAAAAGGTAAAACACTTTGTTAGAACTCTCAACATAGAATCATTAATTTTCCATTGCAAAGATTTTAAAAGTTTTTTTTCAACAGTTTAAACGTTAACTAAAAACTAAAACTCTGTGGTAATAACTGGTAATGACATTACTATACACAAAAAAGGAACTTTAAAGTTAAACCATTTTATGCTCAATTTAAACAATTTCTAAACTATTTCGATTACATTTGGGTAGTGGGATGGTAGAGATTGGCATAAACCAAATTTGCCACACAATTAAAGTTAATATTTCTGGGAAATACGTTTTTATACTAAATTGCTAACAATTTTCTTTTCAAACCCAAACCCTTTACGATTTTCTTTCGTTTTGTTGCTTACGTCAATCATTTTGCACTCATAGCAAAAATGTCAGCAATTTTCTTTACTTTTAGTCTTTATGTCTCCTTGTCTTTTTCGATTGGTCCTTTTTCTTCATGTCAGATCCTTGGACATGTTCTACAGGGCAGTTAATGCGGAGCCAAGTTTTTATTCCTTTTTAGCCTTCTTTTATTTTATTTTTTTTGTATGTGTGTGTGTGTGTGTGTTAACTGGAAAAAATTGATGCACAATCAGAGCCATTGGCAGCAGCAAAAATAATAAAAAAAAAAAAAGAATGAGAGATGAAGGTACCAAAAAACAAGAAAAATGGAATGACAGACAGCAGACAGATAGATGGGATATATCTATATATGGAAAAGAAGATGGAATAAGTCCAATGCGCGGCATACCTGACTGACACATTGACAATTGGCAAGTGAGAGAGTGCAAGCAGAACCAAAATTGGCACACTGATAAACATGAAATTCATTGCCTTTACTTTTAACATCATTATCAACATCAGGATTATCCTGTTTGTTATTATCATTATCATATGCTCTCTACCTACCTCCCTACCTCCCTCCATCCCACTTGTCTGTCAAAAATTGCACTCGAATGCACATTTTACTTTGGTTTCTCAAATGCCATAAGAAAAGCAGCAAACGGCAGTTTGGCAAAGATTGTTGACACCAACGACAACCAAAAATGGGCGGCAAATGGAAATGCATTTTTCTTGGCACATATCCAGTTGGGATTTAACTCAAAGATTTATTATTTTATGTATAAACATTTATAGAACAAAAGAACAATCAACCGAATAAGACGATTTCCGAAATATCAGCGATTATTAAAGAATTTTCTCTAAACATATTTACTTAAAAGATAATATTTAGCGAGGAGAAAAGAATATATAAAAAATTGTTATAGATATAAAACTTTAAAGGGTTTGAAATGAACCAAAGGATTTATTATTCTCTGTAGAATTAGAAAAATTCTCACTTATTTAGAAACAATTTCTTCATATCTCTTATCAATTGTTCCTTGTTTTATATGTAGGACTTTTTTTTTGTAACCACTGTATACATAAATTTTATCAATTTATTTTGCTATTAGAGCCAAATACTATTAAAAGCCAAATTTGTGCCTGTGTGTTCAACTGTGCGTATGAGCAATATACATAATTGCATAACTATTTTGTTTTTAATGCATTTTAAATAAATTGTTTACCATCTACATAAGAGAGGAAAAGAAAAAACCATAAGCTTTCAATCAAAATCAATCAATGAGGCTTAAAATTAAAATGAAATCATAGAAAATACTTTTGTGTCTCTGAACTGAAATATATAAAATGTTAAAAACTAAATGGGAAAATCAAATGACAGGACGCTGCATTAACAAGCCATATAAAATCTGCCACTAACCTAACCCAAATTGAAAGACTTTGGGTCTCTGGCATTTTTATTGTTGCTCCGAAAAAAAAAGGAAAAAAGAAAAGAAATCTTTTGAAGTAATGCTCACTCATTTTACGTATTGACCTTTGCCACCCACTTCCTCACCCCTTTCAATCTGGTCAACACATGTGGGTAAATGAACGAGTGAATGCCGTATGTTTGTTTGTTTGTTTATTTATTTCCTGTTTTGGCCCACCTCTTTAATCGTTAAAGTTGGATGACCTTGAAAGTTTTGTTTAATATTGTTGGTGTTCCTTTTGCTTTTATTGTTAATGGCAAGTACGAAGTGATTATACTCTATAACTATTGTATACTTATGTATGGCCATTAAAAGAGAATTTTTTTTGTTTTCATGATTACCTTAGGTCAAATATTAGGGTAGCTTAAAGTCGTCAAACCGGTCAATTGTTTTTTGTTTTTATTTCTGCTGTTTTGGTTTTCTAGCTAATGTTTGTTTTCCATTTGTGCCTCAAACAAAATCAATTTGTACAACTAATTAATGATATCGCATTTTATTTGTATGAATATTGGCGCTTGTGTCCCATCTAATTTGCTAAAAGCTAAAAAGAACCAGGAAAAATGGGCGGGAAAACAAAAATATATAAAGAAAAAACGAATAAAAAAGGAAACCCGAATCATTGCCAATATTGTCTAAGCCAATTTTGGAGAGGATCTACACAATTGTGCTCTTTTTCACTTTAGTGTTTAGATTTCATACATGGTTTGAATTTGATTTGATTTGATTGATTTGCTTCACTTGGTATTCTCTCTCTCTATCTATCTATCTCTCCATCTCTGTGTCTGTCGCTTTCGACCATTTGCCACTAGAATTTGAAACAAATCAGAAAGTTGTCTTCTTTTTTTTTTTTTTTTGTTTGCCAAATTGCTATGCAAGTGCTGAGTTTTTTTTTTTTTATGTTTGCAATTGTTAGAGCCATAGAATTTTAAATTGCTTTCGAGTGGGTTGTTTGAAAAGTTGTGCAAATTGCATTTTCATTTTTTATTTGTTTCAATAATTGATTGATTGATATTGGTTGACCTCTTGTAAATAAATTTCAAAAGTTTACAATTTCAATTTTTTTTTTTTGTTGTTTCATATTTGCATATCTAAAATCTATATCTATATATCTTATAAACTGCAAATTCAATTTACCAATATTCATCATATGAATAGATTTTATCGTTCAAATATATTCAATATTTGTTAAAGTCTATTTCTATAATGTTTCTTTTTTATTGCCACTTTTATCTTAATATATGCCATTTATTTTCATTTTATACTTAAATTCCATTTGGTCATTCAATCATTTTGGCATTTTTTATATCTACGTTTTTGGCAATTACTGTCTGGCCAACACAAAAAAAAAAAAAAAAAAAAAAAAACCTCTATGACATAGTATAACAAAAACTAAAACCATTATCCTCCTTATATAAATCCATGAAATTCTCAATCAACAACTAATATAAACTAATGTTCAACTTGCCACTCAGACTTTCTATCTACCATCTTAATAGTAGATATATATATGTATGTATGTAGCATCTGTTCCTTTTGGAAAATCAACCATTTTTCCATCTGTTTCCATACATCAATAAGCTTTTTGTTTTTGCTGAGGCACTTAATTAAACATTTCCGTTTTCAACTGACTAGTTGGTTTTTCTTTTTTTTTTTTTTTTCTGGTTCACAGTCTGAAGAAATCTTATTGGCCCACAAGATTAGCGTCTCAATATTAAAGAAATAAAATGCTTTTATGCGTCCAACAGAGTGCTTACCAAAAATGTAATAAGGCATTGTTATGGCCTAGAAATTTGGCATTTTTGCCTTTATTCCTTATCTGACCCTGACTCTGGTTTAGTGTGTACGTGTTGAGAGTTTGATTGAAAATCTATTGCCTGCCAATCCACCCATTCGCATCAATGTGACCAACTTGCCCGTCATAAAAACTAAAAGAGGACATCAGCATTGGCAGCAGCATCAGTATCCAAACTAATTTTATACAGATATACATACATATATATATATCTATATAGAATACACCCACTAGCCCAAAACCTCATTTGTAGGCAAAAGTGCTTAGTCCATTGGGTCAAAGTGGCGCCCCCAAGTAATGCACTGAGAAAAAAAACACAAAAAAAAAACTATTTCAGCATTTTCTTGTTAGACCTTTTACAGGCATTAGTTTAACCGTTATTTGGACCACAAAATCGTAAGCAATATCTGTTTTAACTGAAAAATTGTTTAAAAATTTAAAAAAAAAGTGAAAAAAAATTTGTGGGTATCATAGTTTGGTACTAGGAATCTAGAAATTTATAAAATATCAATAAATTCTTTTCGATTTGTTAAATTTTTTTAAAAAGAATTCTTAATTACTCTTAAAAACTAACAAAAGTCACCTGAAAATCAATATGCTTTCTATAAGAAGTTAAATTTTATAGAATATTGATTGTTAGGTGGCGCCACAGAGGTTTTTTTTTAATGGTTTTCATGAAAAAGTTTACTTTTGTCTCTTTGGAATAAAGTTCTTAACCAACTGCTCTTAGTGATCTTTCCATTAGAGTGGTCTTTTAGTCTTTTTATAATAAAACTTATTGAAAACATATTTAAAGCAAAGATTTTTCATAGTTCCATTAAAAATTTTCTCAATTTCAATTCAATTTAGTTGTCATTTCTCTTATTGTCAATATATTTTTGTCGCAGTGCGTTTTCAATCTCTATAGCAAAACGCAACGATTGCAATTGTGAAAAGCACACACACACACACAAAACAAACGCGGGAACAGACGTCCATTTGGTGTATATATATGTACAGTTATATACATATATATATATATATCTGTATGTTTGTATTGTGTGTATTGACTATATAAAAACTTTGCCAGTACTCAATAAAGTTGAACTGTTTATGGACTTTGGCATTGATTGTCGGCAAGGGAGAAGGAGGAGTTAGAATAGAAGATGGGGGCGTGTCTCGACATTCGCCACTTGGCACTCGCCATTCGATTAGATGCGTTTCGATTTTATATATATATATATATTTTTATTTTGATTGTCGCAAATGTTGCGTAAAAAAGTAACAAAATTAACGGTTAAGACGTTTTCCATTTAGACTTTTTGATTCTTCGTTTTTCCCTTGGTAACTTTCATAATTTTGTTTGCTTACATCTCATGAGGAAAGAGAGGATAAGGGCGGTGTGAATTGTTTTCATGAATAAATTCATCAAAATCAAGTGAAAACTTTTTGAAGGAAACTTTGCTTTAAAATTCATTGCATTGCATTGCAATCGAAGCGTTTGCTTGCTACTTCTTGTCATGGCAATAGGAAGGGCGTTGCGATGCGATGCGATGCTTTGCTATGCGATACGAGTCGATGGTTGATGATGTCTCATCAATATGAAGGGCAAAGGATTCTCTATCTCTCTCATACTCGCTTCACTCTCTCTTCCTCTCTCTCTTTCTCTCTATCTTTCTCTATGTCTCGCAGTCTCTGAGCATGGCATCTCCCGCAGTGGCTTCAGCTTTCGACATTGAGGGTATTTGTCAGAGACAGACTTACAATTCCCCAAATGATAGTCATGTGGTGGCGGCAACAGCGGTAGCTGGGTTCAGGGTGTGGCACATGGATTTTGCTTTGCTACGTGCCTGGATATATAACAGAGTCTGGACTTTTGTTGCCTTAGCTTTAGCTTTGACTTTGACGTTGGATAACTGCATGCACTGCGGCACAATTTACTTGTTCACATTTATTACATGCAATTTGGTTGGCCCAGTGGTGTTGCTTTATGTTGTTGACTCTATGAACACCCCTCGCTTAAACCTCACATTCTTCCCTCACGTGTTTACTGAAGACTGTTCACTCACTTACTCTTCTCCTATCTCTCTCGTCTTCTGCTTCTCCCAAGTGAAAAATACCAGAGAGATGTGTTAAAGTTTTAAAGTCATTTTATCTATTTCAATATATTTTTCCTTCAATCTATATATTTATTTAGTTGTAAGTATGAGATAATCTTTGCTAAAGATTATTTTACTATCATTTAGTAACTCATAATATTTAAAATTACATTTTATATTTAAAATATATATGTATATATTGTATTTCTATTTCATATTCGACTCTTGGGCTTTCAATTCATTGGAATTTCAATTCTTTTTGTTATTTTTTTTTTTTTCTAGTTCATAAACTAAAATTGTTGGCTTTTATCTTATGTGTATGGGAACTCAACTAGCCAATTCAATTCAATTTGTGCGTTTCCTTTGGGGTGGGAAGCGGGGGAGCACCTTAAGGTGATATGCTGTCCATTCATAAAACTTTTACTATGTTTGCTATAACAACAACAACAACAAAAACGAATATAGTGCAGATGTTAGAGAAACAAAAAGTGACGACTTAAAGATACCCTTATGCTGTTAAATAGAATATGTTAATTAACAATTGTCTAATTAAGAATTAATGGCATTATTAAGTTTTAAATCTTTTTGCATTTAAATGAGTTTAATATTATTATATTTATAGGGTATTAACAAAATAAAAACAACAAGTAAAAATGTATTAGGCTGGCTATTTTTTCATCAAATATTTTCACAAGTTTGTTTTTTGCTTTGTTGCTTTTTGGCAATTGGTGTGTTTGTGTGTGTGTGTGTGTGTGTGTGTATGTTCCCCTCATTTGCTGTGTGTTCTTTAGTATTTAGTACATCTGTGGGACCCCATACAATATTTGTCTGTATATTTAGCGTAATGTTTTTTCTTCTTCTTCCTCATTTGCTGTTATTGTTGTTGTTCTTGTTGTTCTTTGCCTTTTGTGCAAAAGAAATATCCATAAATAACTGCTTCGATTTCTTTTCTTTTGGATATTGGGGCAGCTTCAAGTAGTGTCGACAACTTTATGAGCCCAAGAGTCTGACAAGCCAAACGAAACAAAGTGATGTGGAGGTGCAAAAGAGAAGAAGAAGGGATATAGTAGATGGGAACGGTAGAAGGTGGAGGCACATGAAGGTGGAAGTACAAGCAGCATTTCAGCCTCTAAACAAAATTTTTTTTTTCTTTTCTTTTTTGTTGATGAATTCGACAAATATTGACAATGTGCGTGCCAAATACAAAATAAATCATAGTCGTTTTTCTTTTTTGCTTTTCCATTTTCATTCTTTTTTTTTTTTTTCTTTGGGTTTCTTTTTGTTGTTGTAGTATTTATTTACATGCCGGAAGAACGACAAAACAAAAATGAAACGAAAATGAAAACGATGCACGTCATCAACAGCTCGTTTTTCCTTCTTTCTGGTTTTTTGGAGGAGGAAGGCAGGGGCAGTCATGATGTGTAGGCGTAAGATATCGGGGGATACTGAGTTCTACTCTAGGGAAATGAAATGAATTTAGATTATATGGCATGGCAACTACTTGGGCAATTGCTTTCTATTAGTCTTAACCTCAGTGGAAATAAAGCGAAAAGAGAAAAAAGTTTGAAATATTTGTGTTAAATATTTATATATATATATCTGGTATATAAAAAGTTTATTTTTGGCTAATGATTTGTTTGTAGCTTATGATTTTAAAATGGTTAGGAAATTAGCTTGCTTTCTAAATAAATTGCATATGCAAAGGTAATAAGTTGGAAAAAGTTTTCCAAACTATTTGAGAATGTGATTGGACAAATAACAACAAAACAAAGCTCCAAATAATGTCAACCAAAGAAATTAGCTTAAAAGGATTGTGACTGAAAGATGTTTATTCTATATAGAAGATTACAAAATTTATAAAATTTAGCTTAAATACTTACAAACATAAGAATATAGAAGTGGGAATTTTAATTATTTTTTTATATATTTCTCTTACTTGTTTACCTAATTCTTATATGTATACTTATATATATTATATAAAGTCCTATCATTGGGATATGTTTTTTTTTTGCCTTTGGTATTTCAACTTTCATTAGTTTTCTTTTAACTCATTTTCATTTAATTTCTTTTTCTTCTTTTTTTAGTTATACTTTGTTTTTAAGTATCTTTGATATAAATTGAGACTGCTGTTTTTTTCCTTTACTAATTATATTGAATCTTCTTATCTACTATGTTTTCTTTTTTTTTTTCTTCTTCTCTATTTTATTTTATGCCCTTGGCATAAGTTTTATCATAAAATTAACTAAATTGACTTCTCAATTATCGCTACCCAATATTAATTAGTTTTCTTAGGCCACTTAAACTTTGTGTAATCTCAAGTGGCATATTTATACTGCTTTGGGTATTCTCATTCTTTCTCTCAACTTAAGTTTCTCAAGTCTAATTCAAGTCTCTTACCATCTAACCGTATCGTCATTATAGCCAGCCAAATCAATGAGCCTTGAATGTTGCCAATTTTATTGCGCTTCAAATTCAAAATTCATGTTAGCTCTTTTCACTCTCTAGCTCTCTCTCTCTCTCTCTCTCTCTCTCGTCTTATAGACACACCCTCTTGATCTTGTTCTTGTTTCCTTCTATCAATTTGAATACAAAGCAAATTAGTTACGCCTAATTTGCAATTCATTTCAGGCAACAATTGACTTTGCTTATGATACAATTTCAATTTGAAGTTGATGTATGCTTCTCCTTTATACATACATATGTATGCCTTCACTTAAAAGACAAGGACTACAAGGATCAGTCTCTCTGTTTCGAGCTGATAAAATTAAAGCCTGCCGGCATCATTTAAGATGACAAAGGCAACAAAAACAATTGATGAAAAAAAAATTAAATTAAATTAAATTAAAAATGCTGCTGACACCAAAGTCAAGACACAAGACAAGACAAAGACAATGTGAAACAAGTGGAGTAAAGAGTCCAACAAAAGGCGACAAGAAAAGCTTAAATGAAAGGCGCAAAAGTCAGTTTAGCCTTTTGTTAGGAATAAAGTTTAAAAGGAGAGAGAAAAGCTCTGTTAGGGTTACATTTGATAATCGGACATTTAACCCCCTTCCCCCATTCAAGTAAAATAAATATATAAAGTCAAGATTTGCCCATGGCTAAGTTTAGAAATTAGTAGGTCAAGCTAAAATTTATCTTAACTTTAAATTAAATCGATTTAATCTTTATTTTAAAACTGTTTAAAGTGAAGTAGAAAAATAAATGACAATTTGTTTTATATGTTATTAGAAATTCACTGAGATTTTAAGCAATTTTATATGGATTTCTCTTTTGTTTTCTTAAGAATATTTATTAAATGCAAAGAAAACTTTTTAATGATTTTAATTAAATGCTTTCCAAATATTTTATCTGCATTTTTAAGTTGTGTTGACTCCGATGGGAAAAAAGAGCAAAGGAAATAAAAATTATATAAATTAAATTAATTTAATTCAACAACAATCCCCAAAAAACTTATCACCTGATTGAGAACAAAGGGCGGCCACTATAAAGCTAAGGTTAAATGAAGAAAAAGCCTTGGGGGTCTTACGTTTACTCGATAGTAAATCTAAATGTGAATACATTGTATAGTATACTATATAGTACATTATATATGTATATATGCATATATATATATATATATCTATATATCTAAGAAAGTGCAATTCTCATTGGTGTAGTTGCAATATTTAGGTAAAATATGCCACACTTTAACATTCTGAGACAGCATCCTCTTTTACGGTAACGTAACAGCCTCTCTCCAGGCACTCCTTTTGTTATGCCGACCTGTGTGTATATGTGTGTGCAAAGTGTGTGACTGAGTATGGTTATATATGTGTATGTGAGTGTGTGTGTTGTATAATTTAATAAGGTCTTCTTGCTGAAATGTATTGGTAAAAGGAGGAAGTTGCACACACAAACATACAGCCAAACTGACACACACAGACTCTTACGCATTGTGCACGTTTCGTACTACTTTTCGACAGGTGGGCCAAAATGGGTGGGAGAGGATACATAATTTCATTATGCTCTTGCAAATGAAAGGGTAAACCCATAACTGAAAGACCGTTTAGGGTGAAACCAACAGCTATACGTACATATATAAAGATATATACAAAAACTAGTTTAATACATTAACTAAATTACATATTTTTTTGCCATTTAAATATATATTCTTAGTGTTTGTGTGGTATTTTTCTTATTGCAACATGCAGCCACACTAATTGTGTGTTCTAAAGAGTATCGCAATTGTCTATAAATGCTCGAACTTAAAATCTATTTTTTCCTGTTTAAATTTTCAGCACTTAGTACTTTGGGCATACATATCATAATATATATATATATGTATATAGAAGCATATATTTATGTATCTACATCATTCCCATATGCGGTTAATGCTTTATTTTTGTATGTGTCTATTATGTGGGTACATTTGTTTGGATGTCTGTATGTATTTGCTCTTATAAATTACTAAGTAGCTTTTTAGTGCTGAAATGTTTTGTCGGTTAGTTTGTTGTTATACGTTATATGGTATCTTTTGTAGTTTCTTCTTCTTCTGCTCACTTCCTAGACGGGGCTCATAAATTTCAATTTATCTTTTAGCTCCATTTTCTTCACTTTATTTATTTGCAACTGTTGACAAGTGTTACATTAAGTTTAGCCTTTACTTGGACTAAAGAAGCTAAAAGACGTGTGTCCATTACAAAATGCCCTTAATAACAAATAGGGGGGAGGGGGAGGTGGAAGGGAGCAAACGGAAGGTGGTTTACTTTACTGAAAGCTGTATAAAAAGCCAAGCCAGACAACACAAAAAAAAAAAAGGCAAAGGCAAAGTAAAGGATACAAGGCGGCACTACGGTGTATCTAAATGGTTTTTCCTTTTTTATGAAATGTTGGTATAATGCGTTTTGCACAAGCTTAAGACAGGAACTGCTCTTAAAGACACTTCTAAGTGACTGACAAAAGGAAACAAGTTTCTTTCTTCTTTTTTTTTTGTGTTACTAGATCTTCTAAATGATGCAATCAAACATAAATGAATGTACAACGTATAGTTATAAGAAATGTTTCCATTTTTAATCTTCTTTAATTTAAAAATAAAGCAGCAATTGGCTTGGCCTCGTACTCAAGAATGTTACAGAAAGATAGGAATATATAAAGAGTGGGAAAGCTTAAAAGGTCTAAGAATTCCTAAAAATTGCACCTAAATATAGGTCTAAATTGGAATCCTTAACTACCAAGGAGAGGCCAGTTTCTGTGTGGTATTTGCTGTAATTAAATGTGTGGTCCTTGCTGCTGAACAGAGAAACCTTAAAATACTAATGTGTTCCTGACTGCCATCAATCGATCTTCTTTCAAATTAAATGTTGTATTTATATGATATTAATAGAAGTATATTAAAACTTACCAAATATAGAATTTAAATTGTTTATTCTGCAATGGAAGTGAAAGTTTAAATTATATTAAAATATTATATATTCATATTTAGAACTCATAAATATTTATATTAAATTTAAGAAAATTGTTTTTCTAAAGTTTGGTCATTTAGTTTTCAATTTTAAACTTATAGCTACCATTATATATATATATATATAATTTTTTTTCTTGAGGCTTAATCAATTCTTTAGTTACAGGATTACATCATCAATAGTTTCGAGTTACCTTCACCTCATGCCTCCTAACATACCCAAACCATTTAAGAAGTTTTTCATTAAAGTTAGATCCATCTGGCTAACTGCTTCTGAGTGTGTTGTGTTTTTTTTTTTTTTATTTTATTTTATGGGCACCTGCTCATCCGATCCAAGCAGCCAAGCATCCATATAGAAAAGTTCAACACTAGACAGACAACAGGCGAGAATACTAAAAAATGCGAAGGTAGAAGGAAAAGTTGTACTCATTAGCATGCGGCTATAGAAGATTGAAGAGTATGGAGGGTGAAGGCGCAGAAGGAGCTGGAGCTGGAGCAGGAGAAGTGGTTTGATGGAGGAAAAGTAGTGGTGGGTGGTGGATGAGTAGAATGTGGATGTCAACTTCTGGCTGCTTATGCGTGAGCAACTTTCAACAGCTGACAACAGTTTTAGATGGCATGGAATGAGAAACGAGAAGAAGTAAACTGGGTGAAGGAAGGGAGGGGAGGGGGGCTGGAACCTCTTGGAACCGGGGGAGGCCTTTAACCCGATACCCAAAGCCAAAAACGAAAAGTTTTTCTAACCTAAAGTCATAGTGGGAGGATATGAAAAGTGACAGAGAGAGAGAGAGAGAGAGAGAGAGAGTTGGATGGAGATTGTGATGAAGGAGGACTCTAGCAGAGTAGACCCTTTACAGATGTCGTTTTGTGGTTGCTTGTTCTCTGTCTGAGTGTGTATGTAGAGTATGTGCTTTGGATGCTCTGTCAAAACTGTTTGCACCAATGAAAACGAAATCTGTTACCATCAGAAGCGTAGTTATAACTTAAATAAAAGGGTTAACATAAACTTAATAAAGAAATTAAAATCAATTTATATTTGACTAAATTGTAAAATGTATAAAATTCTATAATTTAATTTATAGTTAGTTCATAAAGAGTCTCAAATAAAGTTTTGAAATAAATGAGATAATAATCCTTCAGGGATTTAAAATTAAAAAACAAAATTAAGCTGCTCAAAAAGGTTTAACAAATCGCCAATTGAAAGTGAAAAAGTTTTAACTTGTTTTTAAACAATATACTCAATAAATGAAAGATAATGATAGATCTATTCTTATACAATTGATAGGTTTTCAATTTGGTTTACTACACCCATGAAACTAATGCCACACTGAGAGAAATGTTCAACCAAATATTAACTAGTTGAAATTTTTGATTCCATAATGCAATTTATAGTTGTTGAAATTATGTTTAAACTAAGAATTTGTCTACAAAAGTAAAGAAAAGTTTGTTTGTCTCTTTGTTTGTTTGTTTGTTTGCTTGTTTTGTTGGTCTATTTGGCTCAGTGTCTCTTAGTTGGCAGACAAGTTGAGTGCAATTCACATGCATAGTTTTTCGAGTGCAATTAAGTGAAATTCCTATTAGTTAGTTAGAGGAAGATGAAAGGAGAAGAAGAGAAACATGTGCCAAGCAGCGAAAAGTATTAGCTAAAGGATGCGATGACACACAAAAACCAAACTTGGACATGTATAAAGAAATGAAGAAGATGGCAACGAAGGCAATGCGATGATGATGGGATTTGATAGGGTTTGATGTGTGTGTGTGTAGTAGTAGAAGTAGATGGTGGTGGTGCTTGGGATTAGAAAGTTGTCGTTGGCTCTGGTCCCAGTTTGATATGGTGAGCGAACATGTAACACGCGTTCGCATACAAAGCATGTCATTAAAAGTTCCTTCTCCTATATAGATATAAAGATATATATATATATATGTATATCTTGCCCTATGATTCCATTGGATGGATGATTGCCCGAAAACAACCGACAACTAATGCTTTGGCAATTTTCTTAGTAGTTAAGAACATAACAAAATAATATTAAATGAAAATGACAAGCAATCAGAATGAGAAATGGAAATACTCATTTTATATGAAATACTTGTAAATATTTCCATACTCGTTTCATATGACAAATTTATTATTAAAAATTGTTTGATTGAAATTGAAATTTCTTTGAATATGCAGTAATATTAATATTTTATTTAAATGGTTTTATTTAAGATCAAATTTGAACATAATATCCGATTTAAAGGCCACAATGAAACCAAGAAACCAACAAACTGGGCCATCATATAATAAAAAAGTAAACGACCCAAGACAAAATAAAACGAAAATATGTTTGCACAACTGAGACGGGTTGGTTTGGTATACGCTACGCTCTGGGATTGGGATTGAAACTGGATGGGAATGGGGTTCTGGTTCATGTTCATGTCCATTTTAATGGCATGGCAAGGCATGGTATGGCCTGGCCTGGCTTGGCTTGGCTTGGCCTGTTGGCCACATCCGTGGCGGACATTCTCATTTAGTATATCCAATTCCATTAAAATCAATTTGTCTATTTATTTAACCGATAATCTGCTAAAGCTTCTCCCACTTGGGTCCCCTCTTTTTGCCATTGCCTTCTTGGTTAGCGTTGTAAAATTTTGCACCATCAAAAACCTTTACGAAAGGACACAGAAACTGAGACCAAGTCCAGAAAGAGAGACGGTGACGTTAGCGGAAAGTAGAAAATTGTACCTGTCCATTGACAGTCTCACTTAAAGTGTGTCTGTATATGTGTGTGTGTGTATGGATGTATGGGTGTGGTGTTGATGATGGGCAAATTCAGTTGGACACCTTTCGTCGTAGCTTCTAATTTGTCAACATCTAGGCCAGGCAAAATGTTTTAATTTGCTGCTCCAAGTCGATTTATTATTAAAAGTCTGTGGTCAATATTTGATTCTAAATGGTAGACCAAAAGTCTCATCAATATATATATATATATTCTGAAAGATATATATATAGTGTGGTCGGAAAGTCAGGTGCTTTGTCGTAGTTTTTATGACACTATTAACATCATTGTATGCGTGTGATTTATGGGTAAGGTGGGCACAGTTTCTTTCCGCCATAAGCGTGTCCTGCTCGTCCTTACATCCGCTTGCCGCGCACTTGAACTATGATGCCTTTTCTTCTGTTCGGAGCCTAGACTAACATTTTTTTTATGGCCAAGTCATAAAAATTGACTCAAGCGGTGGCAAAGTAGGTCTACATAAAAACCATTACGGCAGTTAACCCAACACACAATACAAAAGGACCAAAGTGCCAGGCAGCTGCGTTGATTTTGACATACGAGAAGCATTAATTTTTATATATATATATGTGTATATATGTATATATGTATTTAAGCATGTGCTCCTTAATTATATTTGGGGTAGGTAAAATTTTGGACATCCGGTTTTTGTTATTCGATGCCTTCAGTGTCCATTAAATACTTGACTTCAATTCAAAAAGAGAGAAAAAATAAACAGCTTCCCATTTTTCCCTTCTTTTAATAATCTATTCAAGGATTTTAGTTCTTGTTTTTATGATATTGATAATCTGTTGGGGGGGAAAAATTTGATTTCTATTTAATGAGAATATCTACCATAATTTAAAGATTATTGGCATAGATAAGCGAATTTAATGTTTATAGATGAATATTTATGGTAAATTGGTCTTTAATTTTATATTTTATGTGGGGTTTTGCATATAAATTATAATTTAAATCAATTGCATTTGAAATTTTAAAGAATTTCATCTTTTTTTTATCTTTTTAATTTTAACAAAAGATTTTTCAAGAATGTAATGGAGCAAGTTAATTTAAAATTGAATCTGATAGCAAACAGCTTTTATATAAAAGTGCTTGGGTTATATAGCAACTAGCTGTAGGAATAATTTTATACATCAGTTTTTTATATATGCATTATTATTTCTTTAAGCACTGCGAATTTTAATGGCTAAAAGTGGATAATCTTCTCCATGGAAGAGTTTGATGGGTAAAACCAATTTTAAAGCATGCAATTGGCGAATTTGTTGCTTTTTGTCTGTTAGTCAAATGAAAAAAAAAAAAAGAAAAGACTGAAAATCGATTTGATCTTCAATCAGCATATTGCTTTTTGCCACGTTTCTTAATGGCCTAACGCGCTGCGTTTGCCTACGTTTGAAGTGTGTTTCTTTTTTTTCCTACTCCATTTCTGTCTCTCTCTTTTTCTCCGTGTCTCGACTCTACATCAATCAAATGGGCGTTGGAGCCACTTAACAAACGCAGAAGCAGCAGAAACTCGAAAGTGGGCAACCAGTGGACTTTGGCCAGAAGGAAAGTAGAGTCAGCCGCTCTCCCCTTCTGCTCCAGTGAGTTCGTTTGGCAAAGTTGACAGAATTTCTCCCTCTCATCTTCATCTTGTTCTTCTTCTGCTGTCCGAGACTTGGTCACTTGAAGCGCAAATAATTGAAATTAATAAATTGAATTTAATTGAAAAGCATTTGCGAGCCAACTTCAAGGCACTTAAAGACAGACTCGCCAAGAGTCAATGAGTTGTGAGTTTTCAGTTCAGTTGAGCATTATTCTACGGTTTTCCTTTTCTTTTTTCATATATTTTTCTTTCGCTTTTTTTCTTCATCAATTTCATTTTGTGTCTCTTTAAGGCTTGAGCTCCTGCGTTTGGCGCCATATTCTTTACTGGTCTGGTCTGGTCTGAGCTGGGCTGGGCTGGGCCAGGCGTCTCGACGTTTTCCTTTCCATTTCAATTTCCGTTGCACTTTGCTTTTTTGCATAAATCTTTTATAGCCTGGTATGGATATTTTAAGCAACACTGACTGGTAAATGTTTTATTGTTTTGGTTTGTTTTTTTTTTATTCTTTTGCTTTTTTTTTTTTTTTTTTTTGAAAGGACAAACAAAACGATGCTAATCGTCAGCTGTGCTTATTCAGTGAGCCATGAGAGCACTGACTTCTATGCTTTCTTTGCTTTTTTTTTTGTTTTTTGTTTTTTTGTTGTTTCCTCAACGTCTAGTACCATTCATCCAGCTCCATTCAATTGTGCAATTTACTGTTTATTTTTGTAGAAAAACACACAAAATAGAACCAAAAATGAAAAAAAACAAAAAAAAAAAATGGTAAACGTAGGGAGAGGGGCAGGAAATAGAGCAAGTGAGTGAACTCACAAATGAACTCACAAAAAGTTGACTAACAATTCACCCATTTTTTTCCCTCTCATCTCTCTTGCACTTGTTAAAACTTGTTTAAGCCCAAAAATTGTTCTGCTAAATTTAATTTATGCACTTGCAACTCGTCCCTATACACACACAGACACACACACACACACACATACAAATAATAATAATGAAAACCGCACGCTGCACAACATGGCGTATGCTCAATATGCGCTTGTGTGTGTGTGTGTGTCTGTGTGCTAGCAACTTTATTTTTGGTTTTGCTATGCGAAACAAAATGGGTTTAGCTTGAAGCATTTAATCTAGTGTAAAGAGAATTCATTCTATAGTTTAATCCATTTCTAGTTACAGTTTTCTTTTTTTTTTTTCACAAACTTCTATATAGTTTCCAATTAGCGAGAAATTGCGAAAGAAATCAAACCCAATATTCAATTAGTCGTTGGACTATCAATCAAGTCAAGTTTCATCCATCAAACTAACCAAAGAACAAGACAAAAAAAAAAAAACAAAAAGCAAGCAAACAAAAAACGCTCCACTTTTTGACTTTTATAATGTTTCTAAATACCCTTGCTAAAATATATTTTAAATTTACTCAAAATTAAAAACTTTTTTTCTGTTTAATTCTATACTCAAATATTTTGATTACCCTTTTAAATTAAAGTTACCAAGATCAGATCATCCTTAGATACATTAAGACAAAGAAAAGTACAAAATTTTGTGATATTATCCTTATTTTATCTAAGCTTATCAACTTGTTAAATGTCGGTATATGTATATACCTATATATATGTTTAGCTTTAACTCTTATTTTTCTTTACAAGTAATTTTCAACATAATTTTCACCCAACTTGACAGCTCATAAGCTGTCTGCTTTCAATTCGTTATATTCTACCACTCCTCTCCTTGGTATAACACCGCATCGCTTTGGCCAACAGACTGAATCAGTTAAATAAGTTGGGCCATATCAGTCTGTCAGCAGACGTGTTGTCTTAATTATATGAAATTTTGATAAGGTTCTTCTTTTTCATTTGCCGCCTAAAGGCTCCTTTTTTTATATTAATTGTTTTTTATTATATTACGTTAGTATGTACGAGACTTTTCTGTGTGTGTGCATATGTGTTTAGTTATCTAAAAGCATTTTTGATTAATCGGTTTTAAGGATGTCGGGAGAAAGCAACGGTGATTTATTGGCCAGATTCACCTGAAACTGCGAGGAATTGGTTTTGCTTTCTCAGTTTCTTTCTTCCTTTTTATAAGCAATTGATTGCCTGAACTTTATCATAATGCCGCGTATGTCTTTGTGCGTGTGCGTGTGTGGTGTAGTGGGGTATAGCACGGGTGTGGCGTGGTGTAGTGTGGTATATGTGTGGGTGTGTAGGCCATAGAAAAGTTAGCTCCCTTTTATCATCATCCTCCTTCCAAAGAGTGGCGACAAAAAGCGGCTTGCCGGAAATTTTGCAGACAGGCAAAAAGTTTTTCTTGCAACCATCATCGTCTTGGTTATATTCATGGGTTAAAGGGGAGGAAGGAGTGCGCGGTTTTTTTGAAAACTTTTTGCCAAATTCCAAATTGCCTCTCTCACACTCAAAGTATGTGTGTGTCTGTGTGTGTGTGTGAGTGTGTGTTTCAGCTTCTTATTTTTGACTACGACCTTTCCTCTCCTTCTCTACCCTAAACTACAAGAATTAAAATCTATTCCCATGTAGTCTTAACAATTTAACATTTTTGTTTTCTTTTTCCTTAACTTTTTTGGTTTTTTTTTTTCTCTTTTAAATAATCCAAAAAATTTGCATTAAAATATTTGTAACAGAATTTCCTTTCAAGTGAAATGTAATTTGCATTCCCTTTCTCAATCATCTTTTTACTGTCATTCTGTTTCCGTTTGTCGTCGCTGTCAAGTCAAATAATTTTGGCTCTTTTGCCAAAGACAAAATGTGACTAAATTAAAATTAAACGTTTGCCAAAATGTCATACACATTTACAGGCTAAAAGTTTTTACCCTGTTTCACTCACTTTGATTGCAGTCAAGTTTTCAGCCATTTCCCCACCATTTTGCTTATATATTTTACTTTCCTTTCGTTTTTTTTCCGCCTTTTTTTTTTTTTTTTTTTTACAAAGTCATCCACACACGCGTACACTCACGCGTACGCAAGCGAATTTTTGATTTGGCTGAAAAAGTGAAAGCCATCAGTTTTATGACACAGTCAAAAATGCATGCAGTCATGTGTGAGTACTTCTTGATCTGACACTTAAATTTTTATAAGGTAAACGAAAGCTACATATAGGCGGCAGCAATAGAAAGAAAAATACTTTACTTTACTAAATTTCAATCAGAGAATGTTTTGTTAAAAAATTGAATATAGTTTTTTAGGCAAACGAAAAGTGTTTCTAACAATCCTATTAATAAGAAGCCTAAACTTTAATTGTATATAATTTATACGACAAATTCAAAGACTTTTCGATTATATATACAAATTTTAATCAATTTTTTAATATTGTTAAGTATTTTACTCTTAAGCAGTATTTTAATAGAATAAAACATTCTGTTCTAAAAACTTAAACCGTTTAAAACAATTATTTAAAAAAAGAAAACATATGCAAAAATATGTTAACTATTATATCAACAAACTAACTGTATAAATAGTATCTATATATTTCATACTTACATATCATTTAAGCCGATTATATAAAAAAAATACTTGTAAAGTTTTCTACTAATAGACAACAGAAATTTGTAACTGACAGATGGAGTGAGCGAGAGCGAGAGAGAGAGAAAGAGAACTCTCTTCCTTATACTTATTTCGCATAGCTTATTTGCATAGCTTGAATAATATTCCTTTGGCTTAAGTGTAAGTTTTACTATCATGCATAAAATTGCTTTAAATAATGAAAATATCTGGCAAATGGTGTTTTTTGGGGTAGGTTTTGGGTGTGGAATAATTGCCAAAGCAAATAAAAACATACCAAAGAGTAAATACCGAGAAAAGTAAAATCAAAAAAGGGGGAGAAGAAGATATTGGTGTGGTCTCTCTCTGTTGCTTCTAGGACAAGTCTTTACTTTTCTACTTTTGATACTTTTCTCTATTTATTTATTGTATATATATTATTGAAGCGAACATTTATCGAATATTTGTTTTGGGTTTTTCACACATTTCTTTTATATGAACAAATGTATGCCCTGTAATACAATTTTTGCATAATAATATTTATTAAAATCAAAAATATTTATTTGCTTAAACCAAAAAATAAGCTAAGAAAATATTTCAAAATTATTGGAAATTTTTGTTAACACAAAAAACGAAGAGAAAGTTATATTTATCATACCATTTGTTTTATTTTTTTAAATGATCAACAATTCTAATCGCTGGCAGGGTGCATTCAATTCGTTCTTTCTTTTCTTGTTTTTGTTTTTGCATTTTGTTTATTTGTTTCTCTCGTTTTTGTTTGTCAATTTATTCAAGCGCAATAATTAGGCAATTAGTTAAAATGGTTGAGAAAATCAATTTATGGTTAAATTAATTTTCGTTTAAAATATTCAACAAGAAGAATTCTTACAAAGGATAACTAGTATAAATAGAAAGTTGTTAAGTTTGTTGTCCTTTTTTTTCGTTTCAACACTATCGTATTACATATTCTACTCAGTATTCCTTTGGCCAATTAACTGCTGATTACCTCAAATAAACCTTGCTCCCTGATTGCCAACTCTGTATTATTGTGTGTATTTCTCTTATATTCACGTATTCTTCTCACACACACACACACACATCCTGATGGAGACTTCAACATGGTGGCTCCTTTCTGCGTGTTCACAAACTGATGATAATCAGCACCATTTATATGCAACATCAAGCAGCAGGAGCTGAAGCAAAAGGCAAAGGCGCATTCCCAATGTGGCAAACAACCAAGTTGAAGCAGAACAAGTAGAAGAAGAAGAAGAAGAAGGTTGGCAACAATTTTAAAATGAACATAAATTAAATCATAAATTGCAACAATTTCCGGTGAAAACATTTACTACTAAAGCAAGCGAAAAAATGCAAGGAAATCGAAAGGGAAATTGATTTTCAATGGCTGGCAAATAATTATTATTGTTGTTGCTGTTGTTGTTGTAGTGAGGGCCGAAAGCTTGTTAAGCAAAAAACAAAAAAACCAAAAACTGAAATTGGAAGTAAAGTTTAAAAACAAAACACAAAAAAAAAGGAGAGCAAAAAATAAACCTTTACCATTTGACAAGAGACAATGCTTTGGTGCCGCTGAAGTTGACAGGAAAGAGGACATATGCTGGCTTATAGATGGACAACAACAACAATAACCGAGCAACCAACCAACCAACCATCCAACAACTAGGTTGACCCATTCTTCACTTTGCTAGGTGTCACTCATTTTGCATGTTGCCCATCGTCGTGAAAAATAACAACAGCAGCAATAACAACAACAACAACAACAACAACAACAACAACAACTATTTACAACAATGAAGAGCCGAAGCAGCCAACCAACATAAATCCCCCACAAACAACATTGTCCTGTTTGCTTGTCTCTCTTTTATTTTTATTTTTTTTGTTTAATTTTTGTTTTTTCTTTTTCGCATGGTTGTGAATGGAGTGGAGGCTTTTAATATATATCCATGAATCCATTCATTCTGTCAAGTTATAATGGGTATATATGTGTTAGCCACAGGAACTTTCATTTAGAACTCTAAGAACAATAAATTTTTTATGGTCAAAAATCATTCAGCAATTGATTTTAAAAGAAGTTTTCAAAAATTTCATTTATATTCCTAAAAAGAAGATTCCAAAGTTTGTGTTTGCATTTAAACAAATTGCTGAGAATATATCAAATTCTTAATATATTATCACTTTATTTTTTACCAAAGGTTATAAAATCGTCGACTTCTTTTGACCATCATGGACATATCATTTCAACTATTGTATAAACAGCAATGAAGATTAGCTGTTCTAGTAACTAGTATCATCATTAGAAAAAAAAAGGGAGAAGCGAAGAAGAAAGGGGTTTGATGTTCCCTCGGCTCGTCTTTCATCCCCGCCCCTTCTCATTTGCCCATATACTATGTATGGTTTGTAGTTTGCTTCATTGTTTATGTGCCCTGGTCCGTAAGTGACTTTCTGATTGCGGAAATTAGCTGGTTTCGAGATTTCCAGCTCAGATGTGCTTTTCGTTCTGGCTCAACTTGGCTTGACTTTGCTTCGCTGTATATATATATATATAAATATATATTCTTTTTTTTTTTTGTTGTTTCCCACGTGCCTTTACTCTTTTCTATTCTTTCTTTTCTCTATTCTTTTGTTGTTGTTTATTTTTGTTTTTTTTTCTTTCGTTTAGTTACTCTTAGTTGATGGATATGAAATTGCTTGCTCAGCTGCAGTTGGTGGTGTCATCGTTGCTGGTTGCCATTGAGCAGGTTGCAATATTCTCATACTCATCCTTTTGCCTGCCATACTCAATCCTTCACCTTTCGGTGTTGTGTTGGCATTTAGCGCTCGTTTGCGGTTAGCTGGTGATGGTATTTATGGTTTTGTGGTTATTAAAAGTGTCAAAAGCTTGCAAATAACCAACGATGAGTGGATGGTTTTTTGGCTAAGTGTGAGTGATGCCCATTGCCATCGAAATATGTCATCAGGTGGCCATGTTCTGTTAGTTGGCTTTGTGTTGAAATTTTAGATTTTAATTGCTTTAAAGCTGTCAACGTATACCTAAACAAACAAACAAACAAACCCACCCACACACACCTCCACCTACACCAACACTTATCTACCTGACTAGATCATGGTTAAATGAATTGCGATTTGCCCACAGCGATTAAGAGATTTCAATAAACAAACAAACAAACTGTTAAGTTAACGAAGATTAACTTAATAGCTAAAGTTTGATTATTTATTTAAACTTTTCAAGATTCAAAAGGAAACAGTTGAGATTATTTCTATCTATTTATTTGACTTTCTCTTTTACCTAAGAACTGGCTTATTTTTCAATTTTGGTTTCGCTTGGCTAATTTAAAATGGTTAATTCTATATATAACTTATATATAATCTTTATATAGATATGTCTGTGTCTTACATCTTATTAATAACTTTGTGGTTTAATTCCATTGCAATTTTATAGAATTTGATGATTTTAAGAACCAAAGTTAATCAATTTCCATTTAAGCCGCCGAGTCCTTCATCTTCATCATATTGCTACACATTTCTTTTGCCACATAAAAGCAATTAAGTCCTTGACGTACATGTCGACCTTCACTTTCCCTTTTCAATCTTGTTTTTAGAAGAAGAAAAAAAAAAAAAAAAAGAAGAAAAATTTTCGCCAACGTGCCGATATCACCGTGTGCGTTTTAGTACTCTAAAAATAGGCTGAACGTATATTGTGAATAGAAGAGAAGGAGGAGGGGAGGATGAGTGGAAAGATGAAGTGAAATTCCTTTCAATGTGTAGCCGAATTTCCTTTTCACATGGAAATTAAAGGTAAAACCTTATATTTACATATATATATATATATGTATATAAATACTTATATATATATATAAAATCGGTTCCAGATGTTGATTTTGTTTAATAAAAATATATATATGCAAATTTCATAGCTCTATGCCCAGCCAAAAGTATGCAATTAAAATGGAAAACGAAAATTTCTTGCTCCCTTCGATGGTAATCAAAAATCGCTACCTTTCAGCATAATATGTATATTGGGTCCAGGGATAATATAATAAGTCGCCCTTCCTTTATGGCCCCAATGGGTGTATCCCTTAAATATATATATATGTATATATATATATATCCCTCCCTTTTAAGCTGCAACTGAGATGCCTGATGGGATGCCTTTGACTGCAGTTTTACCATTGCCGCCCGTCGTCGACATATTGTAAGTCCCCAAACCCAAAATGCCAAAAAGAAAAGAAAAAAGTGAAAAGCAGCTGCCATCAACCATGTACTACTGAGTAATAGAGCGTAAAGGGGAAAGAGAGACCAAATTGTGGGTTGGTACTTGGGGGAAGCAGCGAAACAGTAAAGAAAAATTGAATGGGTAAAAAAATAGGGAACTGAGTGATGCAGCAACAATTTTTTTTACATGCGTTTGTCGTTAAAAAAGAAGAACTACAGTAAAATGTGATTCAAAGTGAACAAAAAAGAGAAGGAAACTATTTAAATGTTTATTTTTATTAAACTGCAATTTGTAGAATTAGTTCTTTGACCAATTTTCATTCAAAACTTAACACTGGGAGTTAGTTTTATTCCATTCAAGTTACTAGCTTATTATATTAAAAAATTCTTTAAAGCAAGTACAACAAATTTATGTTATTTATTTGTTTAAGCAATTTAACTAATATCGAATCCTTTCAAGCTGATCAATTGTAAAAGTAATTGTTTCATAACACTGAGTTGCATATTAATGTTCTAGTTCTTTATGTGTAACAGCTGTTGAACTATTAAATGAACTAAAAACTATTTCTTTAGTTCTGTTTGGTGTTTTAAACACTTATAAAAATTTGTTATTGTCAACTTGATTAACAGTTTAGAGTTTATTATTTGCAATTTTATTCATTATTTGCACGAAATGAACTAGTTCTTTATATATATCAGCTGTTGAACTTCTAAAAAACTACAAAAACTTGAAAACTTGATAAACAGTTTAGATGACTTAAATGTTTTCAAACTTTATTGATATCTGTTTTTAATAAGCAGTGAAAACTAGTTTTAAAATATTATCCAAATATTTATTTATTAATAGATTAACAAAATAATTAAGCTCTCCAAACTATTATTGCTATCTAACTAATCCTTTACCTCTTTAGCATTAGATTTCTTCTTTTATATTAACTAGATTATGTCCTTATTGACCAAATTGTGTTCCTGACTATAAACAATAATGAAAGCAACTATCTTTCGAACGTTAATTCTAGGCAATTTTTACTGTATATCTTTTCTGAATAAATTTGTATATATCTTCTCTTCTCACCAAAGAAAAAAAAAAAAAAAAAAGGGGAGAAAAAAGGCAAAAAAAAAAAAAATTTGTGAAAACGAAAAATTAAAATCTTAGCGCAGCAAATTGTGCGCATTGAGGCGACAGACGACGCCTGAAAAGTTCATGGACTAATTGAAGAGCGGATGTCGAGCGGCCTGCCTGCCGGCCGTGTTTCTACAGTTTTCTCTCATTTAACTTAATTTTTTTGTCTTCTTTTTTTCCCCCTCTTTCTTCTTCTTCTGCTTTGCTGATAAATGAATGATTTATGTGTAGGCAAAAAGTGTGTCATAATTAGCATATTATGCAGATTAACAAAACCAGCAGAGGGAAAGTGCTGCTGACCTCCAATGCTCACCATAGATTTTATCTATACCAAAACCCCTATCCTTGGGGATAACTTACTATTAAATGCGGGGCCAACCAGGAACGACAGGAAAGTGTGTGTGTGAGTGAGAGTGAGATTAAGGGTTAACTGTCAGATGAGTTTGTATTTTCAATTAACATGCAGCACGCTCCATTTACTCAAGACTCTGATAAGCAGGAAAATAGAAAACATTTTTGTTTTTTTTTTTTCGTATCCTCCATCCCCCGCCTCATAAGTATGCAATGGTTTTTGGCTGTTTGCTCTTCTACAATTTGATTGCTTTGTTGTAATTAAAACTTTTTCCTGTCAATGTTTACAATGAGGATTTCTGTAGACTTATGCAAATTGCTCTGTAAACAAAAATGAAAAAAAAAAAAAAAAAAAAAAAAAAAAAAAATTAAAGACCGAAAGAGTTTACTTAGCTTAAGCTAAAGCCTTAAGCTATTTGTCCAAAACCAAAGACGACCACAAACACACAAAACAAAAAACAAATACCTCACTTTAGCGGTATATTCACAATAAACCACCTATATTCAGTGGGGAAAAAACATATATTCTCTGCCAGTAAACTTTAACTAAAGTTACTTTTACTCTTTCTCTCTCTCTCTTGTCCTCTGTTAGTGCTGCACCATCACGTACTCAAAGTGCTAGAGTGCTAGTTGCAGTACTAAAATGTAATGGTTTTGGTAGCTGGCTTCTGAACCTTTTTTTTTTTACTTATTATTATGCATAAGGCAGATTTCTCAACATAGAACTTTTCCATTTTGGTTTTTATACCAACCATATAAAATAATTTATATCACGTTTACCGCTTCTCGATTGATTGATTGATTGCTACGATTGATTACCCAAGAAACAGCTTAACAGATTTCCCAAAATCAACTAAAGGTAAAAAAGATATATTAACTTCGGTCAACAAAATAAAATCAAATCATATTAAAAATCTTTTTTATTAATAAGTTCTTAGGTTTGAAGTGTTTAAGGTTTGAAATAAAATATTTATAATACAAAAAATTCTTCCTTCTGTCTATCTAGCTAACAAGTTTTGTTTTGTCAAACTCATTAGAAACTCATTAATATTTCATTTAGTTACAATGGCTTTGAAATTAAACTAATTTCTCTTAATGGAAATTGTTTATGACATTGAAACAAATTTATAGAAAGTGGCAAATGCGATACTTGGCAAAATTGACAGAAATATATATTTATATACATATATATTTCATTCGAACTTTTTACATCATTGGGGAGGGGCATGACCTTCAAGTAAAAATAATGATTTGATTTACCAACAATTGAATTGATATTTCTATATGAATAAAATTTATGAATGAAATGAAGAGAAGCAACTAATTAGATTTAACGAATGAAATGTGTAGAATTTGTTTTGTTGCCAATGCTTCAATAATTCCTTACAATTTCAAAAAAATTTGTAAATCTTTGTGTACCTAAAGGCTCTTCAATTTCTTTTGTTCGTTTCTCTTAAGCCAAAGAACAATGGAATATGTATTTATACCTAAGAAGGCGTCATGGAGCGTATGTTCATGTGCTATATAAAAAATAATGTGAATATAATAGGTAATTTTTGTTGGGTTTATTTTATGAATGAGTTACACTCAGCTGGAGATTTAGAGGAAAAGAAAAAAAAAAAAAAAATACAAAAATAAATAAATGAAATATGAAAATTGTTGGTAAATGGTTAAAATGTATAAAATGTATATAAATCCTAAGGGGCGTATACTTAATATGACTGAAAAGTGTTAAATAAATAAATGGCATAATATACTTTTACTTGTGGAATAACAAAGCACAAACAAGAGAAACAAGAGAAAATGAAAATTTTTGTATTTTGTTTTACTAAGAACCAATTGTCTAATTTCATGTCAATGAACTTGAATTTTGAGAAACAATTACATATATGAATTTAAAATCATCGGGGCGTATACTTAATTTCATAAAGATTGATTTAACTCAAACGGAATTTTAAACTGGCTTTCTTTGTAAGAATGTTGTTTATTTTATAAAATTATTTGTTTTTAATTATTTTATATTTATTTTTTAAGACAAATTTTTAATTGAATTTTTTTTTAATTTAATTTCATTTTAAAATTCTATGATTTTTGAAAGTTTTCTTGTTTTGTTTTCTTGATTTAAATGAATTAAAAGTTTACCGATTTCCATCAATTTCCATAATAATAATAAATATCAACCTACTGCTACCTTGGCATAATTTACTTAAGCAATTCAATTTAATTTCAATCAGTTTCCTCTTTTGAATCGTTCCTTTTCGTTCCTCTTCATTCAGTCCATTCACATTTTAAACCACAAAGAAAACAATGGGAATGAGTAAAGTAACGTAAAATAAAGTAAAGCAAAGTATAAACACACAAAGAGTAACAGAGTAAAACGGAGAACCAAAGAGCGAGAGAGAGAGAGAGAGAGAGAGAGCGGAAAGGGAGAGGGAGAGAATGGAAAAAGGAAGGCTTTGCTTACTTAATTTGTATATTTAATTATGTTGAAATTACCATTTTTTAATTGATTTATCAGTGGGCATTTGGTCAGTGTTGGGTTTCATTAATTTCAGTTGCAACAGCGTAAAGTTGCAACAATTTCTTCATTGCATATGATGGCCAGGGCCGTCGTCCAATGTAAATCATAGTCAATTTAATTGAAAAGATTAAATATGAAAAATATCAATATTTAATCGATTACAACGAAAGCAAACAGCATAGCACAGCAATGCAGATTAACTGCATTAAAGTGACAAACAAACAAATAAAAAAAAAAAAAAAAAATTATATATATATATATATGTTTACCGGAAGCCAATTTAAGGTCATCGAAGTCGGTGTACCCTTAGAGAGTTAAATGATTGTAGTTATTCTTTACATTGATTGATAAATTATAAATTAACAATCAAATTTAAAAAATTCATTTTGTTACAAATGTTTTTTTCTCCAAAGTAAAAAGAAACTCTTAAAACTTTCTTTATACATTCGATAGGTAAAATAAAGTATACCCTAGTTGATCGTTTCTTTGTCATGTGGCAGCAATTCTTCACATCTTACTCTCAGAATTTTCACTTATTTTCTTATTACTTACCATTTACATTTATATATAAAGGATATGATTAGTAAAGAAACTTTTTCTATAGAGCAACTCCTTATGACATTATCTTATTTCCTTTGGCTTTCATTTTTTTGTTTTGGATTGTAACTTACCTTTCTCTCTCTTAACATACGTCCAATGCTGATCTGTTAATGTTGCTTAATAAGAAGTTGCTGGGAATTAACTAAATTTCTGTCATTTTACAACATTTTACACTTAACTTTTTGCCTTAATTGAGCTTTATTGACATGGTCAATAGTTTAATCTTTTTTGCAGCTTGTCTGAAAATGTACTTAAATTTAACATGCATAATTAATATATATCACTTAGTCTGACCATTTTCTTGGCTCTTGAGAAATCATTTTTAATATATAAAAAAATAAAAAGATTCTTGGTAGAGAAATTTGCAGAACAAAAAGCTTTGTCCATATATAAATTAAGTAAAAAAAAAACTTTTTAATATTTAACTTATTGATTTTTTCCCTCTCTTTTTATGTTTATTATTAAGGTTTTTTTTTATTATTGTTTTCTATGTCTATTGTCTCTCTTATGCTCTAATAAACTTTGTTACTATTTTATAACAAAAAAAGGGTTTCCATTTAATTACATAATAATGGCTCAAATAAGTTGTGAATTTGAAATTTAATAACTTTTTTTTATGACAAGAAGAGAAACAAATTTATTTATATATTTATATATATTAATATATAGAACGATTAAATTCTTAACTGGAAATGTATCATTAAATCATTTAACAAAAAATCCAATATAAAGATATAGATATATATATGTTTATTTGTATACATACATATATATCATTTTATTCACTTTGCTCTTTTGTTGTGGTTGTTGTGACCATATGCTTTTGTTGTTTATCACGACCACATAAAAAAAAAAAAAAAAAACAAAAGGCAAACAAAATGCTTAAAGAGTTGTCAGTCAGTCAATCAGTCCATCAGTCAGTCAGCCAGCCTTTGAGTGAGTCAGTTGGCCTGATGTGACAGACAGTAACAACAACAAAAACATAAACAAAAAATACACAAAACGAAAATTGTTGTGAATTATTAAAAATGCTTTCAAGCCGGTTAAACTCTCGAGCCAAATAAATTAAGGTTTAAGTGCAACATCTACGACAAGGATAAGGATTGAAATTTTCATGAGTTTCGGTTCAGTTTGGTGGCAGATAATGTGCATGACTTTTGATTAGATTTTATGTAAATACTTTGTGTGCGGGTTATATGATAGAATGGGGTAGGGTATACTTTGGTAAGGGTATGGGTTGGGTAGGGTAGGATAGGGTTGGGTTAAGAAAAGAGACAACCAACCGCATCATAAAACAGCTGGGCAAAACACAAAACATAACAAGAAGAAAAAAAAAAGAAAAACACACACACAGAAAGGAAAAAAAAAATCAAATAAATATATAATAATGTGGCCAAAGCAAAAGTATGGCGGTTTTTCTTTTATTGTCCCTACCCCCTCCCTATGCTTTTCAATGTTGTTGCTGCTGCTGCTGTTTAAATTGGTATAAATGCGGCACGCGCTGGGACAAACACCGCCAATGTAAAGAAAATAACATCAGTGCTATACATAAAAACTAAATCACGACTATTAAATACCCTTTACATTTAATTACTTAGCAGTTTTAACAAATTGCTGATATTTCAAACTAAAATTTATAAACTAAATGTGTCGACTAAATAAATTGACTGCCTAAATCTCTTAATATTGATATAGGAATATAAACATAATGTCTGCATTATAGATTATGATAGCTGTGCTGCTATACTTATATTCCCCTTGGGGCAACAGGGTATGAAAAGAAAAATCTCCCAGAAGACTCTTCGTCGTCACCTTCCCCCACACCACTTACACTTTTTCTCATGATTTTTCTGTCTCTTTTGGTTGATTTTGCTGTAAGCAAACCTCAAAAGATGATGCTGCCCCTCTAACCTACAACCTATTCTCCAAAATGTTTCAACCATCTTGAATGGTTTTGGTGGGTACAGCGTGTGTGTTTGTGTGTGTGTGTGTGTTAGTGTGCGTGTGTATGCGTATGTATGTGGGTGGTTTGAAAAGTTTGCCTTCCCATGCCCGCACTTCTGGGAGCAGTGCTGTTCAATTAATTAAAGGTGTTAAAATAAAATAAAGAGTCGCACTTAGCAAATGGTTTGCCTTTCCTTTTTTTTTCTTTCTTTCTGAAAAGTAGCAAAGAAACCAATGTCTATGTGTGTGTGTGTGTGTTTTTGTGGGAAACCTTAAGTTATTACTATTCTCTAGTCAAATTTCTTCTAGAAATTATATATAATTTTTATGGTTAACCAAAAGCTTAAACTTATTCAACATGTTTTGTTAATCGATGGGTCATTTTCAATCTATTTTTAGAGCAATTTAAAAGCCACAGACAATATTGGTCTAATTTTGGGCCACTTCGAAGTTCGTATATATCCCCCAGAGAATTTGTCACAAAGTCTATAACACTTATATCTATAATTATGTGTTTATATATATATATATATCTACATTTAGAAGTCTTATATCAATTTGATTTCTATATTTATTGATAGAACAAATAAAAAAAGGTGTTGATTGTAGCAAAATGTTAATGTTTGAATAAAATATGAGACTAAATACCTAAAAAAAATAGTAAAATCTTAAGGACTTAAAGGTATATAATGAAAAGCTATATTGATAATCAATTTTCTTATCTTGAAATTGAATTCAGAAACTAATTAATGTGTATATAAATAGAATACTTCTATTCTCTATCTCTATAAAGTTCAATCTAATATTTATTAATATATTTCTATTTCGTTAGCAAAAGGAAAATGTATATCGATTACTCTAATTAAGTGAATTAGTTTGATAAAGCCTTGTCCTGTCAAGGAAATAAAAATAAACATATTACTTTCATTTAATTACATTTCCTTTGTTTTCTTCTCATTTTAGTATATTAAAGTCCTGATGATAAAAATAGTTTAGGAAAGAAACATTTAGGAAATTCATTAAATGCTTTTAAATAGTTTTAAAATATTTAAGAATTATTACAATTAAAACAATGGAAACTATGTAAATATTCAAAATAAAATTCACTTTTGAATTTAGTTTCACTTTGCAGAAATTTAATTAGGAAAAAATGCCAAACTCTATTCAAATATTTATTGAACTTGAGAATTTGTTTATTATTATATTTTTGATTTTTAACAATTGAATTGCCTAAATATTAAGAACTTAGAGCACAATTTGTACTTGTGGAACAATTTTAATTTGATAGCTTCACATTTTGGTTGCATTTGATGCATTTTTCTTACCTGGTTTATTGCCAATTAGTGTTTAAGTATTTGTGGTTTTCCTCTTTTATATAGTTTCTGGTTTTCTTTGAGGTTTTTTTTTTTCCTCTTCACCTTGTTGTTGTGACTGACTGAATGTTCCACCCAAAACTTGATTTATTTACTCGGTTCGTTTTACTTTGCTATGCAAATTTCATAAACATTTCGCATGACCATTTTATATATGTATATACATATGTATAACTATACAATAAATAAATAAATTTATTTGATTTTATGCTTGGCTGGAAATTGTTTGCAAATTTATTTTTATATTTCTTATATTTTTTTTTGTTTTGTTTTTTACACAAGAATAAATCATTTAATTGGTCAAATTTAAATAGAACAAGAAAAAAAATACGTAAAATAATATTAACATGTAGGTACACTTTTCACTATATTAAACTGAACGATCGTATATCTGAATGTATATATATATATATATATAGATTAATTGTTTTGTTGCAAATTGAAATTGTCACTTGAAATTGTCTAGCGGCTTGTTTGGCTTTGTTCTTTTAGTTCTTTGCCATCACAACACATTTGGATTTGGATTTTGAATGTTAAAAGTATCAACAGTGATAGAGAGTAAGATATAGCTTTGTGTGGCATGCAACACGTCCATTCACATTGACGTTAGAAACAGAACTGAACGTTCATTTCAAAGCAATCGGCCGTCCTTAAACTTCAGTGAATACGATTTGTTTGTCATAAGTTCGGCTAAAAGCCGAAGTAGCCGACGAATTTACCACTGGATATAAGCATTCGTTTCTCTTTCGGCGTCGGTTAAGCAGTGCATCTGTTTTCTCTCATGCCCTCTTCCTCGCTCACACTTTCCTTCTATCAGTATGTCTATCTCTTAAGACATTGTATGGTGATATCCCTCTCTCGCTCTATCTCTCTCTTTAATGCCAAACTGTTGATTCCTTTTGATTGCTAGTGTTGGAGGAGGGTAAAGACTAAATTTGATGCAGCTTCAATTTGATTTGGTCCAACATCTTGAGGGATTGCAAGAAATTCATGGAAATTTTCGCCTCTGTCTTCTGCCCTGATCCAATTATCGGCATCAACAAATTTCATATTCATAGCAATACGATGACTATAGCATTGTATAATGAGAAAAAATCAACTTCTCCTTGACGTTGTTTTTTTTCTTTCCCTCATTTGCCATTGCGCTGGCAATGAGACAACAGATTTCTATTTTCTTTTTCTTTTACTCTAGAAAAAGAAAAACACACCGACCAAGTCCAAAATAGAAATTTGATGCTCAATTTGTATTGGGCAAGTACTTTGTACTATATATATATATATATATATATATATATATGTAAAAATTAACTAGTAAGAACGACTACAATATACACTAAATCAAATAGAATTGATAATTACAGAGAAAGAAAGATATTTTTATGCTAATTAGACGACGATTCTTTAGAATTCTATAGATATAATTTTCTTAATAAAACGTGAAAACATCTTTAATTACCTTTTTTTATATATACATATTAATATAAGTATCAGTTTGTTTGTTTGTTAAATCGTAACTTTTATTTGCAAATATATCATAAAATATTGCAATAACAATTAAAGCGTGTTGAACATTTTAATAACCGCACTACACCCCCTCTTCTCTTACATTGTATATATTACGTGTATGTCAGTTCAACTTGAAAGCATTCAGAGCAATGAACGCATGAGTATGAGTATTTTATGTCAAGGTATAATCAATTAGTTGTATACTCAAAATTTCCCAGGGCTTTCTTTTAATATTATTGTCACGTTATAGTCTTGTTATTATACAAGCATTGCATTCATTTGATATCATATAAGTATATATAGCTTAAATACTATATAATTTAAGGCCCAAAGTTTTATAACAAAATAAGCGATTACATTCTCGAAATGCAAAAGGAAAATATAGAAAGAATTGATTACTTGATTGATTAAGAATTAAGTCTAAAATAAATACAATTTTTCTATGAAAATTTATTAATATTATTTACTTTGAATAATAATTTATAAATCTATCCAAATATATATTTACTTCATTTAAATTTTACTCACATTGTATGTATATATAAATGTTTGAATCATCTTCATAATGTGCTAAACTTTTGTTGATTCCATTTTTCAACAATTGTTGAATTTAAAGTTTGAATTGCACTCAACAAATAAAACCAAGAACTTTTTTTCTCATAATGAAAATTTATAACCAACTTTAACCTGAGGATTTTCTCTTTACTCTTCCCCCCTTGTTTATTTTTTGTGTTATTAATGGGTATGTGAGTGTGTGTGTGTGTGTATGTGTAGCCATTGTCAGAATTCTTCCTGTTGTTTTGTGTCTGACACTCTCTAAAGCCAATTAAAGTTTTCATAGTTGCATGTCATAGCAAATTATCCTTCCTGCACTGGCACATATACAACCATGCAGACACACAAACATACACATACACACATTGTTATGTACACACGTACTACATCACATATGTTGGCAACAACAAATTGACAAGCATTTCGAAAAGAAAAGAACAAAGAAACACAAACCAAATGACAAACTATGGCGGTTACAAGTCAAAAATACTACACAAAATGCACTTGGCCTGCAAGTGGAAAAGTTTACACCAGACACGGAAATAAGCAGGCAGGCAGGCAGACACGATGAACAGGGACGATCAGGACATGCATGAAGATATACAGATAGAGATACAGATACAAAAGTTTTGGGTCACAATTCACATAGTCTACGGCTTAGTTAGTTTTTGCTCTTTCTTCATCATAAACATGAATTTGAGTTATGGACATGTCCATAAAGTGTGTGAGATTCATTTCAACTAAGGCATAACCATTGCCACAGGGTGTCTAATATTAATTTACATATTTCATTTTCATTCCCATTGCTCTGAATAGCTGCCTGGGCCACATCAAACAAAACTCATTGAAGTCTGACAATTTTTGGCTAGTCTCGTAATACATTTTGGTTTGCATTTATTTATTTATTTTTTTTTGGTTTTGTTTTGTTTTGCTCTTAGTTTGTTTTGTGTTGCTTTTGGTTTACCATTTTCAATCTACCATTTGTTATTAACAGTTCAGTTGGCGCCAGGAAAAAACCAGAAACTAGAAAATAGTTACACAGACATACAAGGATCTTTCAATAGGTATTGAATGCGGTTCAATGCAAAAATACATTTCACAGCTAACAAATTTTTAAAGTAGTTAGATATTTAATGGAATTGCAATAGTTTTCAATATAATTTGTGTCTTTTACAAGATATTTTTATTGATAAAATGCATTTGCCAGAAGTAATTAGTTGAAGATGATGAAAACAAATGAAATGACACCAAAAGACTGTCAAATTCAATAGAAGAGCAATTTTATACTAAGACCAAGTCAATTTATTCATTTTTTTAAAACTATTTAAACTATTTTAAAATCATTGTAATAAAGACAAAGATTAAATCAATTTGAAACCTGCTGGTAAAAAAATGTTAGTGATGAGAATTTTTCAACTTAGTCATTAGTCATTTTCTTCTGTTCATTTTATACAAACACACACATAAAAATGTATACTCTTAGCAAGCAGAAGCCTTGCATACTAAATGTACAGTCATCACAGTTGGGTTTTAAAACCACAAAAAAAAAAAAATGAAATCTTTGGCATACTTTTGGGCACAATGCCGGAAGCGGCTGTGGTGGCGGCGGCATACGGAATGCCATTTAAAAAAAAGAGGGAAAGAAAAAAAAAACCAACTCATTGGCATATCTACATATTTCTGGTTCAATGCATCAGCAAAAAAACACACAAATACACACACACACACAGACACACACTCAAAAGCCAAAACATAGCAAACATCTCTGGGCGATTATGCAGTGGAAACAGTGCGAGAGAGAGATACAAAGAGACACACAGACAGAAAAGGATAGAGAGAGAGAGAAAGAAAAGAAATGCCAAGTTGAAAGAAAGAGCAAGCGAGAGTAAAGTGAGAAAGATAGATAGATGAATACTCCGCAGGCTAGACACCCAAAAAACATTCAAAAGATGCCAATTCATTTGTGCCATAAAGTACAGCAGCGAATAAAAACTACAAACAACAATAACAGCAACAAAATGTTTGTAGGAATCACAATTTGGGCCAGCTATACATACAACCAAATATGCATATGTATAGTGTATATATTGGCCAACTATCGATCTGTCTGTCCCTTTATCCCTTCATCGGTTTGTCTGTAATTTGCAAGTTTTCATTTCACATATTTTCTTTTGTTACCCAAAAATCTCTTTGTGGCAAAACAAAAAAAAAAAAAAAGGCATAGCATGCCTTTGGGGGCTCAATTAAAAATGATTAAAAATATCCCTTTTAAAAGTTGCGCATATTGTTTCATCTTTATATATATATCTATGTTTGAATTATAACAGAGATTTTAGATTCTAATTTGAAATTATTTCTATAGAAATAGTTATTCTTCCCAAAAAAGTATGCTTTAATTTTTATTCAAACTGAAGTGAATGGTAGTCAATAAGTTAATAAACTATATCAATATCTGACTTTAACTTGTAATTTAAACATTTCAAAAAGTTTGGCCAAAAGTACAATAGGGGGGAGGGAGAAACATGTCAGTTTTACAATTCAGTCAATAATGGACAAATATATTAAAAATATGTGACTATAATACTAACACAAATATTTTCCTTTTTTCATTGAATTGGACTGGCTTTGAACTTCCCAAGAGAGTTATGTTGGCAAACAGTTGCTAAACACATTTTATATGCATGACATAGACTTGAAGAGATTTTAGATTTTAAATTCCAAGTTTCTTTTCTTGTTTTTGGTAAACATATGAATTCCTTTTATTGCCTTTTTTTCTATTCAATTGCTTTATTTCGAATGGCATTCTATGATATAAAATTATATGTTTTAAATGCTTACTTTAATTTTTGTTGGTTTAATGTCACAATTTATATTATCTATACTAACATTCAAATTTCAATTATTCTTATTGATTTTTCAATCAATATATTTCAATCGTTAACCCTATCATCTTAACTGTCCATCAGTTCAGCTTCGTTCAGCTTTTTACCAATCAATTTTGAAGCCTTTCAGCCTAAGCTAAAGCAATTTAGTTGGCAAGTAGAACTCATTCTTATTTATCCGCATCCCCAAACACACAAACACATTAACACACACACACACACACACACACACACACACACATACACACACACACAGTCACTTACTATTGCCCTAACCCTGACCTAACTCAACATTATTTGTCATGCTCAAACAACAGTTGTCAGTTAAAGTTGTCAATTAATCGTTAGTCTTAACCCAAAGACCCCATAGACGGGGTTTTTTTTTTATCCTTTATCACTCACTCTCTTTTTTTTACCTCTTTCACTTTTTCATTCTTAACCGCTTGTTTTGAATTAGTGGATTATTTAAGCGGCTTTAATAACATTAAACGTGTCTTAACAAAAGCACGCAAAGGTCATCATATTATTGTTATTATTTTTCTTGGGGTTCTTTTTTTTTTTTTTTTTGACTGGCATAACCCAAGTTGAAATGTTGAACCCAACTCAGCGTAAAAATTTCAATTTAAGACTTTGTGACGTCACAATGCGTTTGCATTATTTATGATATCAATTAGATTCAATGGGTGTTAACCTTGACAACTGACTGACTGGCAATTATTATACCATTGGGCTATTAGTTTGACCATTTTGCCTGTGCTTTCTTCTCTTTTACCAAACAAAATTCATTGAATTGTAAAAACTGAACTTTAGCTAATATGAGATGCCTTTACTCTTACATATTTGAAGGACTCTTAAATTTTTTACTAAGGGAAAATGCTCAGTCGAAGGGAAATGCTTCGAAAATGCTCCAAAAAAAAAAAAAAAAAAAAGGAAAGAAAGAAAAGGATGAAAAGGCAAACGACATGACCTCTCGGCGGGCGGCGGCAAGGAAGCAACACAGCCAAACAAACAGTAGACAAATATCAGCGGTGGCAGTGGCAAAATAAGTGCAAAAAGGAAAGTACTATGAGGAAAGTTTTTCACATAAACACATAAGAGATTTGTGCAATGGTCCCTTCCCCTCTTACCTCTTACTTTCTCAGTCCTGTGCCTGCTGCTGCAATTCAAATTCAATCATTACAAATGCCCTAAGCTGCCTTTCAAGTGCATTGGCAACCCAACTTAGAAACCATTCCGGGAGGATGACGATGTTGATGATGATGATGTTGATGTTGATGTTGATGTTCTGCCCTGGCATTTTATCCCTTTTTTCTGCTTCTTCTTTTGAGCACATGTTGTGAGTGCAGCTAATAGTCAAGGATGATAATGATGATGATAATAATGATGCTACTGCTGCTGCTGCTGCTACTGATGATGATAGGGAGAAATGAAAGTGGTTCATACATATATACACAAGTATATATATATATATATATCTATGTGTCTCTTAGTCTCTTGTCTATGGCAATTTACGTTCAATCATAGCCATTGCCAGCCAGCCGACTCCAACTGGGGTCATATGTATAACACCTAAGAGCTTCCGCATCCTGGTGATAATTCAATTTCCTTTGCCTCTCCTATGCATGTGCGTGTCAAATAAAGCAAAAGCCATTATAGTCCTTTTTTCATATCCTTCTTCTTCTTCTACTTTTTGTTTTGTTTTATATGACGTAATTTTTAAATGTTTTTATACAATAAATATTGTATTTTCAAATTGTTATAAAATGAAACATTGTTAACACATTTGCCACTTATATAAACAAAATGTAGAAAAATTGATTTCTATAGACAAAAGTTTTCTTTGGAGTAGTTTAATAAAGCTGCTATAAAATATATATTAAGCAAATCATATACAAGACTAAAGCTTTAACACTTTAATCAATTTTACAAATCAATTCCTTTAAAAACAAAAAAAACTTTTACACTACCATTCTATAGAGTGGAAAACAATTGACCAAGTGTTGCATAACACAATTGTATTTTATTGATAGTTTGCGATTGTTGGCCATTTACAATTTCGATTTAACAATCATGATTAAATTAGTTAATGAACTAGAACATTTGCGTCATCGTCATCATCAACATTCATTTTATTCATTTTCAGTGTGTTTATTATAATGGAATTTTTATACCTTATTGGCCTCTTTATGTATTGTATTTGAGGCCAATTAATCATTATTTGAATTACACTTCAACTGCATAATATAAATTCAATCCTGGTATTAACATCAATTAGTTGTAAATATTGAGAAGTACACTTGACCAGTACAGATTGACCTGATCTAAACTCTATGGAAACGACCGAGTCATGGTGCATTTGTTTAAGTATTTCCATCTCCTTATCTAAGTTGCCTAATCCCACTTTACCAGGTATCTTAGCAGTTGTAGTCGGTAGGTAGTCCTTCAACTTCACAAAACAAAGCCAATTAGCAAAGACAACAACCAATTCAAGTTGATGTCAATGATGATGATGGTAATGATAATGACGATGGCAATGGCAATCTCAATGCTGATGACGATGACGTGGAATGTGGAATGTCTCCAGGCAACCAATCTGTCTTTTTTTTTATCTCTCTCCGCCTTTTCAATCTGTTGAACTTGCTTCTATTAATTGCTGGTGTATCTAACAAAACCCTCAACCTCAACACTCCACAGAATCCTGCCTCCCACACCACTCCTCGCACACACACACACACACACACACCAATCCACTCACCTGCCTAGTTTGACAGGCACGTTTCCCTTTGGGCTCAGTGAATTAGACGTGATTTTCCTGCCAGCGAGTTTTGCACGTGTTAAAGTTTGTTTTTGTTCCGGCTAGTTAATAAAAAAAGAAAAGGAAAGAAGAAAATACAACAACTAAGCAAAGAATGGCAAAACAAAGAAAATGATAAAAAGAAGAAAAGGTCGTGACGTCGTCGCCATCGTCGTCATCGTCTTCTAAGCTGTCAAAGCCTTTTGATATGAGTTTTTTTCTACTTTCTTTTGTTGTTTGGCCTCCTCGTATTTACTTTTGGGTTACATAATCCTCTTCGTGTCAATCACATCCCTTTCAATACCCTGGACACATAGAGTTAAGTATTTTGAAGTCGGTAAGGTAACCCACATATATGTACAGATGACCTTAAAAACCGAAAAAAAAAAAAAATAGTCCAGTGACCAGACAGAATTTCTTATTAACCTTTTACCCTACATCTATACCATGTGTAACAGTAAACATATTATCTAACCATTTCCCAAATCAGTACACCATAAGAACTGAAATTATGGAATTTATTTCAAAGCTATGCGGATTGAAATATTAGCTTCTAAAAGCTGTCCTTGTTTCTATATTAAATTTATATATATTTGTAGTCAATTGCAGTAAAAGAAAACCATTTAGCAGGTAATAGAAATCTTCTGTTAAGCCATTTTAAAAGACAAATGCCCTTTAATGCTAAAGAGTATATATAAATCGGCAATATAGACCACAAAAAATTGAAGCTCAATTACCGATACTAAGAATTGTTACACTAAATGTTAACAAATTGAAAATAAAAAGAAAGGAAATCCAGAAATTGCTTCAACAATTTAAAGTAATTTTTGTTTATCTTTGTCCCACAAGGTTCTACCTTGTTTTTAAGTGCTTCTCATAGATACTTGTTCTTTTTTTGTTGGTCACTTAGCAATGGGCCTGTTTTTTGACCTACTTGAAAGTCAATTTTAATAAACAAACAAATAGCAACAAAATATCTATGGCAAAATGCAAACAAAGACCAAAGACTGACATACACAAACACACACACACACACACACACAAAAGTGGCCAATGAACCCAAAAGAAATGAGAAAAGCTTTTCCCCTCTTCACAGATATGGGAAAACTTTGGCTCAACAAATTTATATATAGGCCCAGGCTAACATTGAAAATATATGCATAAATCACCATGTGAAAAGGTATGGGCAAAGTGAGTTGAGAGGTTGGGTAAGAGGGCTTAGATAGAATAAGTGAAAAAAATGTAAACAATTTTTAAAGACAAGATTTTTTGTAAATGGTCAACAAATTGTTAAGAGGGAAATGCTCAAGAGAGAATTAGAGTGGTGGAGAGTGAGTTGAGAGGGGGACAAAGAGATACTTGTGTAAATGCCTTACATAAGGTTTGGTTTAGTTTTGTTTTCAACCACTAGTGAAAGAATATAATACTAAAGGATCCTCATAATTGCCTTAACGGAAGAGGCCAAAAGATGTAACAACTGTTTAGTTGACTTGGCATGGCTTTTGGTTTCAGTTCTTCTTTTCTATCATTGCGTTTTTTTTTTGCTTCGTTTTCTTTTCTTTTTTTTTTATATTGTGGTTTATTTGTTTTCATTTACTTTGCTCAGAGGCTCACATAAAATTTAATTAAATTGTTTTATTGCATGCAAGCAGCCAAAATGGAATTCCTGGACGTCTGCCAGTATCCCGAAAAACAGAATGTAGCACAAACGAAGATGAAGAACTTTTTGTCCTGTGTAATTAAAAGGAAAGGCGCGACAGCATCATCAAGCAGCAAGCGGTAGCTGCTTCAGCAGCTCCAGCTTCTTGGCATTTTTGTGGCTAATCTTTTATGAGATTTTCTCTTCGGTTGGGCCTTTCATTTCATCCATTTTGGGGGGGTTGTTTTGCTTTTTGGGACACACTTTTATTACCCAAAGCCTTGAAGATATTTGATAACATTCATCAACTGCCATCAAGATTTCTTATAATTGGAATGCTTTTCACTGATTTCGTTTGAACGTATTCAAAATGTGTCTCGTGACAGACGCGTTAAAAGTAAATGTTTCAATTGGTAACAGTTTCAAATTATTTTAAAGATATTTTACATTCCCATGTACTCTAATATATTAATTAAATGGAAATGTTCAATATAGAATCGAAATCTTTAGGTAAATACTATCTTTAATTCTTTTAGAAAACTTTTTAAGTTTTGTTGATTAATTTTGTTACTTAATCTAATTGATAATTGGTCAAAAATATCAATATTCTAGAGAAAGTGTCTTTATATCAATATATATTCAATATTTTCTTAATTATTAACAATTATTCAATTGCAAAAATTGCTTTTTTTTTTTTTTATTTTCACTGCTATTTATGTAAATTATTTTAATTATCAATATTATTTGCTTTGCTTTATTAATCATTTGGTTAAAACAAAATTATCCATACAAAACACATAATTGAATTGTTTCGTTTGTTATTTTCTTTTCTTTTTTTTCTTTTTTTTTAATATCAAAATTGCTTGCAAATTGAATCATGACACCCACACCCATTGATCCAAAGAACCAAACAGCCTATTCCTTTGTGGTTTTTGGTGCATCCGGTCGTCTATCCAAGAGGAGAGTCTTTCCTGCTCTTTGGTCTCTTTATCGTGACAATCGTTTGCCACAGGGTACAAAAATTTTTACCTTTAGTCGTACCAAAATTCATACAACATCATATCGTTTACAATGTGTACCATATATGGGCTTAAATAAGGATCGTGATCAAAAGAAATATAATAGTTTTTGGACCAATGTGCACTGTATTCAGGGTGAATATGCTAATGTTAATGATTTTGTAAAACTAGCGGAGATTATGTGTATTCAAGAAACCAAATATAAAATGATTTATGCCAATCGTATATTCTATTTGGCCACACCACCAATAATATTTGATAATATCACATTGAATGTAGCAAGGAAATGCTCATCAACGACAGGCTGGAATCGTATTGTAATAGAGAAACCATTTGCTCGAAATGATGTATCATATAAGCCATTTCAAACCAGTTTATGTCAAAGTTTCAAAGAGTCACAAATCTATATGATTGATCATTATTTAAGTCGCCAAGTGATGCAAAATTTATTTGCTTTACGTTTTGCCAATCGCATTTGGTCCGATAGTTTTAGTAATAAGCATATAGCCGCTGTAATGATTACCGTTAAGAATGAGAAGCATGTAAGGGGTGATTATTTCAATACATTTGGTATCATAAGAGATGTAATGACAAATCACATGATGACATTACTCACAATGGTCGCCATGGATCAGCCATTAAGTAATAATATTGAGGATTTGAGAAATGAAAGATATCGTGTATTAAAAGATATTCTACCAGTTGATATGACAGATGTAATTCTTGGACAATATCGTAATAATCAAATGGAAACTGATCCAGATAAAGTTGGCTATGCCGAGCATAGTTATATACCAAAAGATTCCTTAACTCCCACATATGCTCTTGTTGTATTAAGAATCAAAAACAAACGTTGGGCAGACGTACCATTCATTCTGAGAGCTGGTAAAGCTCTTAATGATACCAAAACTGAAGTGAGAATCCAATATAAATCGGTTGATTCTGATCTTAATAATCCCAATGATTTGGAAATAAGAAATGAATTAGTTTTGCGTCTATCACCTTATGAAGAGGTATTTATGCGCATGCAATTGAAAAAACCTGGCGAACAACTTTGCCTTCAGGATACTGAAGTCAGTTTAAATATAGATGAAAAATCCTTAAAAATGCCATCAAACTATGCTAGTCTTCTAATGGATATATTTAATGGGAATCAAGCATTTTTCATGCGCACCGATGAACAGTGCGAAATTTGGCGCATCTTCTCTGGTGTCTTGAGTATTATCGATGTGGAGAGGCCTAAACCGTTTTTATATGACTTTGGTTCAAGGGGACCAATGCCAGCATATAGGAAAGCAGAACGTGCCGGTTTTGTCTTCTATGCCCATACTAATTGGCATGAGAGTAAGGATACTTTAACCTTTACTGTTAAAAGTAGCAAACAGTTAACCGGCAACAATAGCAAATATGTATCGGCCAAGCCAAGTCGGATGCAAACCAATAAGGAGTCTGATTTGAAATTCGTTTAAATAATATAAATCTGTGTGGTGCGCTTGGTGGTTCGGTACAAACGAAAAATTTAATAAAAATTCACAACAAAAAAGTTTTTTAATTAACCAACAATGGGGGCCAGCAGTTGAGTTAACTGCTGCAGCAGTTGCAACTTGAGTTGCTATTTTTGTTGTTCTTCTTTGATTTGCTATTGCTGCTAGCCTGGCTTACAAACTTAACACTTTTTTTTTGTTTTTGTTCTGTTCAGTTTTCTCGAGTGTAGAAAGTCAAGAGGCTCAAGGCTCGATTTTTATCGAGGATATAAATAACACGCATGATTTGGCCATTGTCCTTGCCCGGCATTACCTTTTCCTCTCTGTTTTACTCGTACATAAGCAAAGTTCAGATTTTGTTGTAACAACGAATTGAAGATGCTCTATAAGCAAGCTAAATGAGAATATAGAAAGATAGAAATTAGTTTTAAGATTAAAGAGAAAAACCAAAAAGTTAAGGATTTGTAACGACAAAACTTAAAACTAGAAAACTGAAGAAAAAGAAATGAATTTAAAAGTTTTGGATATAAAGAAGGAACGTTGGAAAAATTTATAATAATAGAGTGAGAGAGAGAGGGGTAGAAAGCAATAAAGTTTTTAAAAATAATAAATAAAGATTAAAAAAATTAAAAATTAATAAAATGAATATAAATCTAGTCAAATAACTGACAAGATAAAAATTGTATAAAAGATTCAAAAAAAAAAAAAAAAGGTTGCAAATATTGAGTATTTTTTGTTTTTATTATTTTATTTAGTTTTTTTTTATTTATTTTATTTAGTTTTTTTTTTTTTTTTTTTTTTTTTTATTTAGTTTTTTTTTTTTATTTATTTTTATATTATTTATTTTTCTTTTTTTATTATTTATTTTTCTTTTTTTTTTATTTATTTTTATTTTTTTAAATTTATTTTTTTTTTTTTTTTTGATTTATTTATATTTTTTTTTTTATTTTTTTTGATTTATTTATATTTTTTTTTTTATTTTTATTTTTTTTTTTTTTTTGATTTATTTATATTTTTTTTATTTATTTTTATTTTTTTTTATTTATTTATATTTTTTTTATTTATTTTTATTTTTTTTTTTTTTATTTATTTATATTTTTATTATTTATTTTTATTTTTTTTTTTTTTAATCAAATATTTGATTTAATTTTTTTAATTTTTAAATGATTATATTCCTAGTTTAGGTTGTATACTTTTCTGTTAATAATTTTTCAATTTATTAGAATAACAAATTGTAAAATTTTAGCCAAAAAAAAAAGAGTTGAAATCAAAACTTGAATATATTGAACGAGAAAAAAAACATACTGTTTGTTTTAAAAACAAAGATTAATAAGATTTAAATTGATAAGATAATGCTGTATTTTCTTGCTAAATTTTTCTTTGAATATTGTTATCATTATCATGTCAGCAAATAATATACAACTTTCCAGTCAACGGCAAGCGAAAGGAACTTCTTTATTTTATTTTTGACCGATCTAATTGATCATAGTAGGTGATTATGTTACTATATATACATGTTGCCATTTACTTTTTGTATGTTATACATAATCTATGTAAAAGTTAAGTTGCGTTAGAGTATTAACTTTTGGACTGGTCAGAAGAGCAGTTGTTGCCAGAATTGGCAAGTTGCCTCGTCTGGCTTTGGTAAAAAGTTTCCAATAAGTGAATAGCCAGTTGATGAAAAAATCTAGGAAAGGGGAAAACGTTGGTGAAACGTTGAAAGCAAGAGAGAGGGAGGGAAAGGGAAAGATAGAATGTGCAATAGCCAAAGAAAGTTACTTTGATTTCTTAACGCAACTTTTGCTTGAACTTTAACTTGTTTTTTTCTTCTTTTTTTTTTCTTACTGGCTCAATCACTGGTCTTTGACTTGTTTTGGTTTTCTTCTTTCTTTCTCTTTATGTTCTTCATTTTGCCTCATTTTTATTTTCTACGTTTTAGTTTTCTTGTTTACTCGTAAAATAAAGTTCCTTTTCTCTGTGCTGTTTGTGTGGTCATTTAGTATTTGAATGATTTCGCACTGAATGTAAATTGGTTCCTAGAATATGTGTGTGTGAGTGTGTGTGTATGTGTGTGGGTAGCAAAGTGATTGAGGTAAATTATTTGTTAAGTTGAAAATTGACTGCAATTTAAGCATTGATTTTAAATTGAATGAATGAACTAACTTTAAGTGGCTTTTATACTGATCAAATATTTGTATAATGAAACCAGGAACTATTGTTGATAAGTTTTTCATTGTTAACCATCTATATTGAGTTCTCTTTCTATATCCTTTTTGTTTTCTTTTTTTTTTTTGTCTTGGGAATAAAAGTGAAAAAGTATGCTTAACTTGTCTGTCAATATGTTATGCCATTAAAACTTTCATCAGTGTCAAATCTGTTAAATCAAATCAGAATCAAGGGGAAAACAGACAAGTTTTAATACTAATCCAGGAGAGAATCGACATTTGGGCTGCAATTGATTGATTGATTGATGATGATGGCAAATTCAACAATTCCCAGTTGGTATAAGGTATCTTTGAAGTCGGCGCGTAGTGATTTGGGGGATTTTTCTACAATATTTTCGCCATTCATTCCGTTTTTATTGTTTCCCTTGAAAATACTGGCACGCATATCCTTTGTATTCCGGGTTTTCCTTTTTTTTTTGTTCATTTCTCTTCTTTCTCTCTCCTACCAAAAAATTTTTGGCTGCCAAAAAGCCAAGTGAAAAGATTTTCACAACAAGATTCCAGGACTAAAGAATGCGCCTGTGTATGCGTGTGTCTCATTCTCTATCTGTGTGAGTGTGTGTGTGTATGTATGCGTAACTGTATTTTTAAATGTGTGTATGTGTGTGTTTGTGCCATGAAAATCATTAAAAACAATATTGTCGCCCGCAATTGAGATTTCGTTCAAGTTTATTTATATTTACCACCGACGTCTGCCTTTTTTCTTGGTTTTGCGGTTTTCTTTTCTTTTCTTTTCTTTTCTTTTCTTTTTGTGGCATTTATTTCATATGGCATTTCGTTTTACCCAAGTTTTCACTTCTTTTTTCTTTCATTTCTTTTGGTTTGCTTTGGTGTTTTCTTTTTTGGTTTACTTGTTTTTCGTTTTTTTTTTTTTTTTTTTGCTGGGCGTTTTTTATTTTTTTCTTTCGTGTTGAAAGCCCACTCGAAATGCTTTTTAAATGGGTTTACATGATTGCCTATTCAATTTCTCATAAACATAAAGATTGAATAAAATTTCGATGTAACTGTTAGAGGGGGGGAGAGAGGGTAGTGGAAGGAAAAACATAAAAGCGATTATGTCATTACGATAAATTGCCTAGGCAATGAGCAAGCCATAGGATTATACAAAAATATGAAAGGTATGTGTGGGTGAAGATTACAAATTCATAAAAGAGCCACATTTGCCTTTTTTTGTTTTGTGTTTGTTTTATCCTAATATGAGAGGAGTGGAGGAAAGTTAATAGAAAGTTCTTTAAACCAAAAAACTTATTAACTTTTCCATAATCAATAAAATAATATGACAACTTATTTTGATTCCTTTATTAACTAACTTAACTTAAGTTTATTTAAAATATCTTTAATCTTTTTTCAATTTCAAAAATGTAATTCCCAAATCTTTTAAATTATTAACAGCTAGCTTTAAGCCATATTCTTTATCTATATCTATATATATATATATATATATAATTTTTCATCGCATTTAAATGCATTTTTCTTTGTGTCCATTTCACTTAGGAGTTTATTTTACATTTTGTCCAAGTGAAAGAAAGGAATACTTTTGCCCTTTGCTTGTTGGTTTTGTTGGGTGCCAAAGTAAAATCTTTAGTTCAAATTGCGTATTTCATTTCAAGATATTTGTCTGTGTCTGTATCTGTATCCGCATCCGTATCCTTTGCATCCCTTAGCCTTGCCTTGAAACTGAACTTGAGTTGGCGTTTACCTTTGGCGTTTATTTTATTCTTTCTTTTTTCTTTATTTTTGTATAAATCGTTTTAATTTCTTACACATTTTATACGTTCTACACAAAAGGGAAAATCTTTTTCCATTTTCTTTTTTTTTTTTTTTTTTTTTTTTTGCAAATAAAAAAACAACAACAATATACAAAGGAGTGTGGGGTTAAAAAATTTTTCGCGATTGCATTTGGGCGATGGTCTGTGACTTCAGGGCAGGCCAAAAGTGCTTGGTGTCCGTGTCAACGTAACTTTTATTTCCCCTGACGAGCGGGTAAGAGACAGAGAGAGAGAGAGAGGGAGAGTGAGATACCATGTGAGAGAAAGTGGTGTGAAAGAGCAGTGTAGAGTGAAGGGTCCTCTTACCATTTTATGCCATTGTTGTCGGTTTTTTATGACAAAGAGGCGCTCGAGTGCCCATGAAAACTGAAACAGTTAAATGGCGTGGGTTGAAAAGGCAGCGAAAAAAAAAATGGTTTACTAAAACGGAACTAGTTGCCAATGTGTGTGTGTGGGTGTGTGTGTGCGGTATGCCCTTACTTCCCGTTCTCCCCTTGGGATAGCTGAGATATGCAAATACACACATATACATATGTATGGTTTGTTTGTATGTCTGCATGTGGAGGTGGTAGTGGTGGTGGTGGTACCCACGTAACCAAATTTATGATGTCGTTATTTACATGGCATAAACTTTTGGTGCCTGCCGCCTGTCTGCCAGGCATCCTGCCTACCTATCTACCTATATATACCTATCTACCTACAACTCGTACCTGCCTCGTGGCTGCAAATAGATTTTATGCTTTGTTTTATTTTCTACCCCGACACTCTATACTTTTTCACGCCACTTTTATGTTTAGCCAAAGCAACGGTTAGTGTATATAAATGAGGTTGACTCAATAGTGTGTTAATCTTTGTCATACTTTAGATACACAAATCGACATATACACAAACTAATTTATTCATAATATTAGCTAAATATTATGTTAACAACAATAGATTATGATTATAGCAAAGTTTTTCTCTTCTCTACTAATATTGGGCAATGAATGAAATTCAAACTGTTTCCTTAATTAAAAATAAAAACAAAGATTGCATTCGTTGGATTGATTTGCTTTTAAATGAAATCTAAAACCAAATTATTAGAAAATAATAGCAAATATTGTTGTTGAAAACTTTTCTATATACAATTTGTTGGTGTTGAAAAGTATTTTTAAGTATTAAATTATCCAGAGAAAAGTTTTAAGGAAACTTAAACCCAAACACACATTTTCTTGCCTTGGGATATGGTTTCTATATTTTAAAGGTTTTTACAATGTTTATGTTTCTTTACAGATACAAATTCTTGCCCCACTTTCTAAATTGTATCTTAAAGCCAAATAAGACAATTTCTATAAATACATTTTCTACAGCAACTTTAAGCTAAAACAAAATACTAACTAGAACCAAAAACTGCTCAAATTTCAGATTTAATCTTCAAAATGATTTAAACAGCTTAAAATATAGACTTTCAATTATATTGATCTACCGAATTGTAAAATTTTCATATAGCACCTAGTAATTTCATTATTTTTTGTCAAGGAGAGCATTTTCCAGTCAGTCAACTCTTGGCCAAAACCAATTTTCTCCCACAATATTTACTTTCTGTGTGTGTGTGTGTTTTTTTTTAGTATTTTTTTTTTTGTGTTTTTTAAAGCTCCTACCGCTGTTTTAATTGGATTTTATCTTTCTGCTGCCATTTTCACTCGCCTCACTTTGTTGTCTACTAGCTTTTATTTTTACTTTCCTTCTTGTTTTTGTTTTGTTTGTGCTTTACAGTACTCTCTCGCTCTGTCTCTGTCTTCGCCCCTCTCTCACTTACCAGGTTGATTTAAGTTGGCGAATAAAATTGGCAAATGAAATGCTTCAAGTAAATAACTGACAGTGAAAAAGAGCAACCAGGGCCAACACCAGTTGTAGTTGTATTGGAAGTGGTAGTGGTAGTGGCAGTGGTAGTAGCAATGGCAGCAGTCGCCGCGGTATACCCCAACTGTTGTACATTGCTTTGACATGTTGAGGCAGGCCGCAGGCAGTTTCAGTAGCCATACACCCGTCTCTTATCCCAACACCATTCCGCTCACCCTTTTGTATATTACCCAATCTATTCGCATGCCATGTATCTCCCTTTTTTTTGGCCAAAAAGAGAATGTGCCAATACGCTGAGGGTCGATTGAATAGCTGGCGTTAAACCGCAAACACGCACGAGCACGCACCGGGTCCCACAATGCCAAGAGATAAAGTGAAACAGCGGGTTAGTACGAGGCAAAGGAAGGTAGGTAGAGTGGGGATTGAAATACAAATCAATTGGCCAAATTATTCGACTCCTTCGACATTTAAACCCAAGCCAAACCAAACCCAATACAGGAAAAAAGGAAACTTTCCCCTCTGGCTAGTTTGTGCAACTTTCTTTTCTATGTCATGATTGTCACATGGATCTTAAGCTTAAGTTTTTGCCAATATTATTGACAATTTGGTTAATAAGTTGTGGACCATATGGCCCATATTATACATATCTATATCTTTTCGAATATATTGCATAAAACTGTTGTATAATTTTATATGAAAGTTAAAGAGGGGCATCCTATGTCAAAGAGAAATACAAGTTCATGGAAAGTAACCGTTAGCTTTGGGGGTTTTCTCTTTATGTAACGGGTAAAGGCAACAAGAATATTTACATATATACACTATGTATATATATATATAAATAAATGTTTATATAGATATTGCAAAAGGAATCTACACATCTACTACGGCCTACTACTATTATCCATTGGCCATCAAGTTGTCTCATCATGGGCATAAATGTGCTGTCAACTTGTCATGGATGCTCCTTCTGCCTGCCTGCCTGCCTAGCTTGGCGTACGTTTCTCATAACTTTAGCATATTGACAAATGTCCTTTGTGTCGCAACGCCAAAACCAAAAGGCCAAAGGAAACCACATGTCAAACATTCCGGGGAAATATTATTACTACAAATACATATATACACATACACATACATATACATATATAAATATATAGTATATACGCGAGGATTTAACTTGGATTTTAATGGCAACCACATGTATTGTGCAACAAAAGCAACAGCAATAGCAACAATTTGCTGCAACAGCCCAGGCACCACCAGCCACCAGTAAAGTTAGCATTTACATTAGGATTGAAATCAGAAAACTTAGGAAAACCCCTAGCGAGCTTTATTTCTGGCCACCACTGTATAAATATATATATCAGCATAAAGCAATAGCAATTAAGTTATATATTAAAACCATCAAGTGTCCAAAATGGGCGTGGCATGCGCCAAGGACTATGTTTATTTTGTATAGAGAAAGAGAGAGAGGAGAAAAACCGCAACATGCGCGCAATAAAAACACATTTACTCACATTAAAGTTTCTTCCCCTCGATACGCTTATTCGATTGAGGAACATAATAAATGAGATGATAAGTAAAGTCATTTGCAAAGAAATAGATAGAAATGAAAGAACGAATAAGAGGCAGAGACAGAGAGGGAAAGAGACCCCCCTACAGAAGAGAAAGATGCCGCTTCCAAGTCCACTTAAATTTATACAATTTATTTTATTTCGAAATACCAAAAAAAAAACACCGTAAGAAAAACAACAATAACAAAAAAAAAAAAGAAAAAAGAAATTGTTCAACTCAAGTAGACAAATGTTTCTTTTGTGCGTGGGGCATAAATGAAATGAAAATGGTAATGACGATGAAAATTTCCGTAAAAAGACGATTGGTCTGGGCAAGCGGGGTGAGTTGAGGCTAGGGGCAAACTGTGAGAAAATGTGTTCAGTAAACATTTGAACATGCTGTGTCTTAGGCCCACTTCCTCCCTTTCTTAATGGACAAAACAACAAGAATTTTAGAGCTGGGTCAGCAGCAGCAAGTGGCACTAGCAACAGCAACAGCAACAGCAGCAGCAGCAGCAGCAGCAGCAGTAACAGCAGCTGACTTGTCAGTCCATCAGTCACACGACCTACACACTTACACGCACACTGACACAATAGCAGGTCCTTGCCAAACATTTTTGGAAAGTTCCTTGACTTTTGATCGCTTTACTACCCCCTTTCTTTACCATTTTCTTGTCTCACTCTGTCTTAGTTTGTGCTGTTCTTTACGTATTAAGTTGGTGTAAGTGGGTCTATGTTAGAGTGTGTTTTGCCTAGATTTAAATATACATATCTAATCGATTTTCAAATGAGAAAACAAGTGGATTAAAGCCCCACCCAAACAGTTTCTTAAGTTATCAAGGGATATATATAAGGGAGAGAGTTTATGTGTCTGTAAAAGCCTAGAAGTAACTAATTTGAAAGTGAAAAACCGTACTTATTTGACTTGGACGATGTGGCTGTATTTTACCCAAACAAAAAATACATTTCAGCAACTTTAAAGACCACTTTAAACACTGTTTAAAATTAATTTAATAATCGTTTAAACCAATAATAATTTAATATCATATTTCAATTAAATTAACTTACTTAAAACCGCTTAAATAATTGTTTTCCGTTTACTAGTTTTTATTGAAGTTTATTTTACCATAATAAAAATAATAAACATAAAACTGTGCGATGGATTAAAGCAAAATCAACGAAAAAAAAAAAAATATATATAAAAAATCACATTCAAACGCGTAACCAATCAACGCATTGGCCCACGCCTGACAACAACTTCCAGTGATGTGTACACTAACATCGCAGCGCACACATCGCTGAGAACCACAGTTAACGCCTCTAGCGTCATGGCACGCCCTCAACTCAACTCAACCCGCCTTGCCTTGACTCACCCCGCCACAACTCATCTCTCGTCTGCCCTAGCGCCTACTTTTTGTTTGCCTTGTTGCCACACACTCATTTAGCGCTGAGTTTGTTTTGTAATTGCTTTCCATTGTTGAACTGAAAATTGCAAAATGTTTGCACTACTCACAGAAAGAGAATGGTAAGAGAGAGAGAGAGAGACACACACACGCAGAGAGAGAGAGAGAGAGAGAGAGAGAGAGAGAGAGAGAGAGAGAGTTGGAGAGTAGTATGATGATGATGATGGTGGAGTCCTTTTACTCCTCTCACTCTTCTCTTACTGACGCACTTCCCTCATTTGCCTAACGGTGCACATAATTGTAGACTTGGCAACGCTAAATGGCAATTGTTGACAGCCAAACGAAGCGTTTTTCGGCAATCAACTCTAATAATAAGCACCTTTTGTGCCAATTTCTATATTAATAAATTCCAAACGACAGCTGTGTAGAACAGGTAACAAGCAGAAGGATGGCATCAGTAGACCATGGAGATTGAAGTGAGGTGAATAGAGTTTAGTAGGTGGGTAGTGTCGTGCGAACCAGCAGGCGTCTAAAATTATGCACAAAAGGTGTTTTATAATTAATTTTTGCCCTTTGTTGGTGTTTGGTGTTTTTATTTGCTTGAAGACAAGAAGAGAAGGTAAATGAAGATTTTGCCACAGTCAACTCTCTGTCAATGGCACTTGACGATTGTTTTGTTATTGAGGTTAAAAGGATATCCCATTAAAGGTTAAGTTCAATACACTAACTGAAAGGTTGAAAAAAGGTTGACAAAAGAGAATCGAGGTATTCACCTTTTCAATGGGATTACATTCAATTTAATGAGTGCTAAGTCCCTCTTTTTGGGCTCATTAATTAATTGTTTTTTGTTGTAAGCAGCTACAACAAAATTCAACTTAATGATGTCAGAGTGAAACCAAATATTTGAGGTTAACAGTTATTTTGCCGACCTTGACATCTTAAGACACTCACTGGTCTAGTATAATTGCGAATAATTTTGTTCGAAATGAAAAGAAACAAAAGAATAGAAAAATTAATGACTATAAATTGTTTTGGCTTCAGTTTTGTGAAACGATTTAAGATGCTTAAAGTCCATATATAATTAAACCGAAATTGTATTCATCTTAAATTGGGGAAGCATTTTAAGTAAAAGTCTCTTCATCTATTAATATCTACTCTTTTGGTTTAACATTCTCAACAAGTTTGAAGTAGAGAGTAATTTGTTTTTGCCACTTGATGTTTTTCCTTCTTTTTTTTTTATCCACCTTTTGTCTTGTAATTCTCAACTGCTTTAAGCCACTTCGTGGTGGTTTCTATTGAGGGAAATTCTGCCTTAGGTTGTACTTGGACTTGTGTAAATTTCTTGTTGTTTCCTTTTTGGCCAGAAGCTGGCTTATTAACATTACCTAGACTAATATGCCTTGCCAGCCCTTTTGCGTCTCCTTGGTCCGTGTCTAAAGTTCATCCCATCTAGTTATATACACAAATTGCGTATACGCCCCATGTGTTCACTTGTTGTTCTATGGCCGTTTCACATTCTAATTGCATAGTCAACTCCCCAATCTCCATAGTTGGCAGGCAACTAACAATGCATTTTTTTTTATTGTTACTGGGAGATTTGCAGGTGCTGGTGCTGGTGTTGGTGTTGGTACTGGTTTTGTGTCCGTGGTTCGTCCTGGTTGCCGTTGCTGTTGCCTTTAGCCCTCTGACCCAGCCAGGCAAATTAAAGTCACTGAGCCCGCCAACTAACTAAATATGCCCTGAAATGTTGCCAACGGATGTCGTACTTGTCGTCCTTGTCGTAGTCGTAGACAACTTTATACTAAATTCAAGCGTCGTTTATTGTTGACTCAACGGGCTGCCATTTCCGGCAACCGGGATACCGGAGCCAAAGCTGAAACTGGAGCTAAAACAGAAACTGGAATTGCAGTAGCACCTCCACTTTCAGACAGCAGTTTGTTTTATGATTGCGCGTCCGACTAATTCGCCTTGCAATTTTGCAATTAAATTGTAGAAAGCAACGCGCCAAACGTGCCACGTCTACTACAACATGGCAACTTCTTATACGACTAGCTTTATATTTCCTTTTGTTTTTTTTTTTTTCTCACTCTCTCTCTCTCTTTTTTTTTTTTTTTTTTGATTTCTCTAGTTGCTTTTGGTACAGTTGTTAGTGTTTCTATGCAATTAGTAATAAAAACTAGTTAAGAAGTTGAGTTAGAAGTAGTTTGTGGCTTTGACATCATCATCAATCATTTCTTAGCCTAATTGACTGCCAATAAACAAAATTGTGTGGGTATTGAAACATGATAAAGCTCTTACGGCATATTAGCATAATATAATTCTTCATATTTGGATTCATCAATCAAATATCAAAGTTAAATGACAGCTTTGGTTAATGCTTTAGTTCAAGCTATTATTTAGAAGTTTTGTAGGCTTCCACAGAAATTTAAATTTGTTTTCGTTTTGCCACAAAATTATATATAATCTATTTAACACATTGTTAGCAATAAGTTAATGTCTTAAATATACCTATATGTATATATATATACATTAATACTAAAGTTTTTCCATAGAGTTTCTTATTCATATCACTCATACGACATGTTGTCATTGTAACTAAACCAAAGTTCTTCTGAAGTCAATAAAAACCATAATAATAAATAAATTAAAGTCTTTTGTTCTAATTTGATTGCAAGTCACATATATATATTATTTTGTTTATAACTTTTTATTATATGTTGTTGAATTTTGTTTAACTTTACTTACCATATATTTGTTATTCGATTGATGCCATCATTAAATTGAAACTTTTCTAGATTATTTGTCAAGACTTTGAAACGACTTGAACATGTTTAAGCTTCAATTATTGTTATACAGAATTGTGTGTGTGTGGGTTTGTGTGTGTGAAAAGATGTTTTTCCTGCTAGTTCTTTACTTTTGCCTCTATATGTGCTTTGTGTGCATTCCTTTGCAATTTTGTGTTGCAGCAAAAGTATAAAAACTTTTTATTGGACATTTTACATGGCAGGGCAACATGAATTTTCATAGGAATTGTTGTAGTTGTTGCTATTGTTACTGTTGCTACTTCTGTTATTGCTGCCACAGAAAAATTTGTATTTCTCTGCTTGGCTTTATTCTGTCTATTATACCCTTGCCAATAATGGTATATTGGTATTTTTACTAAAAGAAATATAAAATGTTTCAAATATATTTTGCTGGTCTTTCTTTCAAATATAAAAGGAGTTTTTTTGTACTATTGAGAACAAATAATATATTCTATAATAGTTCCATCTATATATATATATATATATAAAATAATGATCATTACAATAAGAGTATATTTGTTTTGTCATAAGAGATGTCAACTTTTCCCTATGTCTGGTTTTTGTATCTCTTTTGCATATTTTGCAATACAAAACGTTTACCTTGATATTGGAAAAGAGTGCACGGGTAGCAAAGTCTGAGTTGAGCATACATACTGAAAGAGGAGATAGTGTCAGAGAGATGTAGGGAGGAGAAAAAATAAAGAGTGGGGAGAAGTAGCTCTTTTCTTGTTGTTGTCCCCTTGCTGTCATATATCATGGACCAGGATTTGCAATTAAAACGTTGTCATTGGCGCTTGGATTGTAAAAAATATGAATATAACCTGTTTCATTTTTTTTCCTTTCTTCTTTTTCGCCTGCGTATCTGCATTGCGCCAGGTTATAAATTTTGACTTTTCTTTTCAATATTTTTAATAGTTTTTCAATACTGAATACCAGAGTTTTTCATTGCCATTTTTTGTATTTTTATTTTGGCGGGATGGGGGCAGGCCATTGGGTGTAGTTCTTTCTTTTTTTTTATTTTTGGCAGGCATTGCTTTTAAAATGCCAAAAATGAACATGTATTTGTGCACTAAGAAGACACTTCTTCTTCTAACTTTTGCCACACTCACTATTTCGTTTTACTCCTCCTATTCTCGTATCCTTTAGCTAAGCTGAGTTGGCTTCTCCTTCATTTCTGCTGTTTGCATAAATCCACAAGCTCTGTTTGTGTTTGCTGTTGATCTTCAAGCTTGATTTTATTTTAGCTTTATGCTACTTCTGCTTTTGCATGCTACTGCTTGCTTCTTGCCAGCAGCAACCAACGAGGAGGGGGGGAAAAGAACGAACAAACGAAAGAACGAAGCAACCAGCCAGCCAGCCAGCCAACTCAACAAAATCACACACTGCTCTCATTTGTATGCTACACTTTCTGCATATTGCAAAAAGGACAAAGAGAGGAGAAGAGGCGTACGCAAAGAGGGTGCGGTAGTATGAGCACTTCAACAACATGCACTGTGCTGTTTATATTTGTTGATGTTAATGCCAACGCCAGTTGTGGAAACGAAAATTCGTAAATGTATATGTGTGTGCGGGTGTGTTTTGTGTGCCCGTGTATATATATATCTGTATGTATGTATATGTTTGGGGATAAAATGCATTTTTATCATAATTGGATGAAATTTACTTTTCATTCGGCCCTCTATACACTTGCAATTGGGTATATCAATTATGTAATGCAGATGAGAGAGAATTGCATACAAATTCTTTTTTTTTTTTTTTTTTTTATTTTTTAAATTGTAAATCTTATTTACTAAAGGTTCAACAAAGTGATTTGTAACTGCTTTATATAGTGTTTGCTGTACCAAATGGAAAGGATTGAAATGGTTTATGTTTTTATAAGATTGTTGTATATGATAGATACAGATAGATAGTAGTTTCAAAACCATTTGAAATCTATAAAACATCATTTGAAATCGCTTTTAACCAGAAGTCTCTTAAGTTGATCAGATTAAAGAGAAATCAGTTTAACTATAACTAAATCGTTGATAACAAAACTTTAACTAAAAAATAAGCAGAATTTATAGATAGACTTTAACTTTGAATTATTTTTTAAATGAAAACCAAGTAAATAAATATTAAAATTAGTTATTTCTTAGCAATTACTTTATTTCAAAGAATTATTACCACTTTGACATCTTTAAAAAATTGATTTCTAAAATAAGAGAAGATGAATTTAAAGAGCATTCAAATTGCATTGTTTAACTATTTGTTTTGCCTAATTTGAATTTGAACTATAGATTTACATTTTGCCATAATTTGGCATGTGAGCTTTCTAACACACACACACACACACACAAAAAAAATCCCAGAAATTCCTTTAAACACTAATAACCCGACAGCAGCAACAACAAGAAGCATAATTTATGGCGACAATTTAATTAACGCCAGTGGCAATAATTGGCTTACAGCGTTTTTTTTTTTTTTTTGTAGTTTAATTATGTGTTTCTTTACAATATTTTTAGTGTTTTTAGTTTGTTTTGATTTCGTTTGTTGATTTTAAGTTTTGATTGCATGTTTGGTTAAACATTTTAATAGGCAACTAGACCATAAACAAGCACGCAAACGAAAGCTTAAATAATACTTTGTATCAAAGAAAACATGCAATTTGATTATACATACATACATGCATACATACATACATATGAATCTCAGAAAATCGGGTCAAACAAATCTAAACACGAGAATCATTCAAATTGAAGGCCAAAAGGAAACATTTGCTTTTGCTTGCAGCTGGAATAGGAAAATGTGTTTTAATTGAGCTCTTAATTTGCCCAACTGTTGGTGGGCCAAAGGCAATCTTCTATACGCAGTTAACCATTTCCGTTTCTTTTTTTTTTGCTCTTTGGCTTAATGCGGCCATTTCATTTGATCCCATAAGAAATAAATGTGCGAACATCCTGTCAAGCATTAGTTGAGAAGGCTTTAGATTAGGAATTATAGCTCAGCTACCACCAGATTAGATTTAGGGCAAAGGTCAGTTATATTGTTGAACTTGTGTTTTCTTTTCCCTTGTACTAAATGTTTTATGCTGTAAGGGTTAGAATTGTATATCCGGCCAAGAAAATTGCAAATGAATTTAAAATCTTCTTTTTTAATTCATGTAATAGTTTTTGTTTTTTTAATCTATTCATACCAAATCTTTTAATTAAATTAAATTGTGTGAGAATGAGATAAAATTTGAATATAGATTAGCTACACTATAATTCAAAGTATACACGAAGTATTTCTTTTAAAACTTTGTTGTAAATTATTTAAGGTAAAATTAGCTTATAGATTTTCCTTTATTTTAAATTAAAATCATTTTCTTTCTTCCCTTTAAATTATTTTTTTTGTTATTGAAAAGCTTACTTATTTTTATGACCAAGCTTACGTAATAAGAGTTTATTTCAGATACCAATCATGTAATAATATTCTTTTTTGTTGTTGTTGTTCATTTTTAAAGCTGACTTAAGCCTTTTCATATCTATAAATATATATATATTTTTTTTCTTGTCGCTTATTAAAATGAGTTTTAATATATTGTACATTTTGTTGTTGTTCTTATTGCAAGTACTGTTGAATTTTATCACTCGATGAAAAGTGTGTGTGAAAAGGCTTCTCGTTGACATTTTTCATTGAAATCCTTGTGCATATCGGTATATTAATCCAGCGGCAGAAAAACGGCAACCAACAATCAACAATCTCTATACCCCATGTTAATTAATTGCCACTGCATTGAGTGGGGAACAGCAGCAGTAGCAGCAACAACATCGTATTTAAAATCCCTCTTAACGAGACCCTAGAACCAGCCACATCATCATAATACGAAACCATATTAAGCCCTCTCACATGGTTGCAACAATAACACAAAAAAAAAAAAAAAAAAAAAAAGAAATTGTAAAATTGCACAAACTGGAAAAAAAGGAAACATGGCAACGTTACATGGTTAAGCTGTAAAAACAAGCAGAGATCATCACCATAAACAAAAAAAAAAAAAAAAAAAAAAAACTGAAATAAAGGAAGGGCAATAGTGGCTACAGTTTTTCGCTTTAAGCTTTAATAAACGCTTGGCCCATAATTTACGCTTGCTGATATTGTTGTTGCTATATTCAACTTAAATATTTTTAATTGCATTTCGCGTAATCACCAAACACCTACAACAGCAGCAGCAGCAGCAACAGCAGCAGCAGCAACAGCAGCTATAGCTACACCTACAACAGCAGCTATAGCTACACCTACAACAGCAGCAACAGCTCGAACCAGGCTCACAAATGGCAGGCAGGCCAAACGAGGCAAACATTTTTCCAATAGTTAATGGCAATTTGCTGTTTTGCTATTTACGCCAATTATCCGAGCATTTTACAGCAACAACAATAACAGAAAGAGAGAAAGAGAGAGGGGGGATGGGTGGAAGAGAGTGAAAAGTCAAGCCAGGTCAGGCCAGACCAGACCAAGCCAAGCCGGGCTGTGTCGGGCCAACTTAAGGCAATAACAACAAACAGCTGCAGCAAAAACAACAACAACAACATGGACAAACTCAACTCAACACAAAGTGCAAGTCGCGTCTATAGCTGCGGTTGCATTGCCTTTACCTGTGTATGTGTAAGTGTGTGGCAGTGGCTTAGTTTATAGGGGGATCTAAGAGGTTCACATTTAAGCAATATCATTTAAATATTATTTTGTTGGAATAATTTTTAGATTGATTAGAACTGATCTTCATTTCCTGTGATCAGTAAACTATTAAAAGGATTTTAGTTTTTTTTCTGTACATTAGTTGTTGTTGTACATATTTAAAACAATATAGAAAGTTGATTGGAAAACAAATTCTTAGGAATTGTATTAAATTTTTAACGAATTTAGTGCTAAAGTGTAAATGATCAACAATCAAATATTTAAAAAATAAATATGATATTTAACTATATATAAATATGTATATATTTTTTTAAATTATTCCTCAATTAAAATGAGCTAGGAAATGATATTTTTTGCAAATTATTAAAATATTTAATTATTTGGAAAGTTTATTGTCAATTTTTTAGCAAATTGTTTATGAAGTTTGGAAGTGTGGAAAAAATGATTGGATTTGAACTTTATAAGAAATTTAAAAATGCAGTCTAATTACCAATTACCAATTGTTTTGTCGTTTAATCAAGTAATTACTGTACAATTTAACCAAGCAATTATTTAACTGTTTAATCAAATAATTACTTAAACATTAGGCACACATGTATCTAAAGTACCACAAAAGTGAGCTAGAGGCAGACTTAAGCATATATATATATATATATATATATATATATATATATCAATATACTTATCACCTAAATCGGGCTTAGATCACATCTCAGAGATATAGGCACTAAAGTCAATAGACATTTTAGGTTAGTTTTATTTAAATTTGCATTTCTTACTTTTAATTATAATCTATAATTTAATTAAAATAATTTTTAAATAATAACCGAATTATGACAAACAGTTAAAATGTAATCTATCTAAAGTTGGCAAATATTATATTTCAATTTATTGTTTGACTTTGTGATTTTCAAGAATCAAGTTAGTCAAATAACAATTATTATTGTTGGATTTTAATTTATTATTAACCCCTTTTCAAATAATAATAATACTTGTAGCTCTGCCATAATACAAGGAGCAATATGAAAGTGTGTGTGTGTGTCTGTGTGTGTGCACGCTGTGTAAACTCATCATAATTGAAGCCTTCAACAAGTTTCACATACAATTACGAACACCTTGGCAAGGTGCAAAGTACACGAACTGCCCTGGTAAAGGTTTGTTAAGGGATTGCCAAAGAGAGGAGTTGATGGAGGGGAATATCACCAGGATATAAGGGAAGGTTGGCACTTGCCGGTAACGGCAATGGCAATGGCAATGGCAACGGCAACAGGCCAGTCCACCATTCTACAATAATAAGAACAACAACAAGAATCCCAGTTGCAGATGTTGTTGGGACCCTTTTCAGACTTTTGCTTTTGTTCCAGTGCGTGACATGGCCAGCTAACCGAGAGAAATTGCCCTTTTGTCATTCACTATGTCTCTGGGTCTCTCTCTCTCTCTGTGTGTATTTGTTTATTGTACTTACTGGCAGTTGTATTAAGCATTATAAATGAAAACAAAAGTTGAAAAATATGTTAAAGAAATAATTAAAATAACATTATTTTGCCGTAAGCCGCTAAAGCGCTTGTGTCTGTGTGTAATTTCAAAAATTTCACATAAAGGCTCATTTAATTTGCATTTATTATAATAATTTAAATCCTTGATTTATTCTTTATGAGTTGACCTTTAATCTTGTTTCATGTGTGAGCACTTTTGACAAGTTCACTCACCCAAACACACACACTTACACACACAGTAATACATATATACAGAAACTCGCATTCACATTCATTTTAATCCACTCATAATCCTTTTGCCAGCTCTACTAATTGCCAATTTGCGTCAAGTTGGCAGCTCAGTTGGTACACTCTGCCATGTTTCAGGGCTGGATCACAATTTACAGTTGCAACAATCCCTGTAAAGTAATCTAATTAAAGCATTTCAAGTTTTTGTCTTAATTTGTTAAGCATAGTTTTTTGCTCCATCCTTGTTTTTCCAATAAAGGCTCTTTCTCTCTATCTCTTTCGTTTACTTTCTCTCTCTCTCTCTCTCTGTCTTCGTCTCCAACGAGTGATGTTTAGTGATTTTATTAGCATTCAACACAGAATGGCAATTAAGTCCATTAAAGGATGGGTGACGACAACAACAAAAACAACAACAAGTAAGAGCCACAACGAACAGCAACGAAGGATTAAGGATTGAGAATGACAAGCAGCAAGCAGCATATTCCCGTATCTTAAAAATTGTATCACTGGAGCGAGAGAGAAAGAGAGGAAGTTGGGTGGTTAGATGAATCTGGAAATTTGATAGCTGTTGCCAGAGTTAAGTTGATCAAATCAGTTGTAACGATTTGCCACACACAAATCATTTTAACTTTTTAATTGCCATAATTATTTGTGTAGCCCTGGCCTATCATTCAAGGGACAGTTGTCGGATACTGGCTGGCGGTTGCCAGTCAGCTAATGTGATTAGCAGCCATGGGCCATAAAAGTTCGAGGTTCAAAACTCGGCTAGTAGATAGATGGCCAATGAAGAGAAAGGGAGGGAGAGAAAAAGGGGTGGGAGAAAGAAAGAGATAGAGGAAGACCCAGCTTATAAAAGCAAATAAAATTTTTGTTTTGACTTTTTCTTAACTTTGGGGCAAGGCATTTAAATATTTTGGGATTGCCTATTTATAAAGCGAGGGGCTATCAAAGAGCTAATATAATTATAACTTATTGGTTAAGAAATTAAAGAAAATATTATGGGTAAAAACCAACTTACTTAAAGTTAAAGCCAAGTTTATTTATGGAATATACTCATTTTGGTTTATTTCTTTAGATTTTTGGAAAGAAATTTCTATGAGCTTAAAAATTATTGAAACTTGAATATAATTGAAAATGAAAAAATGAAATGCGTAAAAAAAACCTTTAAATATCTTTGAAATTTAACAAAATAATAAAACAAATGTCTAATAACATTTTTTAAATATTTATCTAGATATATTCTTTAAAAAGCGATGTGGCAGATTCATAAACGAAGTTGCAAATGTTGAAAGCTAAAAAGCAAAAATATATATTGGAAATGATAAGTAAGTGTTATATGCTTAATACTTAAATATGTTAAAGCCTCATCTATATTGCCCAAACATTTTGATATAATTATATTTAAGTCTTAAATCAATTATCAATTATTAAATTTAATTATATATTTAAAAAGTACGTCATATTAAATATATACTATTATTACCTTAATATGATACCTTTATTTTCAGATGTGCTCAAAAATTATGTTTGAAATTGTTGAAGCTAAAAAAAGTATCTTTTCCATCTAAAAAACTCAGAAAGACTAAACAATTAATATATTAAAATAGCATCAATTCAATATTACCTTAAATTGTTATTTGCTTATTAAAGTGAAGGCTAATGGTTTCTTGTTACAATATTTTTACTTTCCTCTACCCGAAACCCGCTTGAAATTGATCAAGTTAAATTGCACCTTTCGTTTGGTGTTGCATTGAATTTATTATTGCTTGATTAGTGTTATTTATTTATATGGCCACAAATGACAATTGTTTGGTCTCTGTGTCACAATTACATCATCTGACAGTAGACAGCTTTAGTGTGTTTGTGTGTGTGTGTGTGTGTGTATGGTGGAGTGGGCTATGACTAAATACTTTTAGTTGCCAACATTGGTCCAACAATGTATTTATTTGCATAAATAATTTATTGCTTTCGGAATTGTATTGTACCTCACTAAATATATAAGCCAATATGTGTGCATAAATATACAGATTCATATATCTATATACATATATATATATGTTGCAATTATTCCTTGTGTACTCTATGTATTTGGTCTCTCTTCCCCCTTTCGATTTTGATTGCAGTTCAAATTCAATTTTTGATTATTTCCAATGCCAGACAATTTGACAGTGGGGGTTTTTTTTTTGTTTTTTTTTTGTGCTTCTTCTATTTGACAAATGTATTTTGCTGTGACATCAATTTGTGAGTTATATATTGAAAGCAAATGAATGGTACAATAGGCCTGAATGGGACAAATCACATTCCACTTGGCAAGTAAGAGACATTTACAGGAGCGGTGTGAGGGGGGAAGTTGCTCTGTTTGATTTCTACCATTTATTGAACTGTGTAATTTATGGCATTTGTTGTTAATTTGTCTTGCCAATGTGTGCCTAACTACAACTAGACTTTTGCCAAACAAAAGGACCAGAACCCATGTATATGCACACCAATACACACACACGCACACATATATATATATATATATAAGCTAGTGCACACAGTGCGTATACTTGATCTATGAGGGTATACAATTGAAGCATTTACAGCTTAGTGTGTATGTGTGTGTGTGTGCCTTAGTTCTATGATATGCTTACGCTTATTTAAACACCCATTGAATTATTGCCATCAAGCGTAAACCACAAAATAAACGACTTATATGGACCAGTATTTAGTTAACTGAAAGTTTAAGCCAATTTAACTTTTAGCTGAATTTAAGCATTTACTAATAAAATTTAAGTTTAACAAAGTTCTCCTTATGCTTTATAATGACTTTTGTGTGTTTGTTGTTTCTCGGAAAAATTGATTTGCAATTGAAGTTAGAATTCTTTTTATTTTTCTTTAAGATAAAGCCAAAGACTACAACGGACAGCCAAGAGAAAAATATAACATTATTTTTAATTAAACAGGTGTAAAAAAATATGTAATTAGCGTGTTGAATATGAGTCTGTATCTTTGTATGTGTGTGTGTGTGTGTTTCAAAAGTTTTTCTTTGATTTTTATTCTGTCTTGCACTTTTCATTTATAGAGTGCTGTTGTTTCTGTGTTCTTTAGCAGAAAAGAGAGTGAGTAGAACATATGCATAAAAATAATATAAAAGAAAAACTTAAAGAGTTGGTTGCAGATATGTAGAACGGGTAACCAACACAGACACGGCGGAGAAAATTCTTGTTTTTGCATTTGTTTGTTTGTTGTTGTTGTTATTATTATTGTTGCTGCTCTTGCTTTTGCCTGATGGTCTTTATACCACTTCTCCTCTCTACCTCTTGTTATGTGATGCAACAGTTTTTCCCATGCATTCCCCACAGAAATGTTGAACAATGTTCTTGATATTGTTCAAGCCATGTATAGATGAGTGGCATGCAAATGAGAGGTGGAAAAATATAAAGAAAAACAGAGTTAAAACTACAAACTTGGTTTAACCATAATTGAGAACAATGTATATATATATATATATATGAGTGAATTTAATTTTTAGTTATTCTGTTTTTCAACATAAAATTAATAAAGAAATAATATTTGTACACATTCAATATAAGTTCAGAAACATGAAACTGAATTAAATAATTTGAATAATTTAGCTAGATTTATAATTTGTGTTTGTTTTCTTACCAAGAATTAGTCTGTTGAGTTTATTATTTGTTTATGAAGTTTTAATAATTTAAATTTGTTTGTTTTTTATTTTTTTTTTTTTTTTTTTTTTGTTTATAAAGCAATCAATTTTCAACTAAATTGTTTGAAATGTAAACAATTTTGATCCTTTTTTCTTTTGTTTTATTTTTTAAGTAATAAGGAAAGTTGTTTTTTTTTTTGTTTTTTAGTCACTCTCTTGGGGTATGAATCTTTTCCGCTTACATTAACTTATGCCACACACCTTGCTTGATTTTTGCATAGTTTAACATAATTTCAATGTAAATATTATTCCAAAATACTGAAGAATAAGAGAAAAAAAGAAGAGAAATATATACATATGTATATTATATGTACATATATAACAAGAAACATGAGGCATGAGGTAAACCAAATACTACATACAAAACCAAAAAAAAAAAAAAAAAAAAAAAAAAAAAAAAAAAAAAAAAAAAAAACATTGCATAATTTGTGGCGTAACCGTCATAAGCGCATTTTAAAAAGCCTCCTTTAGGGTTGGCAAAAGACATTTTTGCCCATTTGCGTTTTGCCAACTTGAAGGCTCAAACACACGATGGTTATTATGTTAATTTACATGTCTGATCCGTGCTATAAGGTTATATATGCTGCCGGTTGGTGGAGTGGGGCAGGGCAGGGCAGGGCAACTTTGCATGTGGAGGCGTGGCAGGTGCGACTAATGCATAAATTCTTGTACTCTCTGTCTCTCTGCATGTATATATATATACATACATATTTATATATATATATATATATAAGTTTATACGCGGATATATTATATGAAGACACAGAGAGTGGGAGTGGGAGAGAGAGAGAGAAATAATATATTTATGTATATATATAAGCAAAGCTATGTGAGCCTATGCATTTTACTTCTCGCATGAGCAGCCGCGCGTGTTTTTTATTTTATACCAAAAACAAAATGAGTTTCTCGCATGCCTGGCTAACGGGCAAACCAAATGCAACTGCATTAGTTGTAGACGTTGCTGGATCAAAGTGGAAAAGTGGAATGGAATGGAAATATAATGGAATGGTATAGTGAAAAAAAAAAAAAAAAGTGAACGAGAAAAGCAGCCAGGCAGAGGCAGTGAGGCAGGTGCAGGTAAATTCCGTACCTTAATTGAGCTAAAATAGTTTTGCATAAAAATGCAAATTGTCACATATCCTGAGCCGCTTTTGTCCCTATTTAGTTTTAAACATTTTGTGTCGCAAATTGTTTGCCGCTTATCCTGGCAATGAATCTAAATCTAGCTTTGAGTCCGCCCAGCTGCAACCTACAGACATATACATGTATATGTTTGTACATGCATATATGTATGCATGTATGCGTTCATGACATATATATATATATATATATAAGAGCATTGTTAGGCCAAATGGCAGGTAATTTGTTTTCAGAGCTGCGGGAAATAGCTCGATGGCGATTGCTATTACTAGTTTTTATGCATTTAGCTTGCAAATGTTGCGTTAATTGAAATGCAACCAAGCGTTGAGGCAAGGATTTTCTATACCACTTTACCCATACCATTGAATAATAAGGTACATTGGTGTATATATATATACATACGAGAATTTTAAAGAACTTTAATTGGACAATTTAAAAAGGTTTGCGAAAACTGATGAATCAAAGTAATTTACTTTAATTGTTTTATTAATTTATTCTTATCAAAAGCTAATAAATAAAATGTTATTCTTAGTGTTTAATTAATTTTATTTTCTTCTGTTTAATTTAAGATTTGTTTTCTATTTACTCATACAAGCTCTTGAAAGTGTTTATTACAATTTATATATAAATATTTTAAATATTTTTGTATTATACAAAGTCAAATAAACTTAATTTGAAATATTTATATGTAAATTTCCTATTAGAAATATTCAAATTGCTTTTCAAATCAATAATTCTTTTAATATATAAACTAAATCTGGAGCTTAAATAGTTAGACAAGTAATTCTTGAACTTGTTTTTAATTTACATAAATTATAGGGTAAAGTTTATGTCTCATAAGTCTGCCCCCCCCACTTCATGTGATTCATTAAAACTCTTAAAATTTAGTTTAAATGTTAGTTTTCAGTCAAGCTTCAATTTCTTATCATTTATCATAGAAATAACCAAATGAATTTTTCATTTTGTTTCTCACAAATCTCGTCACAAACAACTTCAAGTCCTAAAAAGAAAGGGAAAAACAAGTTGTGATGGCAATAACAGTATTTTTTCTATTTGTATACTTTTTTTTGTATACATATTTATTTTATTTTCTAATCCTTTACCAAAGAAAATAAACAAGGCTGAGAAAAACGGAGATAAGAAAAATTGTAGGAAAACAAAGCAGAAAAATAAAAAAAAAAAAGGGAAAAGATGATAAGTCAAAGAAAAAGAAAATATTTTCTTATATAAAACAGCTGTCAACTTTGTTAGAAGAAAAAAAAAAAAAACACAAGAAGAAGAACTTTTATGCAAGAATTTAATGAGATAAAATTTTTGATTTAAATAATTTTGCAGTTTTTTTTTTTTTTTTGCCAACGAGGCAACCACACGATGGCAAAACTATTTTCATTTTTATGGGATTTTATCTGATTTAATTTAAGCATACTTTCTTCTACCTACCAAACAGAACCCCCCTCCGTCACAGTCTGTCTCTCTTTCTCTCTGTCTGTCTGTGTCTGTCTCTTTCTGTCGCTCTGTGTGTCTCTAACAATATATCTATTTCTTTCTTTTGGTCTTTGCATTTTAGCTGCAGGCTGTCAACGACAGCAACAACAGCAGCAGCAGCAACAGCAGCAACAGGAACGCTAGCAACATTCAGCAAGAGCGGCAGCAACAGCAACAGCAACGGCATTCGATGTCGTTTCTTTTTAGTTTAGTTTTATTTTTTTTCTTTTGCTCTACTTTGTCTTTTGCTTTTCTACGAACAATTTAAAGACAAAGTTAGCAAAGTATTAAAAACTTTTCTAGTTACTTGTTAGTTAAATAATAATGCGTAAAAGGAATCCGTAGTCCTGCAGCAAATGCAATTAAATTGAAACCGCACCTGCAGCAACAACAACAACAACAACCAAATGCAAAACTTGTAAAAGATTTATATGACATCTGCACAAGAGTAACAACAGAAAACAACAACAATAGCAACAAAAAAAAAAAAAGCAACTCAAACAACTTATTGAAAAATAGAAAGCTAAACATATTTTTGGTCAAATGAATAGAAATTCTCAACTTTTTTTTTTTTTTTTTTTTTTTTTGGTAAATGATACAAATTTATTAAAAGTTATTCTAGCTTAAGTTCAGTTTCTTGTATAGTTTTAAAGGAAGGGTATATGCGATATTTATATGTTACATTATTCTATAGGGTCTTGTCATCTGTTTAGTTAGTTTGAATTCTTATATTTAGGAATTAAACTAAATGTAAAATTTATCTATTATTTTATACCAATTCAAATAGAACCCTATGAGTAGCTACTGTTTAAATAATTAAAATCAGAAATTTTTTTAAAATATATATTAATATATGCTTTCAGAGAAGGCTTTTTAATTAAACCAAAATCGTGTCTTTATTTTACCAAAAAAAGAGCGATCGTTTCTTAGTAAAGAGATTTTCAAAAAGTATTTTTAATAATTTTCTGTTTGAAGTTAAAAGAGGATTCAAATTCCCTTTCTTAAAACCTTTAATTGAATTTCTTAGATAATTTACAGGGTATTCGAACCACAATACTTGCCCTATCTTTAGCTTCTTCATTATTTGTGTTTTATTTTATTTGTTTTTTTTTTTTTTTGTTATATGTTGTCGGTAAAGCTTCTTAAAAGGCGGCCAGAGGATAATAAGTCTGAATGTCTACCAATTTTTCTTTTTGTTGTCTCTTTGCCTTATAGCTTCTATTCTCCTTTCTTTTTGTTTTCTTTTCGCTTTTTTTTGTCTAAGCCACACCCACACATACTTATGTATGCCAGTTTATTTTTTTGTCCAGAGTCTAGGTTTTTTTTTCTGTTGTTTAGATGGGTTTTCTTTGAGACCTTTGTCAAAGGGCCCGCGGCTATTGCATGTGTGTCCTTTTCATTATTATTATTTCTTTTTTTTTTTATGTATATTTGGGGGAAAATTTATGACTTAAATATGTTAATATGTCAAAGAAAAGAAAATACGAAATAGTTGTAATTTATGTAAAATAATTTGAAAACTAAACAACTGGCCATAAATCTCAAGGACATATGAAAAGATTTCTCATAGCTAATAAAATTTGGTACAGTCTTTCTATAAGTTTGTTACATTTCATTTATGAAACTAATCTCTCTCACACACACACACACATACACACACACACAAATCAAGCTAACTACACTAAATCCATCATCAAGCGTTTTGTGTCTGCATAAAATATTATAATTTTTAAACGACTTCTATTCACCACAGTTCGTTGCACATTTGCACAATTCGTACGTTTATTCTGTCTTTCTTTCTTTCTCCTTTTCTGCGCACAAAAATAATGACAATTTTTGGGGATATATGCAAATGTGCATACAGCTCCTTAGTTCTAGCAAAAGACTTTAGTTATGGTTGGCATTATAAATTTTAAATGCAAAACCAAGCAGCCACTTCTTCGGTTAGGATTCTTCATTCGTTCATTCATTCATTCATTGTTCCGCGTCCGTCTTTACCGTCAACGGTTGGTAGAGGTTCCCATTTGTCAGGGTTATGTGTTATATACGTTTGCATACGTTGCGGTTTATGCACATGGCAATCTCTGCGGCTCTACTCCAACTACTACATCTAAGAATTTGCAGTTATCCTTTAGCCCCCCCCCACACACACACACACCTACAGTGTTTCTCTTTCTCTCATACAGCTTACAGTAGGTGTGACAATCGCCTTGTCTGGTTGGCTGCATTACGCTAATAACCTGAGCCCGGTAAGTTATGCGCGACAAAGCATACAGTAAGCCAAATTTACCAAAATTCATGCCCTTCTCTTGGAATTGCAGATAAAGACAAAGCTTAATATAAATATCCTTTGAAATGATACTCTGGAGCATCTTAACAAAGTAAATGAACCATTTGAATTAATAATAAGATTTACCATATAAACGAAACTTTAGTAAAGATCTTTTAAAGTTATTTAATATTAATAAATAAGTTCAGTTTTCATACCGAGTCTTTGTATATTCTTCTATTTTCATTTAATTATTTTCTAATACTAAGCACTAAAATAATCAAATTAATTGTATTTATATTTATTTAAAATTCAATTAAAATTATACTAAAGTTTCTGTTTTAACGTTTTGGAAAAGCTAATTGCAAATTGATAAAAAATAATTCAATTTGCCATACAATTAAGTTGAAATTTGTCTGTCTGTCTTTGTTTGTTGGTCTTGTGCCTTTTTAGGGCAAACTTTTCTAGGGGAAATTAGTACGTACATGAAGGAAGAAGAATACTCACACCTGCCATTGGCATATACATATATATGTATATATGTATATATATATATATATATTGTAAGTTTTGGCCAGAGTAAATTCAGTATCACAGCGGGACACAGCTAGAGATGCCTCTTCAGTAGAGTTTGTGTCTGTTGACAGCATTTAACTGCAACTTTTGTGTGTCCTTCCGGGCCAGAAGCACCCAGTGGCAATAGTGCCGTCAGAGTTGCCCCGTCGTATGCCCGCCACTTTATTCACTCATCCATCTTCACATGGGCCCCCTAGCGGAAGTTGGCCAAAACGCCTCGAAGGACACACACACACACACAGACACACCAAAGTGTGTGTGCTTGTGTGGGTGTGTGTGAAAAGAACTTCCGTGGCATGTCCTGGCCAAAGCATTTCCAACTGTGCCTTTGGTCAACCTAGACCTTTTGACTTGTCATTGTCATATGCTCTCCCCACCTTACCCTTGTCTTGCCAATTTCTTTCTCATTCTTTTTTTCTATTTTATTTTTTTATTCCCCATTCTGCATTTCACCACCATGATTCTCTTGCTCTTCCTTTCTCACTCTCTCACACTCCCTCTCTCTCTCTTTCCTCTTTCTGCTATACGTTTAGCATATTTGCATTTGACAGTTTGTTAGCATATCAATGACTTTCTAGTTTGGCCAAAAGGTGCGCGCCCTCAACAATTTTTTTTGCTAACATAAAACTATATGACATGGGTTGCTATATAGCTAAATATATGTATTAATATATATCTATATATATAAATTTTTATACACCGTAGTGAAGGGTATATTTAATTTAAAAATTCTGTTTAAAATTCTGAAGAATATTTAAACAATTTTTCTGTGTCGTTAAGTTGAAATTTCCTTTAATGTATTTCTATAATAAACTTTTTTAAAGTAATTATGTGGGAATATATTATGATAAAGTTAAGTCTTTTAAATTAATTCATTATACAAAGATTATAGGGAAGTTTTACTGTATTTACATAGAAATTCTAGATTTATGATAAAGTAAAAAATTTAAGCAAAAATTTGAATAAAAATTGAAAGTAATTTTAAAGTAAGTAAGAAAGTAATTAAAAAGGGTATTATAAAGTCATCTAACCCAACTAAACCTAAATACTGATTTTGTTTTTGTGCTCGAAATAGTGAAAGAGAGGGAGGAGAGTGCGAGAGGGAAAATGAAGCTCATAAAAGTTGATGATAACCACATGAATTTTTCGCTTGCCTCCTGATTTTGTGTGTTTTTGCTCTCATCATATGTAGCATCACAACTCTCGTCCCTCCCACCATATCCCCTCTGTCAACCATAGTCATTTTCATCCACGGTGCTTAATTAGTGGTGGAGTTTCACAATTTTTTTTTCTTCTCTTTTTATTTTTAAAGCAAATTTTGTTATGCAGCTGAAAGCTTAAAAGTGCACATAGTTAGATTTGCATTCTTGCGTATGAAGCTGGAAAAATTTTTATGAAATTACAAAATACGGCAATCTTAAATCCAAAACTAAAATACCATATATATATAAATATATGTATATAAAGGGATTTTGAAGCTATAAAATATGAACTACTTTGCAGAGACAATCAAATGTAAAAGCATAAGAAGAAGAAGAAACATATAAAATTTTAACGATTTCATACATACAAATAGTAATGCAAAGATAGATATAAGAATGTATATATCTACATACATATATGTAAGATAACACCAGCTGCAAGTGCTCCATAATAATAATAATAACACTTTTGTCATTCAACTAGTTTATGTTCAAAGAAACCAAAAGAGCTGAAAATGGCATAAAGCATAAAAATATATATTTACGATCCACAGCAACAATAAATGACAAATTGGCGCATAATTTTTGTTTACGAATGACATGACAAATAAATGGCAACAAAACGAAGGGAAATCAAAATGAAAATGAAGATGACTCTTTCGAAACAAAATTTTACAAAATATATATAAATATATATATTTTGTTGCTTACCTCCCGCTCCCACACTGTATCTGTCTCACTCCTTTTGTCACTCTAATAAGTCAATTGCAAACGCCTGGCAGATGACATTAATGTTCTCTTTTGTTGATAATAAAAAGAAAACAAAATAAAAATAAACAGCAACAACAATGAAAAAAAAAACAACAACAAGAAGAAAAATTAAAATGAAAGCACAATAAAATGCTTCAATGATAAAAACCAGAAGGATCAACTTTTCAGTGCTCATAAAAATGTTTGCTTTTTCCTCTCAATAGCATTAAAAAAGCGTACAAAGCAAATAGAAACATTAAACTGCATCAAATCAACTAAATGTGCCACTTGTTTTTATTTTAAATGCGTTTTTTTTCGTTCTCAGAGATGGCAAATTCTTGGCTATCAAATTAAAATACTTGTCATTGTTGTAAATTGAATTTTTAGATTTTATGGGATTTTTTTTTTATAGATTTTATAGGAATTTTTATAAGTTTTTATGGGCTAAAATGTCTTATTAGAAATTTCTTTTTATAATTATGAATAATTTAAAAAATTAGTTAAGTTTTAAAAGACATTCATAAGTTATAGAAACTTTCTTTTATTTTTATTATAAATATTATACATTTAATGAAGTATAAATTATCCTCTTATCAACTATATAAATATAAAAATTATATATATAAATTTTCAAATATTTTAAAGACTGAGTTGATCGTAGAATTTTTACCATTTAAAGTCTTCTCTTTTTTTCCTTCTAACACAATTGATGTGTCTCTATTAAGCTTCTCAAATAAAAACTTTAAACTATATTTCAAGCTAAATGCATTATTTAAGGCCTCACAGCAATCTAAATTTTGATACAGAAATTTGGAAAGAAATCTTATCAAAATATCACATAAAATCGGCAAATATTTAAAGAATCTTAAATGCATTTTGCTTGTTTTTTAAACCTTTTATATTAAGCTAATACATTTGAACTTATTAACTAACTCAATCAGTGTACAAAAACTTTTAATTTAACTACAATTGAACTAAATATATAAACCATTTACTGCATAATAAAGAATCCACTTTTCTTGTGTTTAAAAAACCCGTTTAATTCTTTTTTAATATTCCTCTTAGTTAATAAAAATATTTTTAAAGTCCTCTCAGGAGACTTCTTATGCAGGAGAACTTTGTTGTTTTAAGAGTTTCTAAGTTGTTGTTGAAGTTAAGTATTTTCAAATAAAAATATTTATGCAAAATAAATGAAGAGAGATGCACCAAAAAAAGAAGAAAAAAAAAAAAGACAATTTGCATATGTATGCATAAAAAGGAAAATGGCAAAATATATATATTTTTTCGGGCAAGTGAAATAAGGGGGAAAAAATAGTGTGAGAAGAGTAAGAGTGTAAGGGGTTAGGTACGAGTGAGTCAGTGGGAAAAGCACCTAGCTCATATTACGACATCTCCTCTACGCATAAAATGACACGTTTTAACACTTGCACAGACACAGAGACCATGGAGACCATAGATACGATATGCATGCGGCTATTGTGTGCGTGTGTGTGTTAGTGTACTGGTGTGCAGCACTGATGCTGATGAAAAAGTCTGGCGCCTGAGCTGGGACCTGGGACCAGCATAGTGATGGAAATTGGAGACCGTGGCGCAGACGGAGATGGAGACATGCCGCGAGTGCACATGAACTATAAACCGCATTTTTACGTGCCTGGCCAGAAAGAAAAGGAGGAAGTATTCCAGTCAACGACAAGTAGGAAGAAATAAGAGAGCGAGAGAGAGAGACCATAAAAAGTGCAGTCAAGTTTTAAATTCATGACTTTGAGCAGCCTTAAAGTAGGCAATGAATTCTTTTTTAGCTGCCATTTTTTTTGTTTTTCTTTTTTTTTTTTTTTTGCCTCTATCATCCGTAAAAGGATCACACAAAAAACTGGACAAGACAAACAAGCAATTATTTTGCTATATCTGGGAAATTAACAAACCTTTTCCTGCTGCCAATTTACTAACCGGATTGAACATGGTAGTGGCAAAAAAAAAAGAAAGGGACCAAAGGACTTGTGGTAAGGAAATGACAGCAAACTAAATGTAAAACAGAGTGGAAACTCTAAAAAGAAGTTGCGATAACATAGTGAGAGAAAAAGTGAGAAGAGAGAGAGAGAGAGAGAGGAAGAAGAAGAGAGGATAAGACCGTTGGAGGGTTGTTTGAAAAGTTCACGAAATATGAGAATATTGAATGAAGCAAATATATAACCACTATTTAACCCAACTCCATATAAGTGTTCTTAATCTTGGCCTAATCTCTTTTCACACAATCTACCCCTACCACCTGGGTTTCTTGGGTGTCAAATTTAAAACCTAACACAAACACGCATCCTGTCACTTTCTCTGTCTCACTCACTTAAACTGTCTCTCCCTCACACACACTCACTCATTTCATTGTTTAATACCCACGAAAATCTAGGCAAAAGCACCTGAAACAAAAAGCTTCACTCTTAAAATAGAGAAAGGGTAATAAAAAACCAAGACCTGGTTACACCTACATGCATATAGCACATATATATATGTATGTATATATATTTGTATATATACAAAGGTAAGCTTGTATCTGTATCTCTGTATATGTGTGTGAGTAGTGAGAAAAAGGATTTCGTGTTTGAAAACCGTAAAGTGAAATTAAAATGGTTGGCTATGGGTAGCTTTGCGGGCGACTGACCAAACTCACCTTGCAATCAAAAAAACACCAAGCAAAACATACACACACACATACACATGCATAGAAAAAACAAAAAGGAATACTGGTAGTTAGTTGGCCATCGACTCATCCACAATACTTCTGCCTCCAGCCACCTGCTGATGGGTCCTTGCCGTGTCTCTTCCGTATGTTGGTTGCTATCTTTACGGTTGCTTCTGTTGTTTGCCACTGACCAAAATGAAACATCCACCTACAACTAGCGATTACAACCCGTGACACTCTACACAAGTTTGTGGGCCAACGTTTTGCGGTTCGGTTTTGATGCTGATGCTTATACTAAAGGTTTGTTGCTGAGCGGGCGGAGGGGGAGGTTGAGGCTATACAACACCGATTTTTCTCTGGCCAACATTTCAAATTGCTTAATTTAAAAGTGACTAGCAAAAAACAAAAAAAAAAGAGGAAAAAATGTTGAACTGCATGTTAGACGACAGAAAAACAGTGCAAGAGGAAGAGAGAGAGAGAGAAAAAGAGAGAGTGAAATAAAAAATAAAGCGAAAAAGAGAAAGAAAGTACGAAGTAAAAAATAGTAAGCTAAATGCTGACCAGCTCAGTTGTTGGGATTGCGGCTTTTGGAGGTGTTACTGGTAGGCGAACGGGTAGAAGAGGCTTTAGTTTTCGTTAGCCTTTCGTTTTTTTCCATGTTTTCTCTCTGTATTTTTTCATTTCTTTTGGGTTTTAAAAACAACAACAACAACAACATGAGGAATATATCTTGTAATCAAAGCAAACGAATTGGGCTGATTTTCAACACTTGTCAGTTAGCATGAATAATTCAAAAACGAACGTTTAAAAAAAAAAAAAACAGGAAAAGAAAATAAGAAAAAATTTATAAAAGCATTTTCAACTGTTTTAAGTGATTAAGCGAAGGTAAAAGTACTTTGTTGTAGAAAAGACGTATCTTTCTTTTTATGAAAATCCTTGAGTTGGCATTAGGAAAGTATTTTAAAAATATATTAAAATATATAAAAATCAATTGATTTTATGGTTTTATTACAAGAAACAAAATAAAGTTCAACTTTTATGCCTAATAAAATAAAGTAATAACAGATATATGTGGGATCTTGTCTGTCAGATAAGATATATATAAATCATTTGTTTTAACCATAAAAAACTATTATATGATATACTTTGACTTACGAATTAGTTCATAACTCAACAAAAATTTTGTAAAATATATTAAAAACATTTCATTTAAAACATTCCAAACATTTAGTAAAAAAATGTTTAAATTTAAAGAAAAAAGTTTAGAAATTAATGAGATTCTTTACTAACTTTTGCTATATATTTTTTTTATATTTTTTTCAATTAAAACTTTAAATTACCTTGAAGTAGTAGAAAAAGTCTGGCTAAAACAGGGTTAGATTTTTTCCTGGTAGAACAAGGCTAGAATATACTTTGCTCTTAAGTTAGTTGATTGAGCTTAAAAAAAAGTGTACTTAAAATTAAGCTTAGCTTAAGCAAATACAGATTTATATAAATTAAGGATCATTTACCCTGAATTTAAGCTATTAGCTACAAAAAGGTTTGACAATAGATAACTTTTGTATATATATTTGTTTAAGAAGATAAATTAAACCCAACACGACACTGAGTTAAGTCTTTGTTCAGGTTAAATTATAGATAAAAAAAAAAAAAAAAAAATATATATAAATTCTTGTTAAATAAGACAATAGTATAGATTTTTAAAAGTGGATAATCGTAAACCTTGCCATTTGTGTTTTCGTTAACGTCTTGCAAGAATTTGAAAAATTCAATTTCGTTTTTTGTTTTTCTTGTGATTTTTTTTTTTTTTTTTTGTTTTTACTCTGGAATCTTTATTGTCCTTTTCCGTTTTGGGCCAAGTTCAGGTAACCTGGCTGGATAGCCTTGCCTGGCTGCTTCTTGTCGATGCTTATTGTTTGCTTATTTGTTTTAAGCTTTGCGTTTGCCGCTTAGATTTCAATTAGATTGAGTGGCTATCGCATGCCAAACATAGCCAAGGCAAGTTGGCTGGCAGACGGGCAGACTATATATGAATGGTTTCGCCACTCCAGTGAAAGAACTTTAATTGAGATTTACAATGCAAGTTAAAATGCCAACAACGAAAGTAGGAAATTTGTTCTTGCTTAAGCTTAGCCTTCTTCTTCTTTGTTGCTGGTTGCCGTAAGAGGCGCGAACGGGGTATGGCGACTTCTGGGTCTTGGAGGACCAAACAGAGGGTCATAAATTTTCGCTAGTAAATCTTTTTTATAGTCAACGGGGCTGCTGCCTGCTGCAAAATCTGTTCAAAAATAGTACAAGGAGTCTCACTGAAACAGAGAGAAATACATAGAGAGATATGGTAACCTAGACATATACATATAAAGAGAGAGAGAAAAGGGTTTAAGGAGGGGTATGTGTTTATGTGTGTGTGTGTGTGGGTTGGTGGCAGTGGCAAGACGACTGTGTGTTTATTTGTTCATGTCGGTTTCGTTTTGGCTTGTCGTCCTACCATTTTGGTTCCCCGTTCTCATATTAAAGTTAAATTGCGTTTAAGTAGCTGACTTTTATGGTTTTGCCTGCAGCCTTTTATGTATATTCAACAGTTGTTGTCCTGTTCTCCATGCCACTCCTACCTCTTTTATGCCCCAAATCCACTTGCCTTGATACTTCTTGTTTTCGTTATTTGCAAAATTCAGCGCAAAAAGACATAGACAATATGGAGAAGGAGAATGTTGGAGTAATAGGATGAGGAGTTGGCAGTGGAGTACAGCAACAAAAGTGAATTGGATAGCAAAAGTAGCCTGGCAACATTTTAATACCCTCTATATTAAATGTATTGAAAAGAGGGTATACAAATTTTAGATCCGATTGAATCATTTTTTGTGTCTCTCAGTAATCAAGTTGAGCTTAGACTCTTATTCATGGTATAGTATATATAGTAATGGTTTCAAACAAAATCCATTTGAAGGGTAGAAGCAAGAAGCAAAAGCACTTGGATCACTAATCGCTAGGTGGCGACAGTGCGTTGAGTTTTTATTACAATTTCATATCATTTGAAATCAAACAGAGAACAGAATTTTATAGAATAAATCGTAAGATATTTCTTTTTTTTGTTTCTGGTTACTGAATATACGGTATAGCCAAAGTCTTTTCCTTTAATTCAAGTATATTTTTTTTGTTCTTGGTATTTTGTTTTATTATTATTATATATATATATATATATATATATATAATTTTTTTGTTCGGTTTCTTTTTGGCTCAAGAGCTAACGAGCTGTTATGGTGGGGTAGAAATTGTGGTATGGGAGGTCAGACAGTCATGAGTACTATACATATGTATATATATATGTTTGTATACAATGTCCGTTTGTTGTTGTTGTTGTTGTTGCTGTTGTCGGATCTGCTGTTCCTGCTGCTGCTGTTGCTGCTGTTGAAATGATAAGCATGTGTGCAATTAAAATGAAAGCGTGCTCCAAACATTTGGTCCATGGCTGTAAATGTTGGCTGTCGTCAAGGGGTTCGGTAAGGGTATGAGAATATGGACGATGGGTAGCTTGGTTGGTTTTGGGTGGAAGAATATTATGGTTTGGCGAGTTAAAAGGAAACAAGTGGAACAGCAGCCCATGACAATAAAACAAATGTTGCCTATTTTACATAAACGTTGTGTGCAAATTTGTATCTATCTCTCTCTCTTTCTCTTATTGTTGCTGTTGCTACGGTAGGTAACCGAAAAATGTACAAAGAATCAAAAGATACAGAATTAATGTGAAAGAGTAATATGTACGGGATGGAGTAAGTGTGTAAAAGAGAGACAGTAAAAACAGAGGCGTGCTCTTTAAAAAAAAAAAAAAAAGGAACATAAAAGTTTTTATCTCAATTAATTAAGGTTATGTTGTTTCAAGTAAAATAATAAACTATATGATAATAAAAAAATATATTTAAAATGTGATTGTTTTTAGGCTTCTTTAATTTGAATTCCCAATTTTAATTACGATCATAAAGTTGAGATAATCAGAATTCAGTTTTTATTAAAAAGTAAAGCATACATTTTGGAGTCGTACTTAAGTGTTATTTTAGTGTCTAAATCTAGTGCATATTTTAGTGTCCATATCAGGCTATCTAATTGTGGAAAATCGCAAAATGGGATTCTATTCTAAATAGTTTTATATATAGAGAAAATGGTTTGATTTCATTTTAATTTATTAAAACATTTTAAGCTTGTTTTATTGTAAGACAAACCAAAGAGCAATCCATTTATTTACATTCCTGTCATCGCCTTAAATGCATTCATACGCCTCTGACCACATGGTAAATGTTAACGGTATCTCTCTAGTATGTAAACGCGACCTGCACATTAAGTGTTTACAACCAACAAATTTCCGACGATTCAGCAAATTTTTTTTTTGTTTTTGGCTTGGTTCTTTTCGTTGATATTGCACCGCAGGGCTATCCCTGAAGTCAGAAAGGGAGTTATAAAAACGTTGCAAATTAAAAACACATTAAATCTTGTTGCCCGGCCACGTGTAGGGCAGTTTCAGATAGTCCAACCACAAAGCGAAATTTTAAATAAAAGAATGATGGAGGAGCTGGGGGGGGGGGACGGTATACATAAATCAGCAGCACTTGCAACCAATAATTAGGGGTGAGGTAATAACTACAACAAGCTCGAGTCATCTGTAAGTGAGCAATTAGTCGCAATACAACAAACACTACAAGAAGCGGCCATAACGACAATAAGCCGACGACAAACGACGATGTGCACTTAATTCAAATTGCACACAAAAAGCAAAAAAAAAAAAAAAATAAAGAGTCCCTGCCTCAACATGTGCCCCAGACCTCAAAAACCAGAAAAATACACAGAGATATTTACCCCACACACAGCAACACACACACATGCTTGCTTATATACATACATATACTAACACACAAATAGGCGTAAAATTAACACACACTTAGCCGAGACAGGACACGGAGTGGTCCGACAGTTAGACCTACAGCAACAACCACAGCTTAGACATGCAGCAAATGGCCGAGAAATGGTAATCGAGAATCCCAAATGAGGGTATTCTGAAAAACGTTCAAAAGTAATTTACATACGAAATGAGAATTTAAATCTCTTTGATTTGTTTAGAAGGTTAAGCTAACAATTCATCCGATAAGGTTAAGTTTTGCCAATAATGAAAATACACATAATACTGCAGAATACCTTACAAAAGTATTTCAATCCGAATTTTATCAATCGAATAAAATTGCAGCAATTTATAAACTATTTTCCTTAAAAGAATGAAAAAGAGTTTTATTTGCATTTTATTTTACAGTTATTCCATTAATGTAACTTAACCCTTTTGATATCCAAAAATATATTTTACAGAAATCAGAGTAAAATTGCCTACGAGAATCTCCTCTTTGGGCGAAACGAAAAGAGTGCAAAAAATTTGTTTTTTTTTTTTTTTTTGCTTTTATTCTCAAAAAATGCAGCCTACGCTACTTGGATGCCTGGTCGGTCGTCTGCATCTGGCTGATGTACTACTGCTCTAACCACCAGACAAACAAACGGGCTGGCAGACAAATGGACAGATAGACAGAAGAGAGCGAGGCAGCAAGACAGCGAGGCAGCGAGACGGACTGACTGACAGAGAGACAGACAGGGAGACAGAAAGACAGGCAGCCAACCAGAAAGATAGACAAGCAAGCAAGCAAGCAAACAAGCCAAAACAAACCAACTAACAGACTGCGAGGACTAGAACAAAACGACGATTGCAACAGAACAGACTATGCCTCTCCTGGCTTCGTTCAGACAGGCGTCATGTTAAAAAAACAACAACAAAAAACTATACACAAAAAAAAGACACTAAAAAGAAAAGCGTAACTTTTTCCTGTTGCCTACTTTTCAGCTGAGCTCTTTTTTTTGGCCAAAGATTTTCATGTTGATTTGCTTTTGTTTTTAGCGTTTCCGTTTACATTTTTGCCATTGCCGCCAATCTCTCTTAGTCCTCTCTTTGCATCTCATCTTCCCCACGTTTCTTCTTTAGCCGTTCGTCTTGCGTCTTTTTGGATTTCTTGCTTCATTTTTTTTTTGTCTGCCACACCTGCTGCTATTTGTCAGTCTTTTGCACACACATTTGCGTTATTATTATTATATTTTGTTGGCCCTGTTGCTGTTGTGTTTTACTGCATAATAAAGGGCACAGTAGGTTGCAAGTTGGTTTATGGGACTCGGTTTAGCTACGTTCTTTTTTTTTTGTTTTTTTGTTTTGAATGGTTTACCCCACTCAGTATGTGAGTGTGTTAATGTTTGCATGTGTGCGTGTGTTCTCTGTATGTGAGTGTCAGGTACAGGCAACCGGAGCCACCATTTCCGGGATCAGCCGCGACGTCACAGACAGCCAACAAAAACACTAACACACAAACATATACAATCACACATCTATCTACGACAATGTCACGTTGTGCCTTTTTACATAAATAAATAAAAGTGAGCAAGCATTGCGAGCATATAAATTTAGTATACAAATCATATAAATAAGGTAATAACTGAACTCAAATTCAAATAACTGAAGCATAGATACTCTAAATATAAAAGTGTTTTGTGTGTAACCAACTAAAATCCAATAAGTCATCATAATCAAAATCATTGAACCATTCCCATATACAATATATAAAATGAAACTAACTTAAGTTTAATGTACCAAGAACTGATTAATATTTGGCATTTATACCCTAATCATTTGTATCTTATAACCAAAACAAAAAGAAAGAATATTTCTATAAAATATTTCTAACCTGATGAATGACAGCTTTCAGAGCTTAAGAACATAAATTGTGTTTTTTGTTTTTATTTCTTTTCTTAACCCAGCTCACATATATTTGATTGCAAATAAATGTAAAAGTGATTTGGGCATTGATTTACCAAAAGAAAAATTTCACAATACCATTTTCCTATTTGGCCAACTAAATTTTACATATTCTACCCTTTTTTTTTTTTAGAGAATAAAAAACAAAAAGAAGCATAATAAAATATGAATATTTCTCTTCCTCTAACCGGAAAGAGACCGCTTGCTGTGTTATGAGGCATTTTAAGGATTTTTTTTTTTTGTTTTGGTTTTTTTAGTGAATTTCCAGATTTTTCATTTACCCTTTGTGTAAGGGTATAATGATTATAAAATTGATTTTGTTTTTTAACTAAAAGACAGAAAACTTTGTTAGATAAACTTTCTTATCCTTAAACCAATTCTTGCTTACTAATAATTTTTCTTAAAAATATGTTTAATTATTATAAATATTGTCATCAGTTCTTAGATAGTTGAGAGTATATATTCTTCGGTTGTTCTTGATGTTACCTTTTAAGATTTTTTTTTTTTTTTTTGTGTTTTTCTTCATGTTTGTTTGTATCTTTCATACCATTCTTTTATTTTGATGTTTTGTTTGTTTGTTTGTTTGTGTGGCTCATTTTGATGGCAAACGACAAACGGAAGTTGCTTGTTTGCCTGTGAGCCCTAACCTGAGCCAGTGCCTTTGCCTGTTCCTGTGCATGTGCTTGTGACTGAGCCTGGACGAAATTTAAGTGTTTACGTGGCGTATTAGTAATAAATGTAATGTGCATTAAAGTGTCAAAGTTTACTCTGGTGATGTTGCTTTTGTACCCCTGCTGGTTGATTTTACTTGGTTGTCGTAAAAAGGCAAATGTTTACAATGTGTTAAAGCTTTATAGATTTTTCTTTTAGAACTTTATTCTGTCCATCAAGTGGCCGCGTCAAATGCAGGCACTTAATCAATCAAAGCGTATAAAGAGCGAGAGGGAGAGACAGAGAGAGAGAGAGAGAGAGAGAGTGAGAGAGAGAGTCAGGAAGTGGTGATTGGAGAGTGGGAAATGAAATGAGTAGAGTAGTAGATAGATAAAGTGGTGGGGTAGAAACAGGGGTAGTGGCCCTGGTATATTGCTGGGAACTAGCCTTATTAGACAGATGTCTATGTTTGGGCATAAAGTTGTTTTTGCCTTTTGCTTTTGGCAGCACAAATTATGGCTAACATTGGCCGCCTGTCCATCTTTTTTGCTCGTTCCCTTGGCCTTGTGCTCTAACCATTTCAAGGACTTTCATTTGATGGAAAGTTGGGCATTTGCTTTTTCTCTTTCACCAAGCCTCCACCTCTCTCTTTCTCAACACATAGTGTATGTGTGTGTGTGTGTGTGTATAAGCTAGGCATAAGGGAAATCCTTATTTAATGCATTGCCTGCCTGAATGCCTGCATAAGCTCAGTTGTTGTTATTGTTGTCTGTTCGATAAGCCATAGAGTCTTAGATTTAAGACATGAATATGGATATGAACAGTTTCAACTGACAGAAAATGAAAGTGGTGGGACAAGTGCAAATTGTTAAGCCCCATGGGTAAATAGTAAACTCTTATTTAACACCACAAAGAAAACTGAGACCAAAATTTATATCGAAATACAATGCCATAAGATGCTTAATAGCAAGCAAATACCACATAAATAAATGTGATTTCAATCATTCATACCACTACAGAAGAAGTTTACCACTTAACTTTCTTCCGTTTCTCTTGTATTTCAATTTCCTTCACACCGCAAACAGCTAAGCTATAAAAACTAAAAAAAAAAACGAAGAGAAAAAAAAAGGGAAGAAGAGGAAAGAAACATTCAAACGTTTTTCCCATATCTGAATTCTTAAATCTCAATTTCCTGAGCAACTCATAAAGTATCATGACCTTTAAGCCCTTCTCTTGTTCCTTTTGCACTGGCTCCGTTTCCTTTTTTTTTTTCATCTCGTTTTCTATGTTTCTGTTGCTTTTGCTTGCTTGCTGCTGCTGCTGGTCCTGTTTCTCTACTTCTCTCTTTCTCGACCAACCAACGAAGAGCAACCCAATTAAAATACCACAAATTCAGGCAAAGGCCTCAGCTAATATTCCCAACAGACATCCTTGAGCAATATTCTATTATTATTCCTTTTGCTTTTTACTTTACTTTTTCTTTATTTCCTTTTTTTTTTTTTTTTTTTGCCTCTATCTCTACCCCCCGTCTCTGACCCTTTGTCTAGCCAGCCCACAATTCACAATTATTCTTCAACTTTAACCCCTTCAACTTAAAAAACAAGAAAATGAAAACGGAAAAAAAAATTCATTGCAAATACTTTATGCTACTTAGTGAAAAGGGTTTTTTTTTTTTTTTCTTCTTTGTTAATTAATTAAAATATTCTTTGCTGTCTAAAAATACATTTTCTTGTCTTCAATTTGTTCTTTTTTTTTTGTTTTTGTTTTTTTTTTTTTTTTGTGTCCACACAGACATAAATCAGGCAATATTCTTTCTTCCGTTTTTCTGGTAACACACTTTTTTTTTTTTTTTTAAATCCTCAGTCAAAGTTTTGACCAACTTTTGTTTTGTTTTGTGTGAACCATTTAAAATTTGCGCTTACTTAGTTTATTGGCCAGCCAATTAAGCCCAGTTGAAGCATTTCACTCAAGTGTATGAGTAAAGTAAAGAGAGACTATAAAACGAGGAGATATAACAAGAGGTCGGAGTTTAACTATTATATTGCTAAACTTTTTGTATACCCTTGAAATAATTCAAATTGTACATATTTAGGTTATCAAAAACTCTAAGAAGTTATTAAGCTAATGCAAATTTTCTTAAAACTAACGTTTAACATTAAACTTGGCTAAAATGTCTTGCTAAATTTAGAATCTATGCTGGGGGAATTTACTAGAATCCTTATTCGTTCCCCTAGTAGCATTTTTTTGTTTTTTATTTTCTTTTTTTATTTTTAGAATTTTAGGTTCACTTCAAAAGAAAAGTTCTCTCATCTTTTCATGCATTCTGCAGGACATGCCCCAATGTTGTATACTCTTTTGGACACACCCATAAAAGAAAAATAAGAATAAAAATTGCAGTCAGGAAATTAAAAGTGTGCGTCCAAGTACTTTGCTGTTGTTGCTTTCAAGTGGCTGCTTAGCTCCTAAAATTAACTTAACCAAGTCAAGTTTTAACTTGTATATACATATACATCTATATATATATAGAGAGAGATATATATTTTTGCAACTCCTTTTTTTTTTTATTTTATTTTTTTTTTTGGTTTTAAGTCGCCAATTTTATTTACATTCAGGCCCCTGAAAGTTAAGCTGAAGCTTTCATAAATTTCATGCCACAGACAGTTGCCGTTTGAAAAGAGAGGAAAAAAAAAGAAAGAAAACAGAAACACACAGAGAAAAAGTAGAGGAAAAGAAAAAAAAAAAAGGATGGAAAAGCAAAAGCAGTGAAGCAGGCCTTACAGGGCGTATGCGCAATATATTGTTGACTTGCAAGCCAAGGCAAAGCTTAAATGTTTGTGTTTGCTAAACATTTGCGAATTTGTTGGCATAAAAAGGCTCGAAATGCTGAATGCCTGAAGCAAGAAAGCGAAAAGATTATTTAAGTGCAATGGGGTGTATACATTTTTAAGTGGAAACCTGATGATGGTGAAAAGGTAAAATAAATGAGAAAGTATTTGTAAGATTACAAACACACACACACACACGCTGAGTAAAGTATGTAAAAAGAAACGCAGCGATTCATGTCAAGTCATAGATGAATAACTGAGATAAATGATTAATCTGCTATAATCTATTATTACACAAACAAGTCTCCCTCCCTCTTAAAAAAAAATATATATGCATAAAGAAAAGAAAGTCAATGAGGCACAAAAGTCGGCAACAGCAAATATATGAGTCTAGCTATATAATAAAAAGCTTAAATTTCGATCAAAAAAGAGGAGAGTGAGAAAAAAAACAACCAAAATGTTTAGCATATTAATAAAAATAGTTCAATAAAAGGAACATTAATCTTAACATATTCAACTTCTACTGGGCAAGTTCAATTTAATGCCCAAACTTGCAGACATATTTGCTCCACACTTTCCTACAATTTAAATAAGGGGAAAACAACAAAAAAAAAAAAACATATCTGGGGTTTAAGCAAAGTGAAAATACATTGACTTTTAGATACCCTTGCAAATTCTATAACTCAAAGTAAAGTCAAATTCCTATGCTTAGAAAGAATACTTCATAATCAGACTTGTTTATGCTAAATTTGGTTGCGATATATTGATCAAGGACATCTTCTTTTAGACGATGCTAACATGGTTCCAGTTTATGAAGTTGTATATCTAAAATTTTAAAGTTTTTTCCTGTGAAACTTTATGTTTAAATTTGATAATAAAAAAAAAAACTGTTTTAATTAACTGCTTGATCAAAAAATAAGTGTTTTAAATGAAACATTTTGTTTATAAATACCAATTAAACAATAAATTTAACTAATTTCATATGTTTTTTTTTTCTTTCAAAATATGTTTATAGAAAGTTCTCATCAAAATGCATATACCCGTTTCTGTAAATAGTATAGAAAAAGAAAAACTTTTGTTAACTAATTGCCAACACGTGCTGTTCACATTAGTCTCGTAAACTTTTTCTCTGTTTGGTTTGGTTTTCTTTCTATTTTGTTTTTTTTTTTTTTTTTTTTTTTGGCCATATCAAAAGCCAACAAACTGTGCTCGTACATGAGCCTATAAATTTCCAAAAAAAAAAAAAAAAAAAAAGGAAAAAAAAATTATACAGACATCAAAATACAAAATTATAGAAAACTGTCAGCCATTTGGCCAGTTTATAAATAACACAAATGAAAATGAAATATGCCCGCTTAGTGAAATATTCATAAATATTTATGCAGCAATGCAAAAAAAAAAAAAAAAAAGTAAAGAACAAAAAAAAAAAATTTGACACAATGTTTACAAATGATTTTGGATTTGTCGACAAAACTTTTTTTTTTTTGGTCCAGCCACGCCTCCATTTATCGTTTTTCTTTAGTTTGCTTCTTATTTATTTTTTCTCTTATATTTTGTCTGTTGACCATTATAAATGAGCAAATAAAAAGAGAGAGAGAGAATGCTAAGCAGCATGCAAATGCAAACGAGCAGAATAAACGCCGGTGAAAGTCAGTGAAAGAGCGAAGATTGATTGCGTCAGGATATGAATTATGAGTTAAGTTAAATTCAGAACTCAAGCCACGTGGACGACACCTAAAAGCACTTAATGAACTCTTATCGGGCAAAGAGTTTACTTAAAAAGTTTTTTTTTTTTTGGGGCCAACTGAATTAAGTCTGTAATTAATTGCCATTGGAGGCAAAAGTTAGATACACCACTAACACCAGCAACACCAAACAACTTGTAAGTTATTCTAGTAAAAGCCACATTAATTGATCCTTGATGGTATATAAATTTTCTAGTTACTTTTCTCTGTCTAGGTGGTGGTTAATCAAATTGTCATGGAATAAATAAAAGAAAATCTTTGTTGGAAATTTCTTAAATTGTTAATGAGTTAACAAATTTTTTCTAGGCTTAAGTACTTACGTTATTAAAGAATCTCTATTTGATCTGATAAGTTTTGTTTTCACTGCAAACAAATCAATTTCAATGTATAGATATGTAACATTATTGCTATCCATTACAAATTTGTTAATTATTTGTTTACTTTTCGGTTTTTTTTTTTTATTTTTTGCTCTGCCTTGTTTAATTACAATTTCAATTCGCAATTTAGAATGCAAAATACAAAATTATTGTTATTGTTTTATTTACTCTCTCACACGTATTGAGTAAATATTTGATATTTGGCTACCCTTTAAACAAATATTTAACTTTATGCAATTGAATATTGCATTCGTTGAGTTTTTGTTTTTTTCTTATTTTCCTTTTGTAATTTGTGCATTTGTAGAATCAATTTCTCATTCATTGAACAATATCGAAAAGGTTATTTGTTGTTGTTTATTTCTAATTGGCTAAGTTGATTATTTATGATTTACAATTGTTAACAAAATAAAAAAAAAATAAGGGGAAAAATGTAAAATATGGCAATGGTTGCATTATTTATTTCGCTTTGTCGCCGATTTATTTATGAATAAATGTAAATGTAATGAAATGAAACCGATATACATACATATATTATGTATATCCATATATAGTTAGATATATATGTTTATATGATATATTTCCGTTTTCATTTTTTGTTGTGGTCTAGCCTGAAATATACATATATATAGGTATATATATTTTCAAGTGAGTTGCTTTTGTCTGTATGAAAATAAATATTTATATTGCGATTATTCATAAATATACAAATGTATATACATATATGACCATATGTATATGCATTAGTTTACCTTTTGGCCTTACCTCAATTTAATCAAATAAACAGACCATGTCTTCACCTTAATGCCAGACTTTCATCTAATTGCCTCAAGTAAAAAAAGGAAAACAAATCAGTGCTTTAGGGATATTTAGGTTCACCGACTTTGTACATGACCTTGAATTTACCATTGATTCATTAGAAAGTTACCTTGTTTGTCAAATGTTGAAATTACAGCTATTGAAATCATGATCTTTATTGTTGATCTATATTCACGATTAATATAACGTATACGTATATTTAAGTAAAGAAATATATTGATTGAATATGTCCTCTGATAGATGACAAATGTACTTTAGTTCATATATACACATATACATATATATTTATATTTGTTCTTTGTCTTAAAGCCACAACAGATGTTTAAGCCGGGCATGCTCTTTTGCTCTCTGTAGGTCTTAATCATATACATTGTGTATACGCAACGTTTGCATTTCATTAAAAATGATTACAAGCCACACACACCCTCACACGTAAGAGACAAAACCAAAAAAAAAAAAAAAAAAAATACACAGAATGAGCACAAAAGAGTGGGAGAAAAACGAAGTGAGAATGCACATGAGATTTACAGTGAATGGAATTACACCATGTGATCCACATGGAAATGGAGTGCATGCATTCTGAATGGATAAAAGTAATCAAATAATCCCCCACAACACAAAATTAATGCAAATCTCAAACACAACAAAAAAAAAAGAATATGATAAAAAGGAAAACAAAACCAAAAAAAAAAAAGAAAGGAAAAGAAAGAATAATACCTCTTGGCTTAGATATGAAATTTTAATATAAATTTTACGTTCATACATCATAATTTGTCATTTGCAAATGAACCCATTTAACATCAGGAGGCGCCTCTGTTACTTTTTTCATATGAAAACTCTCAACCATTTCCTGTTCTCATTTTTGTATTTTTTTATACGGAAACTCATGCAACATTAAGCATTTGTCTTTACCTCACCAATTTCAGTTCCAGTTTCCTGCTTTTGTTTAATCTACGTGGCAAGCCTTATGAAATTTTCCTTGGCACGCTGCGGCGGCTCAATTCGTCTTTCCTTCTGCCGTATTCATGATATATACACACACATAAATTTTTACGCATTTTCGCGGTATACATAATTAATACTACTATTAATTTATTGTTTCAGTTTGCTTTCTTCTGCCAGTAAATGAACGAGAGGTGTCACAAGAATACCATTAAAATTCAATGAGAATGGATAGGGTAAGTTTATCTAAATATGTTTAAAAAATTTGTTAAAGTTTATAACAACGGTGAAAATATAGTTTAGAATTTAAGAAATGGTGACCCCGACGCTCAGTTTATCTTAGCATTTACTCATCATTCCTATATACATTTGCATTTATTCTGTTTTAAATCACAATACAGTTTTGACATAATTGTTAACGATTTTTTTAAAATGCTAAATTATTTTTACTTTATGGTGACCCCGACGTTCACATAACTGAAAAAGAAAGTTATAAATGTTTTGCAACTATTTTATTTTCTTTCTACTTAAACTGTTACCCAAATTCTTATATAACCCTATGGAGTTACGCAACTTATGTAACACATCTGTATATAATTCATACACATTCTCAAGTTGAGTGGGTGGTGTAGTCTACTGTGTATACAGTGCCGTTCTCCATTTTTTTTTTTTTTTTGGCTGGCAGTCATGACGCATGTAATGCAAATGATTAAACTGTTACAGCAAACAAAGTACAGCAAAAGAGACTGACGAACTGTGCTGGAGTAGCGCCAAAAAAAAAAAAGACGAAGAAGAAGAAGAACGTATCCATTTTTGGGAGTATGGGTTTGCGAAACGTCCACAATTCCCCTTAGGTTCTCTCGTTGCATGTTGTATGAGTTAATGTTGCAATTTCTGGCAATTGTATCAGAATCCACATACGTATTAACCCATTCCAACGTTTATCACTTTCACAGTGGATCTCTGAAATATGCAAAGTAACTTCTCATAGGTTTTCAGTGGCAAAAAGATGCTACAGATGGGCCAGCAAATAGCTTCATGTTACACCTACAGATACAGTTACAGATGCAGTTACAAATGCAGTTACAAATGCAGTTACAGATGCAGTTACGTTTCATCATCATCCATATGACAATGCAAGTGCCACAGTTTGAGTATCAAAAAAAAAAATCAATCCGAAAAGAAAATATATGTATTTTTCTTCAAACTTTATGTGTGTCTTTATGGATTGGGAGGGGGGCGATGGTTAGTAGAAAACGAGCCAATTTCCTCAAACTCAATGGCAAACAAATTCATTTATTCCTAATCGATTTTCCTTTGCCATAGTTAAAGAGCCAGAGCCTTTTCTTATCAGGATCAGAAACCATCCATCTTTATCCACAAGCGTATGTACGTCTCTCTTTCCCTGATTTACTGCTTATTGTTACTGGTATTGGGCCTTTTCTTGACATGTAGTTTTTGTTTTTCGTAGTTTTTCCTGTCTTTTTGTCTTCATTTCCATCAATTTGAACATGTTTCTCTCCCCATCCCAATTATCATCATGTGCCTTAGCTGGCCCTCTCTTGTGTCCCCTTTGTGTGTGTGTGTGTAATTTGAAATGGCATGTTGTAATTATCATTTGATGGCCAACTACTCAATGTTAATTGCACGTTTTTTTTTCTTCCCTTCCCCCCCCCCCACACCACCTTCTATCTACCAACATACTTTATTTCTCCTTTAACTTTCCATATGCTGTCAGTGATGTTCGTCTCTTCATATAGGGAAAAATTATGGAAATTCATTTGACTATCGATTAATATTTGTTTCTGTTTTTTTTTGGGGAAAAACTTTTCTCTCAATGGAATTCGTTTGCTAATTGCATGCTTTTAGCTTTAATATGAATATATATGTAAAAACATTCATGTATTCATACATGTATATATATATGTAGATATAGGAATGTATGTTTTATGCATTTGATTTTATGTCTCTTTGTTTTTTTTTTTTTTTGGTCAAGTGACAGAGAAACAGACAAATGACGGACGTGAAAATTTTCCGTTTTTTGTTTTCGATTGCAACAGAAAAAGCGTTGCAAACAACAACAACTGAAACAAAACACAGAGAGACGCAAAAAAGAAACGGAAAAAAGGAAAACTAAAAGAGAAAGAGCAAAGTATTGTTTAAAAGAGGGGAGGATAAAAAAAAAAAAGTATCTGTTATTATGATTGTTTAGTGCTGTCGCCGGAAATTTCATTCAAGTGGAAGGACAAGGCAGACAGACATCGAGACCTAAGGACAGATGGACAAATAGATAGACATACAAGTCAGTCAGTCCTTCAGTACGTCCCACGTCAGTCCGTTAGTCCTTTAGTCCATCAACAAAAGACAGTCAGCAAACAAACTACAAGGCGACAAAACTGCAGCTTTTAGCGAAAAGCGTAAAGAAAAATGCAGCAACAAATGGCATTAAAATGATAAAAAAAAAAAAAAAAACGACAAAAATGAAAGAAAATAAAAAAATAGAAGCGAACACGAAATAGAGACGAAAATAATAATAACTTATGCCTGGGGCGAAAAAGCGAATGGGAAAGTACAACTACAAGATGATAAAGAAATCGAAATAAAAGATACATTTATATATATATATATATATTTGTATATATATATATATATATATACTCAAAGACATTTTATACTCTCTATTGAATAATCGTTGGCAAAATATGTAAATGAATTCCCACCGATCAAATGACAAAATGTTACAAAAGAATTTCATTTGAATATAGTAAGTGTATATCCTTGAAAAATGCCATCACATTGACAAAAGCAACTGCACAAAATATACTGCATAGAACTGGCTGTATCAATAGTTAAAATATTTAAATATATCCTCTCCATCACTCATTGTTACATATAGATTTTCAAGTGAGGTCCACTGGGTTGATCAACCTTTAGAAATATTCTGTAAAACTTTAATTTGTCTTCTTTAAACTTGAATCATCAAAGTATAATATATCATATCCTTTAGTGAAATGGTGTGAAGAAGATTTGTGCTGTTTGCAATAATTGTTGTTATGATATAATTTAAAGGATTATTATATATATTATATACAATCAATCAAAGAAACACTTGTTGGGTATTTTGTTTATAATGAAATATTAAATGATTTCATTTAGATATGTTTTCTATAATTTTTACATTGGAAAAAAATAATAAAAATTGTATTTTTAAAAAGAAATTTTCAAATACATTTTTTTAGCTCTAGAAAACCTTTGAAAAAATTATACTTTTATAAAAAAATTATTTTAAAGGTTTAAAAACTTCTTAAATGTCTTAAAAACTTTTCAAATATTCTTGTGAAAATTTGAAAAAATTGAAACAATTTGAAAAAGCACTCGAAAACTAAACTCTTATTTATTTTGTAAAAAAAAATCTACAAAATTATAAACTAAACTTGAAAAAATATTATTAGATTCTAAAAACACTTCATTAAAATCTTTATATATATTTTATTAAATTTTAAATAAACATTTGAAATCTTTAAGAAAACTTTATTTTATTCCAAATAAATAATCGATTCAAGTGCCAACCGTTCACAAAGAACGAAAATTTGTTTCATAAATCCTTTGCTTTATTTCCTTTTAGTATTGGAACTTGCAGTTCACTTGTCTTCTTTCGATTTATGACTTCATTTTAGCTAAGAAACTGCACTATATTATCTATCTCCAGCCTGAAAACTCTTTGGCCTAACGCCCTAATTCCTCGACTGCAACAGCAGCAACACAAAAAAGTGATAACTTTTTGCTTAGATATTTCACAAAAGCAAATTGAGTTAGTGTCTTGACCTACTCAATGGGGCGATTTTGTTTGTGATTTGTGCCTAGAGGCGCAAACAACACAACAGAAAAAAAAAAAAAAAAAATGAAAACATTTTCACAGAGGCATAAATACACACACTCACACATTTACATTCAACACACACGAAAAACGATTCCTAATATAAGAGAGCGAGTGAAGAAAGCTAAGAGAAAACCTGTGAAAGCTAAGAGAAAATTGTTAAAGTCGATAAAGCAGTGCATAGAATCAACAGAGTCTTTTCTATTTTTATTTATAATTTTCAAAAAAAAAAAAAAAATTGTTTAGCATCCAATTAAATTATTTCTACGAAACAAAAATGTTATTTTAATTTTTTTATTTTTTAAAGATTTTATAAACATGTACAATTAATGTCAAATTAGAGTGAAAAGTATGTTCTATTCAAATCTTAGCGTCGACTTTCAGATACTTAACCAATGAAAATGGAACTGCTTTGAAATATGATGTGTAAAATAAATTCTTCGTTTAACTTTGTAATTTAAAATTTCATTTGTTGCTAAAGTAAATATTTGTATTTCCTTATAGTAATTAAGGGTACATTGTCTTAAAACCTGTTGTTTTACTAATTTCTTTTTCATTTGGGGCAAACTTCTTTTAAAGATGTTTCCAGTTCTTTATTGTTGTAATCTTTAAAAATGTTCATCTGTTGATGCAGACCAGAAATATATATATTAAATAGATTAAAAAATAACACAAATTGTTTATCTATTAATCATCTAACTTCTATACCTATGTTTATCCAATGCCAATGGGTACAGGGTATAAAAAACATGGCAGATTTTTTTTGCTTGCTTTGTGGTCTTTTTTTTTTTGGCGGGCATTTGCAGTTGCTTTGACCTGGCCCATAAATGTCAGCATGGTTTGTTTATAAAAGTTAGCCTCACTCCTGCTGTGGAGTGCATTGCACTTGTTGGTACAACTAGGCGTATGCGTATTATTATATTGCGCATACGCCGCATGTGGCTGGCCACATTCTGTTCGTACTACATACGCCGCTTTCCTTCCTACGTTCGATGTAACATTTTGAGTTCTGCCTTTTTTTTTTTTTTGTTGGTGTTGTTGTTTTTTTTTTTTGCAATTTCATAAAACAATTAAAAGCCATTAGGGCTAACAAAAAGTTGATGCAAACAGCTTCAGCATCATCTTTAACACATTTTTCCCCCTTCTCTCACAATTTGCATTGTTTGTGCTGGTTGTTGCATGTTGCAGGTTGTTGTTGCTGTTTTAGCGGGATAATGGCGTGTCATTTGCATTTTGCATGGTCAACATAATAGTGACAAGATGTACGTGCCACCAATGTGTGTGTGTGTATGTGTGGGAGTAAGTGTGGCATATGATTGTTGTATTGCGTTGTGCTTTCTTCCTTGTTTTTACTCCTTTTTTTTGTTTAGTTTGCTTTTTTTTCGTATGTATATATATATATACATATATTTATATATATTTGTGTTAGACATGGGTATAATGTCAAGGCTAGATAACAAAGAGATGACTTTCCATGGCATGGAGTGCATGTTAGCTCCAGAGAGTTTGTTGCTGATGTGCAATATGATGCGTTAATGAGGCGAAGGGTTTGCAACTAAATGTTCTCTAATGTTTTATACTAGTAATGGTAAATAGAAATATTATCATTCTCGCTTTATGATTATCCTAAGGCCAAATTGTGTGTTAGTTGTGTTTGCATTTTTGTGTTGTTATTTTTTGTTTTTCTAATTAAAGTTGAAAAATATTTACTTTAATTTTTTTATAGCTTTAAAATTGAAAAAATATTGTGAGCATTAATACTGAAAAATACAAAAAAAAACTGTACGTTGTATCACTCATCGTATAATTCTCAAGTAATTGGCCTTTGTCAAGTGAAAACTTGCGTCATTCTGAAGTAGCAACTAACGATTGGAATTCATCAAGTAGCTAGTAACTTTGTGAAGAGCGTTTTTTTTCTAAATGGAAGAAATCCATTTAAGGATCCTCTTATGTGGCTCCTCCATTAACTACTGTTAATACAAAATTGTAGACACATTCCCCTGTATAACCAATTTGTACAAATTAAAACCTAATAAATAACAATCGTTTTCAATCAACAGCAATTCGAATAATTGGCAATTTCAATTTTATTAGTTAAACGTTGCCAGATTTTTTTTGCTTTTGGGTTTTTCTAAGAGCCTCGAGGACATGAAATACATTCAATTTAATTGGAATTTATATGATTTTATCAAAAATATTTTTTTTTATATAATATCTAAGCACCCTTGAAATTAAATTGCTTAACGAAAATACAATGAAAAGAACCAAAATTGGAACACTAATTAAAATACATTTCAGTAAAATCAATTGAAATAAATGAAAATTACATACAAATGCATATTTAACCAACCTAAAGCTGAACAATTGAAATCTGCCAAAATAATAAATAAATGCATTGATATATTTAGTTATCCCTGACATGAATTTGCGGTCATATCAATGGCAATCGTTGGCAAAAATTGAAATTTGCATTGTGGCAAGTAGCAAATAGAAGTGAGACAGCAATGCCAAACCAGCTAAAATGCAAATGAAAGGAAAAACAAAAGCAACAACCAAACCAAATAAAAAAAAAAATGTGGCACTCCAAACCCCGGTTTCATATTAAAAACGTGCAAAACATGCCAATAATGGCAATGCAAAAAATGAAAGAACAAGAGCTCAACTAAAATGGAAAGAGAAAGCAAAAAAGAGGGAATAGCATAAAAAGCTGGAATCAATTTCAAAAAATTACAATCAAGTAATTGGTGCCACGACTGCGGCATACCTTCTAACAATTATAATTCTATTTAAAAAGCAATTCCTATAGTAATTCATATTTGTATCCAAATAATTTCTAATTATTTTCTCTTTTAACTTATATTTATATCTTTATTGAAGATTTTCCTATGGGATAACTTAAACAAAGCAATTTTAATGCTGATCTGGAATAGATTTATCCAGAAAGCTTGAAAACAATCCCCTCATTTTTTAAATTTCTAAGAGATGTTTGCATGCTATAAGAAAACAATAGGTCCCCACGTTGGGCGCCAATTTCAAATGCTTTGCGGTAAATTTAACTTTCTACAAAGATTAGCATTATATATATATTCACTGAAGTCCCCACGTTGAGCACCAATTTGGAGGACCACTCGGTAGGCCAACAAAGAGCTTTGAACTATCAGAAATATTGAGAAATCTACATGATTACAGGATATCTACAGAAAAAGAAGACGAAAATATTGGCATTTGAATTGAATTTGTTGAAAGGGTCGGAAAGCTGTCAGTTTTGTTAACCGCAGCAGGAAACACGCGGATTATGGCCACGTTAAAAACTGTTATTTATGGCCGACCGAACTGTCAAACAAATAAACAGACAAAAATAAAAATAAAACCCAAAGAGCCAACACGAAAATTGTAAATCAAATTTTATGCTACAAATTAATTGCATTTCTGTGCATTAATGGAAACGCAATTCGCTTCTCAGACACATATCCACACTGCCTCCATCCCCTCCCCCCCCCATTAACTAAATCATTATGTCAGTCGTATTAATTATGAACGAAAAGAAAAAATAAACCCTACCTAGGTTTGAATGAATAAATAAATAAATAATGTAGGGAGACAGCCGTAATCAGAAGGCACTCAATTTGATTCAACATTAACTAGTAACTCATAAAGGTCATCTGTGGATGGTTAATAAACCCATAAACTTGTTGAAAAATATTTAATTGTTTGGCAATCGGCGACATAAATGTAATTTGTTGACCACCCAAATGGGCGTGAGTAATTAATTTTTAATGGCTTTCGCCAATGGGACAAAGTATGGCAAAAGAAATTTTTGATTCATGGCATAGATTTTAATTGATATTGTAACAGAATTAAGTGCTGACTCTTAATTTTTAAGTATAGCCCGTTAGATTGATTGGTTATTATTAATAGATCAATTAAGGAATTATGTATCTTTTAAGAGTTATTTTAAGGAATCTAAAAATGAACGATAGACAGCATGAAATACTTTTAAGAGAACAGGTTGAAAGTAGAAGTATGAGTAAGATACAACTTTAACGGTCTATCTACTTTAGTCTTAAGTATTTTAAAATGAAATTTTCTTTAAGAATCTTACAAAGAAACTAAAAATCTTTAAAGTAAAAGTAAATCTGTTAGCAAATCTATTATGTTTTCCAAAAGGAAGACAATCTATAATAAAGAATATATTTAACTTGATCATTAAAGCATTTCAAAATGGAAAAATATCTTACCATGTCTACTATCTGAAATCTAATCACTTAAATAAAACTATCTCTTAGATTTTAAATGTATTATTATCTGTAAAAGATTAGATTAGATTTGTTTCTAAGCTGCCTTAATTTTGCTATATACTTTTTTAGTAATACAATGAAGTAATCTGCCATCAGATTTAATACCAAGCTGAGAAAATAGTTGAGACTGTGTCTTTTTGTCTCTCTGTCTGTTGGTCTGTCTGTTTTCATGATTGTATCACTTTATCCCTCTCAACCATTTACCCCAACTCTCTCGCATTACCAACTCGTTTGGGGCTAAGCTCAACTCTATGTTACCTTTTGTCTCTCTCTCTCTGCTCTCATAGTCATTTCCTCCTGCAACAAATAAACTGTTGGCCACAAAACAGTTGCCATATTTTTCCTCCGACCTTTATACATTCCTTCTCTAGCTCCCATCTCATTCCTAACTAGCTGCCCCATTTTACTGCCACACCTTGTGCATATTGTGTGCAATATTAAAAGAACAAAACAACAACAACAAAAGCAACAAAAATAAAAGAAAGAAAGACCAAGTCTGGTATTTCAATAGCCAAAGCTTTTGTAATAACAAAAAAAAAAAGGAAAGAATGAAATTTATATGTATATATATATATATATCTTTATATGTATTGAATATTAAATTCTGGCATATTATTAAAAACCAAGTCAAGCCCTGCTGCAACAACAACAATAACAAAATCTAAAAAGAGAACAAGAAATTGTATTAAAAAGCAAACCTAAGCTAATGCAAATTTATTAAAAATAAAAAAGCAAAAAAAAAAAATATTTAACCAAAACACAGCAACAACAAAAATTCTTAACGAAGGATTTTTCATGCTCAAGGCCCTTTTTTCATTCCGTTTGCCTGATTGGATTTTCAGACCGATTGGCCAAAACCCAATTTCTCTTAACCTTAAACCCGCGACCCTGCCCGCTTCGCTCCCGCTGCTCACCCTGTTTCATCCTCACATTATCGCAATTAGGCGATAAAGCGTAAAAAACACTTCAAAAAAGGTTTCCATTTTCAATTGTTTTAACTTTATTGCTGCGGAAAAATTTATTTTTAAATAGTTTTCAGTTTGTTGCGCTTTGTATTTTTTTTTTCTTCTTGCTACCTCTCTCAATCTCTTCCTGATTTTGTTTTTGTTCAAGTTCACTTTGCGGGCGCCTTTCAATTCAAATTGAATTTGATTTGGTCAATATTCATAAAATCAGTTGGTACCACCATCCTTCCTCCCCCCTTTCCCATCATCACATTCTCTCAATGTACAAAAAAAAAAAAAAAAAAAAAAAAAAAATAAAAAGGGGGAAAAGGGCAAAACTTGTTCAACTTTTCAGCGGTTTTAAGCTGGAAAGTTTTTATTGGCGTTGCCCTTTACCTCCTTGTCGCCCTTGGTCTTTTTTTTTTTAGTGGGCTTGGTCGTTGCCTCTCGTTTGTGGTTTTGTTCGACTTGCAAATGAAAATAGTTTTTCCACGATGGAAATTGAAATTGAGCAGCATTCGGAGTCAAATATTTAGCCAAAATGCGGTTTATGTTGTTCAAGAAAATTAAAGGGGTGAAACCAAAATTCAACAATTTTTGCAATTGGTAAACGGACGGAAAAGAGCCACATGATGGTAAATGGTTAGAGGAGAGGAAGAAGGAGAGGGTAAAGTAGCAGAACAGAGCAGGAAGCAAGGTTTCCAGGGTACATGAAGCAAAGGAATGGAAAAACTTTAGCATTTTTCCACTTCATGTGGCATATTGAAGAAAATAAATATAACTATATATGGATGCAACAAAATGTGGACGGCAACAGCAGCAGCAGCAGCAGCACAAGCAAAAAAGCACAAAAAGGCAAATTGAGCAACGAAAGTCAAATTTTTCGTCTAGAATCTAAAATATATTTATATATATATAAGGAAAAATAGTTTGGATAAAGTGAATAGTAAGTGCTTGGGTCAAAGTATATTCAACTTGGCCATGGAGTCAATTTAAAGCCAAGTTAGCTGAGAATACACAACAATGAAATGCCAAACAATGCAAGTTATAGAATTGAAACAAAATGCTTAATTAAAACTATATTTTAAATAAGTTATAAAAACTTCTCTCCAAGGATTGACTTTATTTCTTATCCTACTTTTAGAAGTATATAGTTATTATGTTCTGATTGAAATTGAATTAAAATATTTTATCTCGATTGTTAAGACTTGTTGTAAAATCAATGCAATGCCACTAAATACATATATATGCATTTATATTTATACTGTATTTACACCTACAAAACGAAATGGCTTAAGAATAAAAGAAATAGTAAAAAGAATAGAAATGAAAACGAAATAGAAACAAAGCTCTGACTCAGAGATGATAAAATTTATGCACCATGCAAATGGGCAATGCATAGAGAAAATCCCATAAAAATAAAGTGACACATAAGTCAATATGGCTCCCAGTCAGTCAGTCAGTGAGTTAGTCAGTAAGTGAGTTGGTCGGTCTGTCTCTCGTTTGGGCATATAGTCAGTACTTGGAAAGCTTTAAAGTAGCAAAGACAATTTACATAAGACCTGAGAAGGCTTAACGGTAGTGATAAGGTGAAGTAGAGTATATTGTGAGTGTGTATGTGTGTGTTTGTGTGTGTATACATTGAAGTGGGTGGATTTGTTTTAAGTGTATGCCATCACTTAAGCGATTGCAAAATTCTGTAAAGTAAAAGAATATTAAATTGTAAATTTAACTATTCAAACGAAACGAATAAGAAAAAGTATCTATTATTATTGAAAACCATTTAATGGAAGCTCATTTAATTACTCCCTCTCTCTCTCTCTCTCTCTCTCGCTGTCTCTCTTCTTAAAAGATTTAATTGATTTGGCCCAAATTGTTTGCTAGTTATATCCATAATGTTTGAGCATCATCAGCCACTTTGTATGATGGTAAAACTTATTGCCAATTGCACTCATCATTGCTTCATTGCATCATATTATAATGCTACCAACATGATGATAGTAGTAAAGGATATTGAAGGAACAGTAAAAGCAATTGAGAAACAGAACATTGCAACGCATCATCAGTGGCATCCTTGATGAGCATTAAAAACCGCTCGCTTTCACATATACACTTCGTTCCCATATACAACCCTCAAACTCTTTACCCATATCCATTTCCATATTCATTTTGAATCGTTTCAATGCTCCATTGCTATTGCCAATCCCTTGTGCAATGCCATTCGAGTGTGTAAAGGCAAAAGTGCTGAAGGAGCGTGTATAAGAAGTAAAAGGAAGGGGGAGTACTAGCAAACAGGAAAAGTGGCTCCAGGAAATCTCTTGGCAATTTATTGTAATGCCTTTGCTATGCATTTTCTAGCTACATTTTTTTCTATTTTTTTTTTTGTTTTTTTTTTTTATTTTTGCAATAATCACTGCACTTAATTACGAGCACGCTATTAATTGAATTAGGAATGCACACAAAGGGGGATTAGGGGACAGAGGAAGCGAGCGAAAGAGATAAAGCGTAATGCATAGAGAAATGTTCTCGATGCTTAAAAGAAAAACGACAGCATAGAAGGGAGGAAAACAAAAAAAAAGGGATGAGAAGAAGTTGCCATGGCTGCCTGCTTGCTTATCAGGAGCCAAAGCAAAGTTTATGAACCCACGCCTGATATGTGTATAGGTGACTATCTGTCTGTGTGTATGTGTGTGTGTGTGTGTGTGTGTGTGTGTGTGTAGGCGTGGCCATCATCTGCCTTTTACCTTTATAAATAAGCAAAGAGTCAAGGCATCAGTATCAGGCAGATGTGTCGTCCTGTTGGGCTTCCACTTCTTTTTACCCCTACCACTATTCCCCCCTTTATTTATTTTTGTTGTTGTTGTTGTGTTGTTACCTGGCCACACTTCACTGGTTGCTTCTACTTCTGCTCTTGCTCCTCCTCCTGCTTCTCCTGCTGCTCCTGTTGCTTCTGCTGCTGCTGCTGCTGCTGTTGATGCTCCTGATGCTGACAAAGATGCGATAATCGCTTCATTCATGGGCTTTAAGCCTTAAAGCAGCCCACGCAGCAGTACCAACAACAAAAGGGGCATAACAGGTGGAAAAAAAGCTGAAAAATGACAAGGGAAATACCTTCTTATTTACTTGTGTGTGTGTGTGTGTGTATTTATATATACATATATATAAACATGAATGAATAAAATTGTGTATGTGTATGTATGTGTGTGTGTGTGTGCGTGTGACCTGTATGTGATCACTTGTCGTTTCACAAAATAGCATAGAAATTCTTTTCTTGTCATAATACTTGCTCATTAAATACATCGACCATTGACCTTTGACATTAAAGCAATAGCATTCATTTCGTTATTTTCCATGCAATTTAAAAACCACATTTATACCCTTGGTTAAAGTTTACCTCCCCCCCACCCCTTCCCTTTTGGTTTGCGTGCTACCAATTGTCAGTTGCAGTTAGTTTTAGCCAAAACATTTGGTATATAAATTTAAATTTGATGCTGATGCTGAGGTTGATGTTGATGTATGTTGTTTCTGATGATAATACTGATGATGATGGTGATGATGATGATGATGGTGATGATGATGGAGATGGAGTTGAGTCGAAGTCAAATGTCTGTTGCGGTCATCTGTTGAGAGCGGATTCCGTTTGTTTTGGACTTTTTGGAATCGCCTTCGACCGCCTTCTTCCCTTCTCTACCCATCCCTTTCCTTTTTCTTTATTAATTTCCTGTCTACATGTGGTGCACCTCAAGCCGGAAAAACAATTTGTTAGCTTGTCAAAAGCATCGACGACCAGTCCAAAACCTAAGCAAAAGTATATCACAACCCTAGCCAAACCTAAGCACACTAGACCAGAGAACCATTCACTTTTCATATCCATGCCCAAGTACAAATTTTACCCCTTTTTTTGGTAAATATCTCGTTAACTTTTTGGGTTTTGGCTTTAATGTCAATATTTGTTTTTGTTTTGCCAAAATTTCCATAATGAAAATGGCAAATATGTTTGCCTATATTGTCCTGTGAATGCAAACATATACGTATACATACATATATGTTGTGTTTATATACATATATAATTCGTTTGGCAGTCAGTATCTATGGCATTTACTTTAGGCATTAATCAGCAAATTATGTTCTTATGGCGACTGTATTAAATTAGCATAAAATCAACAATTGCCGGTCACATTTATACAGAGTAACCAATTGCAAAACAATTTTACCCAAAATGAAAACAGCAAATACACATACACACACACACACACACACGCATGCAATAAATGAATGAATCAATGAATGAGTGGGTGTGTGTGTGTGTGGTAAGCAGGGGGAAGCATACAACTCTATGGACTGCAATTAAATTCAATTTAATGCACAGACACAAATACCAAAAACTGAAACAGGACAATTGAAATATCAAACAAGAGTAACGAAACAAATATTACCCTAGTTCTTAATATAGAAATAAATAAAAAATAAAAAAATATTATTAAAATAGTAAACTATAAAAAATTAAAGAAATTTCTTAATTTTATTATATATAAGTTAATGGAATCTTTTGAAAAAAAAATGTATACCTTTTCAATGATTCAGTTGATTCAATGATATGTATAACGAATACTCTCCACTCTGGAGTCTATAAAAAGATAGCAAAAAGAAAAGGATTCGCGGGTGTAATATACATTCATTGTGGGGTCTATGTTGTGTTGTGGGAATTGATATCAGAAAGAGCTTTGCACTTAACTGGCCCATTTTATATTAAATGCCTGCCAATGGCGACCGAAAATGAAATTTGCCATTCAAAAACAAAAACCAAAAAGAAAGAAGGGGAAAAAATAACGAGGTACTCGTTATTTCCAGCTGTGCTCTAGTTTCTCTATACCCTTTCACAGTGCCTCATATAATCGAGTTCAAATAGTCATACTGAATTGGTTTTTAATAAAATTTTAGAAATCGATTTATCAAACTATTGAGTTCGGTTGTTTGTTTTGATTTGAGCTTTGAAGAACGAAAAATTGAACAGAATATCAACTAGTAAACGTAACTAGTAAAAGTAACGAGTAGCGGTAGCTTTTAAAAATAACTGAAGAAGGTGACCAGCCAAAATAAACTAATATCACTATTAAAAGTGAACTAGAAAAAAAACAAAAGAAATTTGTAAAGAAAATGAGTGAAAGGGACTAGAAAATTCATATAAAAAAAAGTTGTAAAAAATAATAATAAATTAGTTAAATTAACTATTAAAAGTAAATTGTAAAAGTAACTAGTAAAAGGAGCAAGTAAAAGTAACTAGTAAAATAACTATCAATAGTAAATAATGAAATAAATTGCTAGCAAAAACTGCTGACTGCACATTATAATGATGATTTTAGATCTGTTTGATATAGACAACCGATATCAATATCATTTCACTCATATAGTTTGCTTTACGAAGAGATTGAATATTATTTTCAGCACTAACAAAGATCATGAATATATATATATTTGCTTTATAGTTGAAAACCAAACTTTTGTTCACTGCTAATGTAACCCTTTTGCAATAGAGTACAGTAACGCCAAAAAAGGGAGGGGAGAAAAAATACAATAAAAACAAGTAAAAAGAAAACCAAACGAATGCCTGAAAAGCGGCGATAGTCCTAGTCCTACTTTTTCCTTCCTGCCTTATATCTCTCTCACTCCGTCCTTTTCTCATTCTCTCATGTTCTTTCTCTTTGTCTCTGTCCTGTGTGTGTTGGCTATTTTGGCACTGATTGATTGAGTGGCGATTGCTGAAACCCGCCTACGTCTAACGGCCAATTGTTGGCACTAATTTCTGTGTTTCTCTCTGTTTTTAGGGTGTAAATAATGAACCGCACTTGGGGGTTTTCGGGTAAAGTGGCAAAAAGAAAAGAGAGAATGTGTGAGTGAACCAAAGAGAGAGTGAGAGCGAGAGAGAGACTAGAAGAAGAAGAGGTAGAGTGGTTAAGTAAATGGAGCGTCACTAACAAAAGAGGACACATGCGGATACACCAAATACATATACTATATACACATACAATATACACACTTACACACACACACACATACACATAGAATTCTGTCATTTTGGTGCGTAATTTGATATCCATACAAATGAAAATGCAATTAACATTCAGTCAAAATCGAAATCGGATGTGTTATACATTTGATTTTGATTGAATATTTCACTTAAAGGTCTCAAACACCAGCTAGCAATTTATTTAGCTTCTTCCATTCCCATTATGTGTACACTTTAACCCATTTAAAGTTTCACTCTTGACTAACTAATTAGAGCTAGAGTTTTTGGCACCTGGTTTTACGGACTCTAGTGTTAAGTGTTAGGAATAACCTAAAAAGTTTCTAACGAACCGAGCAACTTGTCAGTTTGCCTCACAAACATTTGGCCAGTTTTTAGTTCTTTCTCTTTTTTATTTTTTATTTTTTTTGTACTTGAGGTATGTTGTTTATAAACTAACTAACTCACTGCCAAAGTTGCTAAAGTTCTATGCACACATACATGGATACATTTTTTCTCTGTGTATCTTTTATATATATATATATGTATATGCATATGTTTTGTGTCTGGCATAACGAGCATTAAGTTCCAATGCTTCTTGCCGTATGATACAAGACATTGCAAAAGACATGATGAACAAGAAAAACGAGAAGAAGACACATGTACGCGGTCATATAGTCAGTTAGTTTTAAGGATAAATCATCAGTTAGAGACACTTTAAGACAAACACTCTCTCTCTATCTATCTTTCACTTTCTCTGTCTTACGCTTTGGAAACTTTGACTGTAAGTAATCAGGAAAAGCATGTGTATTTTTCACACGTTGCTAAAAGGTAAAGTGATCAGCGCGAATAAAACTTTGTTGAAAAAAATTACTTTTTACAAGTTGAAAACAAGAAAAAAAAAATATGAAAACTATTAACAAAAATTATATATTAGATAAACAAAATATATCAAACTATCATAGAGAAATATTTCTAGCATTTTGAAAATCAACCTCAATATTTTAGTATTACTTTCAACTTTAGTCTTATTAATAGCTTAAGTTTCACAAAAAACTTTCAAAATCATAAGAATTTTTTCAAATATTTACAGTAAAAATTTTGGTAAAAATAATTCATTTTTTTCCCCCCCCCTTTTAAACGTATATTAAGATTATGGATATTCCCGATAATGTCAAGGAACGTTTGGAAATGGTACTGGATGCAGCCCAGACTGTATTTTTTTGGGGGTTTTTGCCATTTATCATATATTTGGGACTATCAAAGGGACCTGAGGAGGGCATGCCACCACTAACCTTACTTAATCTATTTTGGCTATAGATAAAAAATTTAAAAAAGGGGGACAACTAAATCAGATTCCCCCCGTACCCAACAAATATCCCAATTGTGTTCAATGTAAAATAAAAAAGAAAATATAGGTATTCCATTTTGACTGTTCAATTTGATGACTTATTGTTAATACCCATTTTCTTTTGAAGAGTAGTTAAGAGTGAGTCGAAATAATGTTTGACAGGCGATGAGAAGAAATTGCGCAGTTTTTGTTATAGATACTTCAAGTGCCAGTCTAGAGATGTCTGCACAATAAAAGTTTTCCCTCACACGCTCTGATTGACATTCCGCAAAAAAGGAAAGAAAAAACAGTAATAAAAAAAACCCTAAAAAAATAGAAAAAGATTTCTTTTGCACTGACTTGGTTTTTGCCAAGGCTTAATTAAAAAAGTTTTCCTCAACAAGAATTCTGTTTTACCTTTTCCTTCTTCTTTTTTTTTTTTTTTTTTTTTTTTTTTTTTTTCTTATATTTGTTTGCATTTGATGGCATTTCTATGTCCAACTAAAAATTGATTCCCATACCATAAAATACATATCAATAACCATATCCATATATATATATCTTTTGTCTTTTTTTTTTGTTGTACAACCGATTGTCTTTTTTATTTTTCTTTGGTTCTTGGTTGGTTTTTGATTTGATTTGGTTTTACTTTGGGTACTGAATTATAAGTTTTGAAAATGATAAAAAACAATAATAATATAAATGGTAAATTATGAATGCTTTGTGCCTGCTCGTTTCTTATCTCTTTTCTGTGTTCTTCTCTATAATTTAAGAACTTCTTCAACTAAATGTAATTTTAAAGATACTTGGTTTTTTTTTTCTTTTTGTTTTGCTTTTGTTTCATTTGTATTGAATGGTATTGATCATGCATTTTAGCCTCAATGATATGATATATAAATGTGTGTATATATATATAGACGACATATCTGTTCGATGTTAAAGACTTAATGCAAATAGCTATGATGTTGTAGCTGTTGCTGTAGCTGTCGTTGATATTTTGCTTAGAAGCATTTACGATGCACAATTCCAGGGCCGGATTCATCATATTCCTGCTTGGAGATCCACATCTGTTGGAAAGTGGATAGAGAAGCCAAGATGGAACCACCAATCCACACAGAGTATTTACGCTCTGGTGGAGCAATAATCTTAATCTTGATGGTAGATGGAGCTAAGGCAGTGATTTCCTTTTGCATACGATCAGCAATACCTAATTTATAAAACAAAAACAAAAAAAAAAAGGAAAGAAGGAAGAATGAAACAAACTTTACAGTAAGTTTTCATTGAAAACCTACCAGGATACATGGTGGTACCGCCAGATAGAACATTGTTGGCATACAAATCCTTACGAATATCAACATCACACTTCATGATCGATTGATAGACAGTCTCATGAATACCGCATGATTCCATGCCCAGGAATGAGGGCTGGAATAGAGCCTCTGGGGTACGGAAACGCTCATTGCCAATGGTGATCACTTGACCATCGGGCAACTCATAGGATTTCTCCAATGAGGTCGATGCAGCAGCTGTTGCCATTTCCTGCTCAAAGTCCAAAGCAACATAGCAAAGCTTCTCCTTAATATCACGTACAATTTCACGCTCAGCTGTGGTAGTGAACGAATAGCCGCGTTCGGTGAGAATCTTCATCAGATAGTCAGTCAGATCGCGACCAGCCAAATCCAGACGAAGGATAGCATGGGGCAGAGCATAACCCTCATAGATGGGTACAGTGTGAGAGACACCATCACCAGAATCCAGGACAATGCCAGTGGTACGACCGGAGGCATACAGGGACAATACAGCCTGAATGGCCACATACATGGCCGGTGAATTGAATGTCTCAAACATAATTTGAGTCATCTTCTCGCGATTGGCCTTTGGATTCAAGGGAGCTTCAGTCAATAAAACTGGATGCTCCTCAGGGGCCACACGCAGTTCATTGTAGAAGGTATGATGCCAGACCTTTTCCATATCATCCCAATTGGTGATAATGCCATGCTCAATTGGATATTTCAGGGATAGAATACCACGTTTGCTCTGGGCTTCATCACCAACATAGCAATCCTTTTGGCCCATACCGACCATAACGCCTTGATGACGGGGACGACCCACAATTGATGGGAACACAGCACGTGGAGCATCATCACCGGCAAATCCAGCCTTGCACATACCGGATCCATTGTCCACCACCAAAGCTGATGCTTCTTCGTCACACATGTTTAGATTTTAGATTTAAAAAAGGCGGAGCAGGAATACTATAACGATAAACAAAAAACAAAAAAAAAGGCCCATTTATTAGGATAAAAGATATCCTTTGACGACAAAAAAAAATAGAAAAAACAAAAAAAAAAAAGAAAACTAATCCACTAAATTGTGGTTAAATTGACGGCACCACTCACGACGTGTAAATCCAACAGCGACAGCAATCAAAGTGATTCCGTTCTATGTCTGAGTTCGGCATTTAAATAAGTTGCACTTTCTAGTAACATGTTGATGAATTCATGATCTATGTCTACAAGGAACTAGGCAATGAGAGGGGCGTAAGCTGCGGGCAGGGCAAGAGTATGGAGTGGGGGCACATACTGGGTTGGATACACATCATTTCGATTGTTAGCATAGTGTATCTTGTGGTAACTATTAAAATATTATACAGTTTGTATTAGGTAACGGAAAATTTTATTAACGAGTGGAAATATGATAAGAATATATATGTAAATATATATAAAGATATAACTTTTGATATACCTAATATCCAATTTTATAATATTTAATCAAGATTAAATTAAAGTAAAAAATAATTCTTGACTATATCCTTTTAAAAATTAAAACAAAATCATGCAAATGAATTTAAATTGAAGAACAAATTTTAAAGATCATTTCAAAATTGAAGAAAAGTTATTTCAAAGGTCTTAACCTTTGATTTCAATTAAAAACATTTAAGAAGAGATCCCAGAAAAGCTTCCAATATAACTTAAACTAAATCTAGTCCAACTTTGTGTAGATAAACCGAATCAAATTGTATTCCAATTTATTTAAAAGATTTTAAATTTCATGTCATATCTTATCAGTTGTCATATTAATCTTTTAAAATGTTCAGTTTTATAGTGTATGCAATCGGTCTTCATTACAAATTGTAATTTATCATTCTCTGTCATTTCATTTTCATTTAAATTATGCCTTCTCTCTTGTAATGTATTTTGCTTTTGCATTGCTTTTGAGTTTCTGCATATCTAAATATGTGTGGCAGGACTTGTATAGGCATCTGTTTTTCGGACGTTTTGTTGTTATATTTTTAAGTTTTTATATAAATAAATTAACCCGCACGATGTACAAAACAATGCAAATGCATTTACCCACTACATTTGCCACACAAATGCAAATACAACAAATTTGTGCCAATGATGTGACAAACTCAGAGGGCCGGATGGATGATCTAACAATAAAAAATATTTTTTTAAAACTATAATTTTTATACACTTATAAAGAATATTATATTGAATAATTATATAAGAAATCTATTGAATCAATATAAATCAGAACAGAATAAATCTATACAAATAAAAGAAAAAAAGAAATATGTAGATACAAAATGGAGAAAATTTAGCAAAATTAAGTTAAGGAATTAACATCAAACAAAATTATTTAACTATTTTTATAAAATAAAGTTGAATTATTTGATTTTAAACTGTTTATTTTAAATATTTATATCAAGCTGATAAATAAACTTCTATCTTTAATGCAATTTATATATATTAATCGAGATAAAATATTGATTAATAAATATTTATAAACATATCTTTTATATATTACTTTAATATAAATCCAATTATACCCTTTGTGTGACAAGTGTATGAGAATGAAATATTTTTTTTTTTTTTTTTTTTTTGCATCTCCTTTGCATCAGAGACATCATCAGTCCATAGATGGTGTGGTAGCCCGAAAAGAATTGCCTCTTGTTGTTGTTGATATTGTTGTTTTTCTTGTGATTTTTCTTTGGGGGGAGAAAACAAAAAGAAAATGCTGTCCAAGTATTTCTCACATGATATAAAAGTTGACGCCGTGTAGATTTCATTGAATTTCAAATAATTTTTATTTAAAATGCTCGAGGATAAAGAAAAAAAGGAGGGCAAGCAGCAAAAAGGGAAATACATTTGTTTTCTTATATCTTTCTTCTTTCTTCTTGCCTTGCCATAGCTCATTCTGCATTTTCTGCAATTTCTCGGTTGTCGTTTTTTTTGCTGATATGATCTTAACGTAATATTAGCTATGAGATTTATGTATATTATACTAATTAAATGTGGCGCAAAATGTTCATGCATTAATTCATTCTCAACTAAAATTCTAAATGTTCTAAAAATGTGGTAAAGGGATGGATGGATAAATGGATGGTGAGAGGGGGGGTTTGTGCAGAGCATAGGGTTTTTTGCTTTTTTAGTTCCTTCTATTGTTTTGCCTGCTCTGTGCTGCAAACTGTGTAAACTTTTTTAAGTGCTTTTGGTTAGAAACTACATAGAAATTTACGTGACTAGAGCCAGAAGCAGGTACAGGAAACTTTCACGTATCATTGTCTGTATGCGCCAGAAAGCAGTTGAAAGAGGTAAAAATTATGCTTGGCCTTGTAACTCAGTCGTTTCACGAATAAGTTAAGTGAGTGTGAGTTTACGTTGGTTGTTAGTGTGTGTAGGTGTAGTGTGAATGTAACTATTCATCGGGGTTACTTAGGAAAAGAAGAAACTCTAACATTTATATATATATATATATATAAGCTAAATGAAAGGGTCGATTGCAAAGTTTATTCAAAGTCATCAGTTATCAGAAAGAGAGAGCATTATACAAAAATATATTTCTTTATAAGATTTCTACTTTTTTTAGTTAGTTATTTGATATTATATGTTTTTCTAATTATATTTTCTTATATTTTTAATCTAATTATATAGTATTTTTCTAAGCTATTTTACATTACATATTTTTATACCTTTGCAAAAAAAGTATAATAATTTTGGTCAGAAGTTGGCAACGCATATAAGGAAGCATCTCCAACTATATAAAGTATATATATTCTTGATCAGCACAATGAGCTGAGTTCAGTTAGCCCTGTCCGTCTGTCTGGATCAACGCAATCTCCTCCGAGACCCTTAAAGATACAGAGCTGATTAGTGATTAGTTAGTGAGGCTAGGTATGTAAAATAGTAATCATGCTCTCCTCCTCGATTCTCATATATAGTACATGAGAGCACGTATGTTCAATGAAAACACCATACGTGCTCCTAACCTTAGGTTTCCTTCTTAGACTTTTATAAACAGTTGTATTCTTTGAAAATATTGAAGAATTTTAAATAAACTTAAGCTAATTGAAATTTAGTGTTTGCCTTAACCTTTATAAACCTGTTTAAAAATATAATTTACCTTTATGCTACTTTTATATATATATATATCTATTTTTAGATATCTTTATACAAATTGAGCTATATTCGTAAAGTAAAATTGTTACCAAAACTTGACCAAACTGCCCACTCTCTCTTCTATCATTATTCCCCACCGTAAAATGTCACTAACTGACTTGAGAATGGCAAATGGCGAAAGCTGACCCGAACTTTAAATAGTTTTTCAACCTCACCTTCCTTTCGTCCACTTGTCCCAACAAAAAAAAAAAAAAAAAAAAATACAAAAATTACAAAAAAAGAAAAAGAAATGTTCGTTGACAAGGGAAACCATCGTTCCACCATCAGCACGACTGACTAGTTGTACAATTCGGCAAGCGGTGGGCAGTGGTGGCAAAGCGTTGCCTGTGGTGGTGGCACCACCAACCAACCAATGTTCGGCCATGGTGTCTTGGCCTTTTGGCACGCAATGCAGCGTGCGGCACTAAAATAAACTTTTAGCCAAAGTGAGACGAGACGGCGACAAGAAAACTGAAACTGAAACTAAAACTAAAACTGTGAGCTGTAAACTGTAAACTGAAAACAGAAAACTGAGCTGAGCTGAGTTGCAACTTGGCCCAATGGACATAAAAATTCAAATATTTGCAACGCGGTTGCATATCAAAGTGCTTTCATTTTTGCCATTTAATGGCTAATTTATGAATTTACCAAAACGAACAAGCGGAACAATAAAGCATTTTTACTACTAACCCCCCCCCCATCAAACTTCTTTTACCTTCTTTTCCATCTTTTTTTAGTTTTCCTTGTTTTTTCATATATTTGAAAAACTTTAAGTTTTAATTTTAATTTAATTTTCAATGTCATTATGTATGTTGGTTATAAGACGAGGGTGAGTGGTGTAGAGGGGGTTGTAGTGGTAGGTGAACTTTCAAAAAGAAAAGTTCTACCCAAGACAAGCGCGCTGACAGTTTACCAGCATCGTCAGTAGCAACCAAGCAAGGCACCTAACCCCACCAACCTCTCTCTTTCTCTCTCTCTCTCTTTCTTTTTCGTAACCCCTTACCCATCTTTCCGCACTTATCCTTAGTTCTTTAGTTTATTAATTACACAAGTTGCCTGGGCAAATATTTTTCACTCAAATTAATTTCTCCCATGTGGCCGCGACGGCAGCTGTCATCCGACCTCGTTTTTCCTTTCCTTTCCTTAACTTAATTACCCTTCACTCAAAATGCAATAACGTGAAGAAAAAAGCAGCACAAAACCAACAAAGATTACAAAAGACTTAAAAATTAATTCGCTTTTTATTTACAAGAAATAATATATATATTATAAAATTACACGGTGTCTTTTTTTTTTTTACATTTTTATTATTTATATTATCTTCAATCCAAATTGATCTCTATATCTATCTCTCTCTCTCTCTCTGTATCTTTGACTTGGTGTTGGGTTAGTTAATTAATCCACTGGCAATGTCTCATGTAACCATGTACGTTCACCACCCTCTGCAAAATCAGATGCCGCATGATCCTCTCCATTCAGTATCCATTTGGTGGTTAATAGACCCTCAACTCCAACTGGGCCACGTGCATGAATGCGTGCCGTTGAGATGCCAACCTCAGCGCCAAGGCCAAAACGGAAGCCGTCCGCAAAACGTGAACTGGCATTATGGAATACACAGGCGCTGTCCACGCTACCAAGGAATTGCTTTGCACTGGCATCTAAATGCAAAACATACACGATGGGAATAAATGCAATAGTTATAGTCAAAGGGGTGGCAAGGCGGTATGAGGGGGTAATGATGAAAAACCATGAAATATATTTGCGTGGCTGGCGTATAGAAACCAAACCAAATAAATGGCAAGAAGAGAAGGAGAGAGTGGGTGTAAGGTGTAGCAAAAGGTGTAGAGTGTTGAATAAAATTAATTTCCCAAATGATTTAAATTCCGTTTCGAACCAGCCAAAAGGTAAAACAACGTAGCAAAAGTGACGACACTGCATGCATGCAACACATGCACCACTTGCATGCAACTTGTATGCATACAAGAGTAACAATTTTTGTTTTTGGCTGGCGGCATTTGGTTTCAGGTTTCGGTTTCAGTTTCAGTTTTCAGTTTTGGTATTATTCTTTCCGTTTTTTTTGTTTTTGTTTTGCAGGCGAAAGAAGGTTTCCCTTTTCACCCAACCCGCATCTCCAGTGATTTGTTCTCTCTGCCGCCATAAATGGCAACAAAAGAAAAAAAACGAAAAAGAGGAAAACTTTTTGTATTGCCCAGCCAATGGCAATAGCCAATTTCAAATATATATATATCTATATATATATATACATTATAAAGGGGCAAACAAAATTTATAGCCCGCACATTGAATGCTCATTAGCTTTTCCAGTTTCAACAAACCAACAATTTACCTCTTGCCACTTACTTGCCACATCTCACCCTCTTATCCTTTTTTGATTTCATTCCGCTTCAATTGCAAGCAATTTGAAATTAATTTTCAATTGAAACATTTCATAAAAACGCCAACCATTATGGTCCGTTATTCTGTCCCTCCATCTCTCTTCTTAGCTTACCATTTTCTGTAACAATGACATCGGTGTGACCGCTACCGTATGTATGTATATGATTAATGGCATCCTCCAAACTGGGCACAATCTCAATGCAACACTCAAGGGCACCATATTCATGCTTCAAACTCTTGGCTGCTGGTGGGCCAAAGGTTAATTGCTGATTTAATCTTGGTCCTGAATAGATTTTAACACCCTCGCGTTTAAGCATATTGCAGACATCATTGAAAATATTTCCGCTCATTAGATCCTCATGGATAAGTAATGTTTCCATTGCATTGCAGGCTGTGACAGGTGCCACCAAATTGCATACAAGGGGTATAGGCAGGCAGGCAGGCGGGCAGACGGTCGAGGGTCGCACAAAATTTGAAAAGAGAAAACACAAACAGAAAATGCAATTAATTTTTGTGCCAAAAACAATAAACAATTAGGGTGGAAAATTTTTGCAATTAAAAATGGTGACCCCGAACACCAAAAAGCATAGATTATTTCAATTGAAATGTTACACTTAATTGAAGTGAATATATATGTAAGGGAATTAGAAAGATTTAAAGATTTAGATTTTTGGAATTTTAAATTTAGAAACTATAAATTAAACAAATTATATAAAAAGAAAGATTTACACTGTCCAACAAACGATTAGTAGAGCTTCTGCCATGGAATCTTTTATAAATTTAAAGTTAAATAATTAATTTCAAATTAGTTCTAGTTAAAAGTTAAATTTTTCTTATACAAAATGTTAAAAAAATGATGAATATATTACAAATTGTTTATTTTTAAATATTTTTTGTAGACAAAGCTATAAATTTACCCGCTTTTTAGGTGACACTTGAGGCATATCTACTCGTATTAGAAGGGTTTATATCGGAAAAACTTGAATAATTGTTTTCTTTTATAATTTTTTAAATGACTTTGAGAACTTGAAAAACATAATAATATTTTTAGCTAATTTAGTTAAATTCCCTAAAGAAATGAACTATATAAGAAAATTAGAAAAAAAGTATCCTGAAGACGAAAAACCCATAATTGTTACATACAATTTAAAAAATATTAAAAAACTTGAAACTTTGATAGAAATAAACCTAATAATGTTGATATAAACACGTTAAGTCCATTTTTTCACACTAAATTTAAGTAAGTTTCAAGTAGTAAATGACTGACTAACTTTTTATATAAATCTCAAATCAGATATAAAGATCAATTATTTAAAAGTCAATATCAATTGCAATATATAAACAAATCATTTACCTGCTGGATAATCGCATTTGGCATCGCGTGCAATATGCAAGGCCTTTTTCAAATCGGCATCTTTATCGATATAGACATGGCACACGCCCTCAGCATGACCCAAAACGGGTATATGCAATGATTGTTGTTGAATGCTTCTAACCAAATCAGATGAGCCACGTGGTATAATTAGATCAATATGATTTTCCATAGACAATAGATCGCTTATTTCTTCGCGAGTGGAAACCTTAAAACAAAATATTTCAATTAAAAATTATATTTTTAGATAAAGTAAGTCAGGATGACTTACCAGAGATACTGCATGATCAGCTCCAACTGTGGCCAATGCCTCTTTAACCAATTCCATAAGAGCCTTATTACTATAAGCTGCCTCTTTGCCGCCTTTAAGTAATAGACCATTCGCTGAGGCCATGGCTAATGCAGCCACTTGGGGTAATGAATCTGGACGGGATTCAAATATGACCAATAGTACACCAATTGGCACAGTAACCTGTTTTAATTCCAAGTTCTCGGCCAAACGAGTTCGACGTAAAACACGTCCAACATTCTGCAAAAACCAACAAAAAAAACCAATTGACAAGTCAGCAAACACAAATCACATTACATGCATTATACGCCATGTGGGTCCAGGACCATAAAATAACTCAATATTTATGCGACAATTTTCTCCATCTACTTATTCCTTTTTCATATACAACTCACACAGACCCGACACGACCCGCTCGACGCCTTGACTCGCTCCGCCCAGCGCCGCCTCTTCACCTCAAATCCCAAGCGTCCATTTTTAGAGGCATTTGCTGGCGCAGTTTTACATAAATCAAGTTGCTCATCTTCATCGTAATCTTTATTTATTTTTAATGGGCTGATGTCCGAACGCCTTCTCTTTTGCCTTCGTTTTTGCCCTACTAACTGAAAATTGGCTGCAGATAACATGAAGAAGATTGCGGCTGGTCTGCTGACAGCAGTTGACTGCCCTCGTTTTGCATAGAATGGAACCTGCCTGCCGCCCCATCTACCAATCCCTAACTCATATACATGCTATTCTCTGCATTTCACTTGGGGGATAAAAAGAGACAGAGAAAAAGAAAAGAAAAAAAAAAGAAAAATCTAAAACTCAACTCAACTTGTGCTCTGAGTAAATTTGGTTATATGGTCATTATTATTGACTTTGGCATTGTGTTGGGGAAGTAAAAAACTTTAAATTATATTTACTGAGGACAATTGGATAAGTCATGGGAAAAGAGAGGGAGAGACACAGTCAAGGGTTTATATAGAATAGAATTCTGTTTCTTATGCTGTGCCCCTTAAAATATGCAAGCGTAATAACTTTCTCTTGTAGAGAAAGTGAAAAGAGAAATTAGAAATTGAAGTTTATCAACTTCTTGTTATATGCAAAATAAATATAATAATAATAATAAAAATCTCAATTTTCTCATTTAAATGTTTAACCTAATCATTATTCATTCTCTGTTTTTTTTTTTACTTTTAATATAAATAGTAAAAGTTTATTCATATTAAATACGCTATACAAGAGGAGGCATATACTGACTATTTGGTAAGAGTGATTATATTCCACTTTATGCAAATGATTTTTATATAGATTTTTGATACCAACTTAAAGTTTGCTTCAAATAATTGAAAGTTTACCAAAAGGCTTGTTGATATTTGCATAGATAAATTTTTATACTTGTCCCTACCCGCAATACTCTTTCCTGTCAACCAAAATCATTTCGCTTATTTTTGTTTTGCACCCCCTGCCTGTGTCTGTCATCGGTGGCATTCAACATTTATTGAGTGCGTTATGGCACTTTCTTGTTTATTTGCCCTCACACACACACACACACATACGCATACCCACGCACACACACACTCTAGCACAAATTCAAAATACAAGTATATATATTTTATGATTTTTTACGCTGCCGCCATTTTGTGTCACAATTTCGCTGCCATTTTTACAATAAACTTCATGTTCTGGTCGTGCTATGAAAAAACTTTTCATGCCACACCAAAAAAAAAAAAAGAAAAATACAAAGCAAAAACACACACACACACATACACACTCAGTGTAAAAAAGTTTTGCGTTTCCGCACAATCACATCCAATAAAACGGCTGGTTGAAAGGTCCAACACCGCCTTCACATCCTCCGCCTCCTCCTCCTCCTCCTCCACATTGTCCCAGTAGTAGTGTAACCTTCAACTGCTACTGCTGCTCCCTAACCTATATTCCATCAACTCTGTCTGGCTTTGGCTCTAGGTTTGTATAGGGTCTTCGGTCTCACTGTGTGCTGTTTAATGTCATTGCCAAGATGCCATGCCACATACATGGAAACTGTCTTTTATCTTCCACATGCTTAGACTTTTTTTACCCCTTACGATTTTAGTTAGAATATACAAAAGGCATGCACAGTTCAATAAATTTGCAATATTTTTTAAGTAGGTATATAAATTAGTTAGTTAACAAACAATTGGAAAAGCTAAAAATTTATTAAAGTATATTTAGTTAATTTATAAAGCATGTAAAACCTAAGTGTAATTGGAATTCTACCTAAAAGATAGCTTACTTTTAAAACATTTTTCTTAAACTTTTTTTTTAAAGAATTGTTAAGGAACCAACTTTACATCGTCCTTTCCTTTCCTTTTGTTTTTTTTTTCAATTTTCATCTTTTATGCGGGGGGAGAGAGGCAAAGTTCAATGAAATGAAAACAGTATTGGCTAGTAGCACTAAATAATACATATAAATTTTCATAACTTTTCCAATTTGAAAGTAAAAAACTTTGCAATTGCATAAAATGTATTTATTTTTTACGAGGCATTCCCTAGTCTACAATTTCGCAAGTGCATTATCCCTTACATAGCACCACATACTTTGCCTTTATTCTCTTTAGCCTTGCTCCCTTTCTCCCACTACTCTCCCCGCACAATGTTTAGCCATCTTTAAGGGTTGGTTGAGAGGGTGTCAATTTTTGTTGAAGTGTAAAATTGCTTGGAGATTTCATAATGTTGTTAAAGCTTTTCGACAGCAAAAGACCAACTGCATATGGCTCATAAAATGACCAATTTTTGTCAAAGAACAATTCCCCACTTTTTAGTGTAAAAGGGGGAGGTAGATAGTACTCTTAACTTAATTTCAAGAAAAGGATTTTTCACTTTTCGACACCTTAAAACAAATGCAATTTGCCACAAAACTTTTCAGACAAAAAGTTACCCCGTTTTGTTTCTTACCTTGTGACTATCCTCGGCAATTTGCTTTAGGCCAATTGACAAGTTCTTCAATTTTGATGAATTCAATGATAAACGAGATAATAGCGGTTTGGCTAGACCATTCTTTTTGGCTTCGGCCAAATCCTTGGCATTGGCATCGAGTATAAATTTCTCACGGCTAACCAAAAGATCGGCCAATGTATTAACTGCACTGGCACGTTGGGCCGGTGTTAGAGCCTGCATTTGACGGCTACCGGTACGAGCTGTAAAAGAAAACAAATAATAATAATAATAAACAAAAGTAGTAGGGAAACTATAGAAAAAACAAGTTGCATTTTCTCAATTAGGAGGCAATTTTAAACACCTGCCACTAGATGGCAGTGGCAGTTGTCTCTAATAACAATTAAATTAAATTTTAGCCAAAACATTGCTAGCCAACTTCAGTTTAGACTGGTTAGCCACTTAAGTTTCAACGCCCTGGGTTATAAAGCCACTTAGCAGAGGGGCAATCACCTTACCCTTTTAACCTCTATCTCTCTCTCTCTCTCTCTGTCTCTCTCTTTCTCTCTGACTCTATTTCGCAAAAGGATTCAGTCACTTTAAAAACCTGCACAAAACATGGCAAACGGAACAGAACAGAGCACCGTGACCCACTTTGCTGTGGCAACATTTTCTTTTTCACTTCCCTCTCTCTCTGTCTCTCTATCTATCTATCTCTCTTTCATTTGCTCTCTTTCTATCTTGGCTTATTTAGCCTGGCTGTGGAAGTGTGAAACTTTAATGGCCATTAGGTTAGTCCAAAACCACTTGTCATTCGCTGTTAAAATGACATAGACTGGAGAGAATCTACTTGGTCTTTGCCGGTCTAACTAAATAACTAGTACAGCTAAAAATAAGTTGAGAAAAAAGGAAAAAAAAACCACAACCAGCCGCCGCCACAAAGCAAATTAAAGTTTAAATTAAATATTATTAAAACAAAATTACACAAAAATATATATATAAAACTAAAGGAACTAAAAGATAACTATTAAAATCAACACCAAATAACATTTAAAAATCATTTAAAATTTTTTCTAAAAATTATCTTCCAATTATACCAATCAACTAGCTATTTTATCGGCATCTTTCTACATTCTCTAACATAATTTTAAAATTTTTCTTTTATAAAGTTAACCACTAAACTTTTAGTAAAACTATTTTCTATTGTTTCTCATAGTTGTGGTCTTACTCTCTCTCTAGCTCTTTTATTACTTACCATTCTCGGCCATCACCTCAACGGGCACTGAATTGGCACTTTCCGTTGCCTCCGTAAAGAATGTGCCAACCTTTCTACCGCCAATTATTGTCTTAATGGCCTTCTCTTGCATACCATTGCAAATAACAACGCTAACACCACGATCTAAAGCCCAAGTGGCTGCTTTCACTTTGGAGTCCATGCCACCAGTGCCAACCTAAAAGGAAAAGACAGAGGATAGAGATGGCTTTACAAGAGTGTCAACACAATTTCATCATCTTGTTAAAAATTCAACAGAGATTTACTTAGCAGCCCAGTCAACTAATTGCACTCTGTCTATATACATATATATATATATGTATATGTATATACCATATAGCTTTACCTTTGACTTCTTTCCAAATTCAATGCTGTTGCTATCGTCACTTGTATAGGTATGCATTAGCTTGGCACCATCTTCCCATGGTGGCTTATTGTAAATGCCATCGACATCCGACATGAGGATTAGTAAATCCGCTTGTACTTCAGCGGCCAACATGGCCGACAAACTGTCGTTGTCCTTAATGGGTATACCCTATGACAAAGAGTAGGAGAGAGACAAGTGTGTAAGAGAGGAAACAGTTGTCTACAAGTCACGTGTCTCTTGGTTAGATAAGAAAACACATCTCCACCATGTACTAAACTAAAATTACTTACCCTTCTTGCACCACCGGCTGGCTCATCGTCACGTATAAACATCGGTGGCGAAACGGCATCGTTCGTATTTATGATTGGCACAATATTTAGGCTAATTAATTCGGAGAGCGTGCAGAAGAGATTGTTGCGTGTTTCCTCATTGTAGAAATCCGGTTTGGTAACCAGCACCTAAATAGGATTCAATCCAAAAACCGAAACCATAGAGTAACATAGACAACTCACTCTGTTTTAATTAGTCTGACGCATGTTGTGGGTTATATCTGTCTGTACTAACCTGTGCAATCTTGACGCCATATTGGGCAAACATAGCATCATAGAGAGACATAAGACCCGACTGACCCACTGCAGCAGCCGCACGTGGTTCCAGTGTGGCGCCATCAAACTAATAGAGTATTGGAAAGGAGGAGGATGAGGAGGAGTATGGTTGAAAATGTTGAAATTGAAATTATATGATGTGCAATTGCGTGAAAGGTAACCTCTTTGCTGTCCTTGGGATTAAGTGTTTCACGCATAGACAATGACATGAGAAGCTCCTGTGCTAGTTTCTGTTTGCCAAATGCAACCGCTCCACTGGTCACCATCATAACTTCGCGTCCTTCCAAATGACATTCGGCTACCTAAAAAAAGGGATTCAAAAATTTAATTAAAAAACAAAAATATATAGAATATGAATGTAACGATTAATTCAAATCTTACCTGCTCAACAATGGATGCCAAACGACCCAAAGCCAAACCATGATTATCCTCTCTTGTTATAACAGCGCTTCCTAATTTGACAACCAATCGTCTAGCATATTTTAGTTGACTACGTTCTGTGAAGGTGGGATGAGATCTTTCCAAACGCTTCTCAGGCGGCACCAACTGCATCAAAGTGAATATAAACGCATATATAAGTGTGTGTGTGTGTGTATATGTATGTGTGTGTGTTAGCTCATAAACATAAGTGGTTCAATACACAAAAAGCATTAAAATGGCTTATCAATGACAATCGGCAAACAGGCGAGGTCGTAAATTACGACAACAGAAGAGCACAACACAAATTCCATAAAAACAAATCGAAAGCCAATTAATTAAATAGACCCCCATACAAATGCCCTCCTTTTCACCTTCTACACCCCCCTTTTGATACAATCAAGCAATCCGTCCACTCAACAAACTTAATCAATTTGTGTTCCGTGTGTAAATCATAATCACTAAATTGACGGCTAAGTCTGATTGTAAATATGTGCATTATAAACAGACAAACAGACAACGTATAAAATCAACAACGACGACAACAACTAACTAATGCCATAATTCTTGAATAATTATTATATTTCTCTCTCTCTCCCTCTCTCTGTCTCTCTCTTTCTCTCTCTGTGTGTGGGTGAGGATAATTGGTTTTTTAGCCAACGGTGCGAGCTGCATAATTAATTAGAAATTATGGCTAATCGAATTTAACACTTTGAAATATAAATTGATATAAATATATACATATATACATACATACATATGTATCTATATATATATATATATCTACAGATATATTTACACAGATATATTTAGTAGGAAGCTGTTGAAGTGCTTTTACTCTCTAACAGCTAAAAACATTTCCGGGAAACGGAAGTAGCAGCACCATTTTATTTGTTTTCTTTTTTTCGTGGAAATATTAGCCAAACTTGAATCAATAGAAAATCAGGCATTTGCCACTTAAACAGAAAAAAAGGTTTATTTTTTCTTTTTATTTATGAACTTGAGATACTCTTGGAAAGTCCTTCAACTGTTTTAGTTATACTCTTATAAAAATTCAGAAAAATAGAATGGAATAATATGATGGTAAATCTAAATTATATAAAATTAATTTCTAGAATTTCTAAATTGAAATAATTTCCAATATTGCATTCTTAGTAAAAATATTAACAATTATATTATAGATTTTTGTTTAAAGAACTCTTAAATATATGTTTCTAAAGAAATTCTGTCTGTACTTTAGTAAATAATAATTTTTACTATAATATTCTATATGAAAAAGAATTCCCAGTTTTGAAACCAAGTCAATTATAACTTAGACTAGTAAGGACTGCTAAGACTTTCGGCTAACTAGATATGAATGTTTAGTTTGAGACTAGATAAAGATTTGTATTATATGTTGGATTTTCACTAAGAGAAATACACAACTTTTATACCAAATATAAATTCTATGACATAAAAGCTAAATATGATATAATCTCACTCTAACCAACTCCTAAACAAGTTTTTGAAATATCTTTGATAATGCTATAACATTATTTGGCCCAATGTTGTTTTGTCTACTCTTTATACGCATCAATCAATTGCTACCAATTTACCATTTAAATTGTTGTTTTTCTTCTTTTTTTTTTCGTTTCCTGTATTTTGTATTTGTATAATTTTGATACAGTCAACGATTTTGATTGGCATTTCAAAGGCATCGATTATAAATTTATAACGAATTCACACTAAATTGCACCGTAAATTCAATTGAGGCGTAAAATGTTTATTTATATTTTTATTTTTTATTATTTTCCCTTTAATTTGATGCATTTTAAACTGTCAAAATTGATGGCTACAATTACAACAATACATACTCAAAGGCAATAGCTCAATAAAAAATATACAACAAAATGTTATTTGTTTGTTTGTTTTGGCCTTTACTTAAATTGCCAAGTAACTGGCAATTTGACCGCCTTGAATTGTACTATTGTTGTTATCACTAAAAGACGGGTTTTTTTCTGTGTTTTGTTATCAAAATACAAAGGCGAAAACAATAAAAAAAATAGTTTTATGTATATATGTTTCTTTCTTTCCTTTTTTTTTTTGATGACGCGATTTTTGGTCATATTGTCTGTCTGTATGTGGCACATGTCGTATGAGTGATATATATTTAATGTTGCTACCCCCCCCCCAACAGACTGACAGCAATTAGTTTTTGAAGGTCAAGGATGAAACTTTTGTTATCGAATGAATCGACAGTTCGCCTCACTCCAATTACTAATTGTATAATTGTCGAGGTGGAGGAGAGGGCACAAGAGGTTAAAATTACATGTTGTAAAAGCACCGTTAGAGATAAAGATGATGGACATGTATGATTATCTATTAAAGTTGTTCATTATCTCAATTGAAAATTAATTGCTAGAACAAAATTGTATTCAACTCAGTTGCTAATTGTTGTTTATAATGTTAAGAGCAAAATGAAATTGGGTTCAAGGTCGAATATCCTTTTTTTGTCCTCTCATTTTTGTTAATACTAAAACTGGCACCAATAAATGGCTATAAAAGATAGAAAGTCAACTTATGAGATACTTTGGAAGTTATTAAAGGACAAATGAGTATCACACAGACAGATTAAATGATGTTGTATAATATTCAAAGCTCTTTATAAAAAGGTCCTTAGATTAGATTAAATTCAAGTATGATCGAAGTGTTTATACTCTTAATTTTATCTATATTCCCATTGATATATACTTTTTATATAGTTAAATGAATGAAATGAAAATTTAGTTTTTTTTTTTTATTATAATAAAGAAACAAATTAGAAAAGATCCTTTTATTGCTATATATAGAGCTATAACTTTTATGTAAATGTTAATAGCCTTTTGTGTTTCCTTTCCTTTTGAAAGAGTATTAAAAATAAGAACTACTTTATGGCCAGCTGTTGATCCGCATAAAAAATGACAACACTTTTTTGTTTTTTTCTTTTCTTTTCTTTATTTTTGCCGCTTGTTGTTTACTCTTCATTTTCCTCTTTCTCTGTTTTGTATTTCTCTTTCACTTTACCTCTCTCTCACTTTCTATACAATTTTATGATGTGCCACACACACAGCAAGCAGAGTGAAGCTCTACCAAAAATAAAAGAAAGAAAGAAAAAAAAAAAAGAGTCAAGACCGTAGGCGCCATAACTGCCAACACGTGTCAAAATGAAAACGGACCATGGGTTACCAAAGGCCTGAAGAAAAAAGGGTAGTATATGTGTGTGTGTGTCTGTATAAAGGAGTGCTGAGTACTACTATAAGCAGTGTGTAGGCAGGCAACAAGGTTGGCCCTCGCCTCGACCCTGACCTAGGCAAATCGTTTTGAGTGTCAAAGGCAGGCCGCCAGGCCATTGAATGTCGGACATATGCAAATTGTTGGAGTGGCTGGCCTGAGGCAAGCAAAAATGTTGATGCATATATAGTATATGTTGTGGGGAGACCAGAGGAGGGGGAAGGTAGTTGGTAGATTTCTCAAGTTCCCATTGAATAGAATATTTACACCATTTTCTCATCTTTTTCTAATTTTTTCCTTCCCTCTCTCTCTCTCTCTTTCTCGTCCACTCTTGTAGAATTTATTTTAACACGTTTTTCCATTTGCCTGTTGGCGCCAGCTGTCATGCTGTGACAACATTTTATCAGCTCTTGTCAGGGATAGGAATAGTGTTTGCTTTTCTATTTCTTTTGTCTTTGGCCTCTGTTTTGCATGTTGAGAGGGAAATCAAACGATAAAAACTGCAAATGATTTACAACCTACCAATCCCCCCCCCCCCTCTTGATCAATGTACACCATTTAACAAAATAATTAAATTTAAATGAGCACAACTTTCATATATATTTCTATTAATTAAATTAATTAAAAATATGAAACAATTTTTAAAGAAAATGATTAAAATAAATCATCCAACCAATTTTCTATATATATTCAAACAAAGAACCTATATAATTTAAACTATTTCATATAGTTAACAATATATATTTAAAAATTTGAAAACGATATAACAATCGATTTTCATGTTGAACAGTTTGACATAATAAATGACCCTTCAATTAGCTTTAAACCCCAAATACATAGACCCATTTTTGATGTCCCATTTCTGTTTACTTTATGGTTTTTGGGGTCTCTAAAAGCCCAAGCTGTTACCCAAGCCCTGGCCAGTTGTGTGTGTACGTGTGTGTGTGTGTGTGTGCCCCTCCATTATCGTTACTCATAAAATAAAAAAAGGAAATCTTGAACTATATAACAACTTGGAAATGGAATTGCTTGTGTTGCTTTGATTGAGTGTAGACTAACATAGAGAAAGAGAGAGAGAGAGTGAGGAGGTTGAAGAAATAAACTAAAGCTGATTAAATTTTAGTGCCAAGGAAAAATTTCATAACTAATCTATTGAGAGTTTATAACCTACCCACCCTTCGCTTCAACCCACCCACCCACTCTTAACTCTACACTGCATTGCATTGAGTATGGTCATCTGAAAAAAAAAAAAAAACAGCTGAGTTTCACGCTGAAATCTCATGCCGGTAATTTTCCCCCCAATTTATAATTGACCATTTAATCATTTTTACATTTCTTTCTTTTTTGTTCATAACTTATCAACCATGCTTATCGGTCAAAGTAAATATATATTATATATATATATAAAAAAGAGTATGTGTGTGTTCGTTTTGTTTTGTAGTCTTGTCTGGTCAGTTTTAGACTATTAAGTTGAAATCAAAGTCCAAAAAACAAATCCTATAAGCTGAACTTTATATCGGGACAGAAATTTAATCAATATTAATGAGCTGAACCGATAACTATATACATATATATATATATATATATATACCTATATATATTGAAATTGGAAAGCTTCTTATTCTTTTGTTGAACAGTTAAAACCAGTTAAAAGTGGTAAACTTTTCATGTTTCTTTTCCTTTTAAATGTATTTAGTGTACAAAGTGCAGATTAGCCTCAGATTGTTAATCATAAATCACAAGGTTCAACAAATTATGAAACGAAGTCAAATTAAATTAATTTTGCCAGTACACTACAAATAAATTTAAATCTTCATATATTTTCTTAAGATTTATATAGATTTTTTTCAAAATATATATACATATATGAATCTCACTAATATCCACTTATATATAACAAAAAAACAACAACAAAAAAACAAAGAAGAAAATGTAGAGCAATCTCACTCACTGGCTGTCTGGGACCATGGGAGCTAACAGCTCGCCAGGCATTGCTGGCAAAACCGTTGCGTAATCCATTGGCCAAATTAAGGCTATTGCGCAGCATATTGTTCCAATAAGGATACTAAGGATCCTGGATTTGATTGACTTGTCGGGATAATGATTGTGACGGGAACGAGTATTATTTGTTAATTAGAAATAATTGTTATTATTATTATTTTTTTTTTGAACCGCACCGTAAAACCCAACGAGTTCTACTGAACATAGAAATATAGACGACCAACTGATGGACTTGGTCGTTGTTGTGAACTTGTTGCCTCTCCCTTTTCACATGCTACTCGTCACCCAAACCCCCTACCTTACTTACATATGTATATACATAAACACACACACACACACACAAATATACATATGTATATACATACATAAACAGAGTCTGAGGCTAAAACTGATAATGGAAGCGCAAACATGTGTAATTGTAAGTGTTCTCATTGCGATTGCGATTAAAATTTTGTATGGCAAACTCACAGCTACACCATAGACCTATACCCTGCTACCCTCTTAATACTGCCTCCACCACTGAACTCCACTTCACCTATCTCTCTCTCTCTCCCCCTTTATAGTACTCTGCTCGCTTGTTGTGATTCAATTAGAAATGTTATCAATCACAAACACTAACACCAAGTAGATTTTGGCACCAACACCACGAACATGCTATGAATTGAGATTATGGCAAACATTCACAGACAGACAGACACATAAAGAGAGAAGGAGAGGGAGAGAGAAAGATAGAGAGTACAGTAGAGATTCCGAGAGTGAGCAATCGTTAAATTTGTATAAAGATAAGGGAAGAGAGGGGAATGCTGCTAGCTAGTGTGTGTGTATATATTGTTCTGTTTGGTCTTATCAAGTGGGGCGAGCAGGCGTGCTTATCTAACGGTATTGTATGTTTACTTAGCCATCAGTCGAATTATTGTTACTGTTGCACTTTCTGCACTCAAAACACTTGTAATTGTAAACTCAAAATTTTGATTTATGTATTATTTTTTTAAACAAATAAACGTTAATATTTTGTTTTCAGTTTGACCTCAAATCCCACCAACAAAAGGCAAAAGAATTTTAGTCGAGACAGACTCCAAAAAGTAGGCTATAAAAAAATTGGTGTTCTACATACAAAATTTCACAAGTTAATGTAAACGAAATTAGAAGTAGATTGTTGACCTTGTTAACCTTTTTTATCTGTAAAAAAAAAGGTGTGAAATTTCTTACCTATACTTTTTACCGTAACAATTTAGTGGTTTTAGGGTATTAGAAAGTAAGTGTAAATTTCACAAGCTCTTCAACTCAAAAATTAATGCAACTTTTCAACTCAATTTAAAATCAGGTACTTAAATAACTTTTTTTTATGAACTTAATGAAATCCTTTAACCTTATCAGTTGAATAATTTTGTTATTTTGGTGTAAAAAACCAAATAATTATATTTTTATATTTCTGTTTTCAATGATTTCAAGCATTTGACACTTCAGTTTTTAATTACAATTTATTTATATTTTTTCGTCGTTAAAACCAATTGTCACTCACCTCAGATAGAAAGAGTAGACAGAACGAGAAATAATAATAATAAAATTATATGGAAAAAAAATGATTTAAAAAGAAAAAATTAACAATAAAACCAGCACAAAAGAAAAAAAAAATTAATTTGAAATAATTGCTGGAAATGGGAAATTTTTTTAATTAACTGACATAAATTGTGGGTGAGTTCATTTGGTATGTTAAAAAAGAAACGGAAAAGATATAGCAATAGCTGCTGGCATAAGAAAAACTGAAGAAACTGTAAAAATATGGTATATAATAAATGTGAAACATTTCACCTTTCCCCAGTTTCGCGATGCTCAGAAGACAGACAAAGAAATGCTCATTCAAACAAGAAACTGCTAAGATATGGAATGGTAGACTTATGTATGCCAAAATCTTATCGTAAATAACAAATTGATATTGATTTTGAATTAGATTTCGTTATTTAGAAAAAGATGTGATTTCATTATTTTTCAAGAATGTTGTGTGCCCCTATGGATATGCAATGAATATACTTCTTTAGGTGTCTTTTATCTTTAAGCCATTTGTGGCCATTTAACTATCAACCATTTACTTTCTAAATGTTTGAAACAAACATTAAAACTATATCTTTTAAGCAAAAAAACTATAGTTTTAAAACTCTCAGACTACCTTTTGATATTCCCTATTCCGGTTTGCATTTGCTGGCAACCCAAAACAATGTAGAACAAAACAGCAAGGCGCCGCCATAACAAAAAGCTATTGTCGGGCCACTGAACTGACACTTGGACAAAAAATTATGTTTTATAATTAAATTACATTTACAATAACAATAGAGAAAAAGGGTGAAACAAGTGTTTTGTTATTGCCACAAAATATAATATATAATGTTGCCCGTAAATAATTTCCTATAGTCCATAGTCCTGGAGTTGTCCTGGTCTCTCGATTGCAATTCCAATGCATAGAAAAGCCATAAAATACAATAGCAAAAATGTGCAAAAGCCTGAACTACTTCCCTTGGACTGTTGGGCTGCCTGGGGTCAGATAAGTGCAGAATTATGTACTCAGGCCTTTTGCTGCCTGCATGTAGCGGCAGAACGGCGACAGAGCACAGAAACAAAAACAACAACAGAACAAAGACAAAAACAAAAAAAAAAAAAGAAATGAAAGAGGGTAAAAACAGGGTCACAAGTTTTTCAATCGAATTTCGTTGTTTATGTTTCATCCAATTCCCCTCCAGCAATCGTTTTCTCCTTGCCAACCATTGCATTTGTGTTTTATGCATTTTAAGCCAGAAAGGAATGCCTCTCTATCATATGAATATGAATTTATTATGGAAGCAAACAAGAAATAGTTGTCAACTCTCTGTGCCTTGGCTTACACTTTTGGCCAAAAAGAAGGACACTTGTAATTGAAACTAGCCATAAATTTCTGCATATAGAAAACTTGGATACATTTGTGGCTTTTGTGTAAATTTTTGTTACACACACACACACATACAGACCACCTATTTCTTTCCACATGGACACAAAAGGGCAAAAACGCATTCAAGTCTGAAATTGTTTGCATTTTGCGTATGTAAATTTTTGGGTTTTTGTTATAAATGCCTGAATGGGCATTTGCAAGGATGCAAAAAAAATAAAATAAAATAAAATAAAATAACCAAAATAAAAAAACTGCAAAATGAAAACTCTGATCAAAGGGAGTGCCGATGAATTAATTGATTGAATGCAAAAAGAAAAAAAAAATAAGCAAGAGAAAATTGGTTCGGTTTTGGTTGGAATTCTCTATCAGAGTTTTCAAGTGGAAAAAGGAATTGGTCTTGGCTTATAGAAAATAAAAGGATATTGATAAATTTGCATAAACTTTGACAGGATTACAAGTGACTACTGCTTGGTTGGTTTTCAATACAAAAATCCATTCAATCTGTTATATTTGTTTAGAATTAACATGAAATGTTAGTAAAACAAGTAATCGGCTGCCATTTCAACTGATTTGTAGAATTTCAAAACAAACTATATCCACTGTACTTTGACTTCTAAGGACTTTTACCAATTTGCTATAACATAAATAAAGATTAACGATCACCTAAATAAAACCCAAAAAATGAATTCTCTATCATTTCTTCTAAAAAGTAAGGTAACACTTTCATGTCTTGTGGTTTATTCTTAAAGAAATCAAAAAGCATAAAAGAAGAGTTGCTTTAAGGACTAAACCCCACATTCAAATCAAAGTAATTTGTCCTTTCAATTACTTGCTTTGCTTTTAGTAGTTTTATTTTACTTTTTCTTACACCTTTGCATAGATTGCATTTGGTTTTAAAGCGAGTAAACCACAAGTTGTGGCCATAAGTTTTTCCTTTCGGCGAGGAGTTTCTTCGTTTTTAATATATGCGCATTGGCAATATAGTAAGTCCTGCTGCATGTTGTCCTTCGTATGCGGTCCTGCTATACTTTAGCCTGTCAGCTAGATTTCCTATAGTTTTTCTTTTTATGTTTTATTTTGTTTTTTTTTGTTTTTAAGTTTTCAACAGTAAAGGCAGTAAAAAATTCACTTACAAAACACTTATGCCGACACCTAGCCACGCCCACCATCAGCACCTCCCACACACACACACACACACACACATATATATACATAGCCGCAAAGAAACTTGTGCATTGCAGCAGAAACTTCATCAAATCCAAGCTAATCACACTTTGATTTGCATTTTGTAACCAAGAGGAGTGAACTTTTTCAAGCAAAAAGCGCATCCCCAAATGCGCTTCGAGGAGCACTAAGACAGAAAGCGAGAGAGAGGGAGAGAGATAAATAGGAAAAGATGTAGGGAGAAAATGAGGATGGAAAGTAGAGCACTTAACTCTAAGCGTTGCCTAGACATTGATGAATGAAGTCCGCCCCCATCCCCCCTACCATCAGCAGCCGCCCGCTTGTAATTATGCTAATGAGATGTCTTCAGTGAAAGAAAAGGAAATAAACTTGGCTGCTTTTGCCACTTGAGTTAAATGCAATTAATTATATTTTTTTATCCACTAAGCCCATTACAGAGTTTTAATTAATACAATATGGATAGAAATTATATAAGTTATATAATACAATATATATATACAAAAACTAAACTTACATTTGCTTGATTGATTGAAAGAGAAGAGAAAATATTTCTTCCCCTTTTTTTCATATAAATTCTAAACAAATACTTTATGTTTCAATTAGATATACATATACTCATTATGAATCGATTATATCTATATGTATATAACAAGATTCTTGTATACTATTCTTGTATTATGATTTTAGAATTCTGTATGTTCATAGCCGCCATTGTCATAGATTTCCATATTCGCTTGATTATTAAAGCTCACTTTTTTCTGCATCAATGGTGGTCGTTTTCCAGTTTTTGGTGTCGGTGTGCCACCAGGCATGGCCGCTGCATTCATCTTTGCCTCCGATCGACGCATTTGAAATAATTTTACCGATTTTCGATTTAGGGCCAAATTCTTAAGATTTAATTCATCTTCGCTAAAGAATCGACGCTCAAAATTCATAACCAAATTACTATAATCACTTTGCTGTTTATTTCGTGTCTCATGTAAACGAAAAATGGTTTGTCTTCTAACCAAACTTTCACGATTATCATTATCATGACCATCTATTGCTAGTTCATCATAATGATGTTCATCGTCATCATCATCAAAGAGTCGTTTGGGACGCTGCAATCGTCGGGCAATATTCACAGCACTTCCTTTAAGCTCCAGCAAAGCATCTTCATCACTAAATTTTCCACTTGAACGAAACCAATCCACTTGAGTTGTTGCCAATAACTGTGACATGGTGGCAAATCGATGAAAAAACATTGCAATAAACTGTATTATCAATATGAAACCGAAAAAGATGACAAAAACTAAACCAATTGGATCCAATTCTTTATATTGACGATAGATACCAACTTGTAGATTATCACGATCGAAAGATACAAAATCTGTTGGATCTATTGGCCATTCCAAATGTAAATATTCCTTTTTCAATTGTAAAAGGAATACAATTAATACAAATATGGCATTGATCATGACAAAGGCAAAAGCGATTAAATTACGCAAATCTTTTAAACCATCGGCCATAGCTTGTTTTTGTTCTTTACTCAATTCCAATGGCTTTAAATATTGTTTAATTAAATCTCGCCAAAATCGTTGCTCAATCAACGATATTTCACCCAATTCCGAATTGATAAGTAATGGATCATTAAGCCAACCAGGTTGATATAATTCTGGATCATTTTTTGTTTCCGTACCATCATCTTTAACAACAGGCGCCTCTCTAGTGCCCCAAGTAACATCGTTCATATTGAAGACTGAGTAAAACATGAGTAGCATATACATTGAGGGTATGGTTATATAATAGATGACACCACATAGTAATGCCCAAAACTCCTGAGGATGCATAAGACCTGTAAGAGTATTAAAAATATAGTTAACAGTTCTCTTTAACTTTAAGTAATTTTTAAAATCTTTTACCTGCAATTGTTATCTGTACGGCTACTAGTAGAAAAAATAAAGAGGCTGGAGCTAATGGACCATCTTCCAGAATTTGTACTATAATACCAATGAGAACTGCCATCATAACTAAACAATATATCGAACTAATCACAAAGGCCAATAGTAATTGATATTTTTGTTTTAAATAAACACAACTGAGTATGAAAATTATTAAAGGAAAGAAGTTCCATAGAAATGCCGTCCATATATCTATACTAAAAACTGCAACCAATGCTCCAACCATCATAAGGAATATAGTACCTGGTCCCAATACAGTGCCAACCATTAACATACTTTGATACCACATATACAGTGTGGATATAGAATTATTCCTCTTCACAACTCTATCTGCATCAGCTAGTATATCAAAGATATTTGCTATAGTTGATGGTACCCAACGACGACGTTGATTATAGAACTCATTAAAATATTCCGGTGAATGTGTATACGCATCAGAGGCAGCACAATACTCTACACGAGATCCTTGCTTCAACAAGAGTGTACATAACCAACGATCCTCACCCTGATCATATTGTACCATATTCATTGGTTCCGAGCTTACAATTGTATAACGTTTCATCACACTATTCTCCATCAAAGCACTGGCCCGGAATAAACTAAAGCAACCGGGACTACATAGAACACAGCCGATAACATGTTCGGTTGCCTTTTGTAGCCAATGGCCTATGGCATATTCAAAACGCTGATACCACACCATAGGACCTCTTCCGACGGGATGTATACGACCGCAAGCGGCTCCCAATTCCTCCACAGCCTTCATACGATCAATAAGCAGTTGTACAGCTCTTGGCTGAAAATCAATATCACCATCCAAAGCCAATATGAATGTATTCTCGGCAATCACGGCCTTGCGACGTGGTGAGAAATGTTCCGTTTCCATAATCCTATAGCCAAGTAGATAATACATGTACATCACCTGTGACCAGCGTTTTTTGTGACGAATTTTATCCTTATTCTTTAAATGGGCCACCATTTTTGTACGTCCGGGCAAAGTCCAAACCAAACGACCACCATAAGGTGTCTCAATTTTCAATGGCGGTTTAATTTTAATATTCACCCCATAAACCTCAAATGCAGCCTTATCCAAAGTTCGTGTTAGAGTCTTAACATATTCATTGATTGGGGGATTTCGTTTATTTTGGCAATAGCGTTCATCCAGCACAAAGGCATCGTCAAAGAAAATGTTTGCTGTAAAGCAAAAAAAAAAAAAGTGTCAGATTAATCCAAAATCAAAGTTGTAAACTTGCCAACATTTTGGCCCAATGTCATTTTGGCTTACGACCTTAAATGCAAATGATTTTTACAAGATTTACATTACTATAATATTGCATCATATTTTCATTTGATAGTTTTGTTTTTTACTATAGTTATACTGCCTAATAAATATTCTTTAAAGCAAATGTTAAAAAAGTAGGTTAGGTTTATTTTTAACAATTTAAAGAGGAATTGCAAGTGTCACGGTGTCCTTTAAAATCATTTAATCCACTTTGAATTTGAGTTAACACAAAATAATGTTATGGCATAAAGTATTAGCCATATTTATATCCAGTTTCTTTTTATATTTCTGTCTAGTTTTAAGATACATGCCCAAGCTAAATTTTGGCAACTGCAAAATATGCGAATTATACAAAATCTTTTTTTTATTGTTTTGAAAGGCAAAAAGAAGGAATCAAGTTGTAGGTTCTATGATAACCTAATCCAGCAAAGGCAATCTAACTTAGCATAGACTACATAACTACACTATAAAATACTGCAGAGTCAGAATAGAATAAGGATTCACAAATGAAATAAATTTCAAGAACTTCTTTTTAAATTTTTAACCAAAAACTATTCTACACTAACCTGCTAGACACCTAAATACATAAATAGACAATAAAAAATTCTTATTTTAAATAAACAGAACAACTTGAACACCATTTAAACCTGTTGCAAATGTATGCTTAACTTATAGATAGCGTTAAAATTACTTTTGGAATAATAAAATACTGTCAGAGAATTTTTTAGTTTTATGCAATTGCTTTCGAAATGTATGCAAAAACTTTTCTACAAACCACAAACAAACAAATAAACAAAATAAAATAAGAATAACGGCAAATAGAATATTGTAAAATAGTCAACAGATTGCTGCTGGCACTTGACATACTTTCCAATTCATAGTATTCATCATCCGCTTTGCCGCCGTTTAGATGCGTTTTTGCCATTCGGCGTGCGCATTGGTCCTCATCCAAGCGTATAATTGATTTGAGAAATTCCATCATTTCCTCTTCGGTTTCATGCCACATTGTGGCACAGACAATCAATTGTGGAATTTTATCCTCCTCCTGTATATCACGGCTAGCATTGATGTCGCTAGCCAAAGCCAATATTGGATCACGGGGTGCGGTTAAATCGCTCTGTAAATGAAAATATAAAAAAAATTTTCGTTTAATAAACTACCTTAATACATACAAACATATGTACATACATACATACATACTTATGTACATACGTATATGAAAAGCATTAACTAAACTTGTTGATTTCCCCAAATCGATTTACTGTCTCACTTTAAAATTAAAAATTAAATATGTATCGAAGTTTCTATACACTTTCTTAAAAGGAGAATAGACACAATTTAATATACATAGTCAGCCTCTTTTAAAGAGCATGCAAGTGTGTGTGACGGCAAAAGACAGCAAGAGGCAAAGCAAAAAAAAAAAATTTTTTTCTTTTACTTCCAGGCTACGACATTCATACATATTTATATATGTATGGATGTATATATGTACGTATGTATGTATGTATGTATGTGTGTAAAATGCAATAAATATTATATGGGTCTTGATAAATTACACAAAAATCGTTTGCAAAATGTCCAAAGTTAAAAATCAAATATAGTTTTCTTTTAAAACGTGCGAGAGAACTAAATCCACGGCCTGAGCAGTAAAAAAAAATGAGAGGGAGAGCAAGAGCGAGGCCCTCCATTGAGATCAATTGAACTAAGCTGCTCTATGCTTGCCCCTCCCACTCCCCCCTTATCATACTAACATTGCACTGTTAATTATTCTCCCACTCTCCCACTGTTACAAGAGATGTTGCCAGAAGCAGCGGATTTCCGTTTAAGAATAAAATGGCATCTAACAGAATGTTAAACTTTTTCAACTGGCAACGCTGTTAAGTTTTCTCCGCTCTCGCCATTTTCGTTTCTCACGCTCCCTTGCAAGATGACTTTACTCTTTGCATTTATTGAATCTAATTTTTCAATAATTATCATACACCTTAAAATACAAATGATACTTGCTCAAATTTAATGTCTACAAAATTTTTATATGAAAATGAGGTAAGAGATTAAGGAAAAAAAAAAGCTGGGCAAGGCAAAAATCAGGCGCAGCCGTACGAAAAAGGGTTAGGAAAAAAAATTATCAAGTCTATTTTAATATCAAAGATAGAGCAGAGAGGGACGAATTGAGAGAGAGAGACGAATTCGACAAATAAAAGCGAAAGAGCCCAACTTACAGCAGAAAAGTAAAACCACGTGATTAAAAATTTTCCAATCCGTTTTTTTTTTTTTTGTTATCTTTTTAAAGGTGATTCTATTATACTAAAATAGTGTGGGGATAAACGAATAGCAGCAAATAATTGATTTTAATTTTCTAAATAAGATAAAACGAAAAACTCGATGACGTTGACGTCGCCGCGCAGTCGCAATCGACACAGAGGTAATGCTACGAAGTGAAAATTAAAAGGAAGCGATTAAACATTTGCCAATCTGTTTTTTTTTTTTATCTCTTTCCAGGTTGTTTTATATTACTAAAATAGTATGAGGATAAAAGAAAAGCAGCAAAAAATTGAGAAAACGAAAAACTCGATAATACTGACGTTGCTGCGCAGTTGCAAAAGACCCAGTGGAAATATAAAAAAGTGAAAAGTGAAAAAAAATTAAGTGGAGTGAATTTTTTTTTTTTTTTTTTTTTTTTGTGATTTGTGTAAAAGTGCGCGTGAAAAGAAAAAAAAGAAAGAAAACAAAATCCTGAGCGATATAGAAAAAAGAAATTAGATGCAGCAAAAAGTAAAAGCAAGTAGGCAAAAGTTTTTTTTGTATTTTTTTTTAAGTGAATGTGACAAAGTAAAGAATGTGTAAAAAATGTGTATGTGTGTGTGTGTGTAGTGCCATGTGAATTGTCTGAAAGAATAAAACAGCTATATCCCATTGAAAGAAGAAGGTAAGCACATTAAACAAAATTTCAAGTTCATATATATATAAGTATATATATATTATATTTGTGTATTAGGCATATATGTAAATATATTTGCCTTAGGGAATTTCTAGCTTAAGTTTCTTTTCAATTTTTGCCATTTGCGTCACCCTCGAATGTAATGAAAAAATGAATAAATGTTACTCCTATGAGGTAACCTATTTCTTTGCAGAGCGAAATTTGATTAAATAACTTATAATTCCCACATGATAATAGGTATATTGAAGTCGAATACCCAAATTCAAAATACATTTTCTCTATATAAACATTTCAATTAACCCAGTAGAACAAACTTCTTTATAAAATACAAAACTTTTCAATCTAATACGGATACAAATGTTGATTTCGTTTACTATTTAACTTACTTGGGTGGTTATTTGTGACATGGAATGAAAAGATTTGAAATTTGAATTCTCCAAGCCGTTTACCTAATGATATTACGACCTTTTCAATGCTCGTAAAGCAATGCCAATGCCATTCTAATTTATTCTTTTAAAAATCAACCAACATACAAAGAAACATACAATTATACATAAATGTATATACATACGACTGTATGTATATGCCTAAATTTTAATTACTTTAATGTCTTTATGTTTGGCCCTTTTGGGCTTACAAACACACAAACTGTACCACTTTTAATTAAGTTTACACCCACGCATCCAAAATTTCACTACACAAACACTAACCAAACACGGCGCACATACATATATACAGAGTGTGTGTATGTGTGTGTAGGAGAAACGCAAACATTTCCTGAACTTTGCAGTTTCCCCGTCATTTAACTTAATTACATTGCCTGACATTTGAAGCGCAAACGCACATCATCCAGCAGCAACAGCATCAGAGCCATGTACCGAAAATAGTCAAAAAGTCCTTCAAATAAATAGAAGAGTCAAGTTGACTTCACCAATGAGAGATAGCAAGCAAAATACCAAGAAGGGCAACTCCTTCAATGAAAACTTGTCGCCTATGATTGATGTTAACGCCTGATTACAATAATTCATTAACATGAGCTTAACTCCTTTGGTTACAATCAGATTTGCCACCATTTCTGCATAATGAATGAGCAAAATGAAGGTAGGGAAGGCAGACAAAATGGTGGCAAATTGAGAGAGTAATTAACACCAGTTCTTATGAATATATATATATATAAGAACATTATTAAAAATACACTGTTTGTTTTTTACCCCCTGTCTCGTTATTGATTTTCTGTTGAAAAGAAAAATATGCTTCACTCACCTTAATGGTTAAATACTCATCACTCCAATCGACAATGCGTCGATTCATTATAACACATTGATCCACCAGCAAACCACAATACCATGGGCATACGTAAAGCTTTTCGGTTGGGGCATTTTTATCGTTTTTCGGTAGCCAAATGTGAAGGCAAGTCCATATCTGAGCTAGCCACCACAAAGGCCACAACCACAGGGCATAGTCGAGGCAATGTCTACCCAATTCATCGAGATTTTCACCCAAAGGTCGTATCGTCAGATAGTCAGGCATTAAACCATGCAATGCACATGCATTTCCAGCACGAAGTTGTGCCAGAAAAGTGGCCAAACCCACTGTCACTGGCATGGCCAAAGTGAGGGGCAGGGCGTAGCTAAACACTTGTATCTTAATTTTGCAAGCGAACTTGCCAAAAATGTGACACAAATAGGCAGAGCCCACCTGCAGGAGTAGAGCATAGACAATGGCATTCGGATCAGATTGGATTGTATGTTGCGACACTTTGCTGATAAATGAGACGTTGCTGCTATTACTGGTCCCATTTACTGATGAAGACTGTGTTAAATGTACCGCATCGTGCTCAGTATTGGTTTCCTAAACAATTTAAACCAAAGTATAATTAACTTGAGTATGTATATGGATGTGTATATATACTTTTACTTACCACTATGGTTATCGAATGCATTTCCCAAGCATCAAGAAATAAAGTAAAATAGTCGGTAAAATTCTGTCCATGTAAAAGAAAAGCCATCAGGGCAAAAACTACAATTTTTAATGGCGCCAAATAGAGATAAGTGTGATAGCGCGATCGTGTACAACGAATCGTACGAATTATATAGGCTGCAAGAAAAAAAAAAAACATTGATAAATGAATCGATGAGTATAGAACTAGACAAAAATTTTTACTTCTCTAACAGGACAGAAGAAAAAAATGTTTTGTATTAAAGTTAAGACAATTATCTTCCACTTACCTATGGCATCTTGGGTATTGGCATAATTCTCCCACCAACGAAATGAGATTAAAAGCAATGGAATGATCAATAGTTGCACCTCCAGCTGTGATGACATCGATGGCCAGATTAGAAAGACACTGCCCTGTGAGACCATAGCCAAAATTGAGATGCAATAGACGAGCATATCCATTGATTTCCATTGCAGACGTGTGCCCGTCAGCAAATCTGTGTGAAATGGCAATCAATTTAATTGCTGTCAAATAAGATGGCGATAGAGGAGATGACGATGGTGTTGTTCTTGTTCTTGTTGTTGTTCATCTTCTATTGCTACTAGTAGTACTCACTAAGTAAAGCGGGTACAAAGCACACACAGCAGCCAAGCATAGCACCGCGCGTCACATCCAATTGAGGCAAAACAATGAAGGTGAGCAGGGCCAGACCCACAACATGCAGTAGTTCAAAGAGTGTGACCTGAGCATAGACAATGACGTTAGAAAGAGAGAGAGAGAGAGAGAGTGGAAAAGACGGGGGAAGGATAAAAAGAAAAGGACAGGGCGGTCTCAACAGCATAGTAGCAGCTCATCAATCTTTTGTAGTATGATACCATCTTTCCTTGTTTTTTTCCTATTTTTTGTTGTTGCTTCTGTATAGATTGGATGTACATACCAGGGCCACTTCTAAACCAGTTGGTCGATGCTCTCGCTTAAAAATGCATATGCGTAAGGCACGAAAGAAGGTAAAAATTTCCGGTGCAGCAAAGGCAAAGATCAAAGCCCAAACCCAGGCAATTTGTTCTTGTTTACTGCTTAACGCTGTCAAATCGCCATACAGTAAAACTTGAAATGTTGGAATTCAAAAAGATTTACAAAGAGTGTTGCATTATCTTTAACCTTCAACTTACGGTACTTGCTGCACACTTGCACCTTTTGACTGCTACCAGAGTTGTTTGTATGCCCAGCCATATACAAATAAAGCAACTTGGCCAACACACTTGATACCAGCACAATGGCAAATACCAAAAGGTATACAAAGACTTTAAACAATTTAAGAAAAAATTGCAATTTTTTCCAATCGGCATCACTTCCGCTACGATTTTTCACCGGTGGATCCTGAAAGGAGTCCCATAACGAAGGTTTGTCCCGCATTTTTCTACAAAATGAACAAAGTTAACGGTAACCGGCGGGCAGTGTTTGTTAACAATAATCCAATGATAACTACTAGCTTTAAATAAGTTTAATTGGTTTTTAACCCACCGATTCCGTAGATAATAATCACTCTCATAGTCAGCACCACTCATGTCTGGCATCGACTAAAGGCCACTTACAACTAAAAAAAACCACCCAAAGGCAAAAAAAAAAAAAGGCACTCTATTGAATTATTGTGATCGTACGTATGTACATATACCGATGGTTGGTATATGATAACACCTTCTTTTTTTTCACCTGTCCATATCTCTCGGCGCAGTGCGTAAGTTGACAAGCGTGTCAACAAGTCGTTGCCATCATCGATTCTAAATCAATTGCAATTAAATCAAAGAAGTACACTCTCCACCCTCCCCCCCGCACACACACACACACACACATCACATCCATCACTATTTCCCGTGTCAGTGTCATAAAATTTAATGACACCTACATACACACAAGCACACACACACACACTCATAGTAATCGATGGGTTGTGCTGCACTATCATGTCATTTAGAAAACCTTGACGTTGTCTTTATTGAATGCAATTTCGCAAATATCCGGCTATACTTTTATACCAAGTATACCGGACATTATTTACAAGTGTTTCTAATTCGCGCAATATATCGGTTTGTTTGATTACTCGAAAAACCACTTAACTTAGTCAATTTCATTAAATTTTTTCAAGTTGAAAGAAAATAAAAATAAAAATTCAAACTCCATTGCATACTTTTGTGCTGATTAATCATTTCGATAGATTTTCGATCACACGATAAATATTTCAAAAAAAAAAAAAAAAAAAATTGCAATAGAAATTTCATTTGATATTCGTTTTTCGTTTTAAATACTCGTTTTTCTATATTACAAAAATAAAATCATTGTGTAAAATCGACAATAGCTTATCAAAAAATTGCATTAAAAAATTAGAATAAAAACAAAAATGCACTTGGCAATAATCTAAATATTAATTTCCATTGGCATTTTAAATGGACGTTTACGGTCTAACAAAATTTTCTCGGCTCCTCATCTAGAGACGCCTCCGTTGCCGGCGTCGTCGTTGCCCCCTCATCATCATGTCCTCCTGCATGTCTCTTTCGTTTTAAATCTCGGGCCTCTTCCATAGTTGTGGGCAGAATCTTATCAGCAGTCTCCGGAAAAGCTAATGTAAGAAAACCACTCACCAATGCAAATGTAGCAAATAGAATTTGTGGCGCATAAATATAATATTTAGCCTAAAATATAAAAGAAAATATAAAGAATAAAAGAATTTCAAAATATTTTCATTCATATATCATACCAACAATGGAGTTTGTGGGGCCAACATTGAGCCAATACGACCCACCATAGAGCAGAGCGATAACAAACTGTTGCGCACATTTGTTGGAAAAATTTCCGAAGTGAAAAAGTATAGAATTTGAAAACTACACGTAATGGCCAATTTTCCAATAAGAAACAGTGTCAAAGCCCCACCATAATTGTCTGTAAAAAATAGAGAAAAATAAACTTTGTTAATAATCAATTAATTAAAGTTATCTATGTATGTATATTACCTTGATCAATAGCAGCTGAGGCACCCATACAAACAGCACATACAAGCATCGAGACACATAGTGAGTACCTACGTCCAAAGCGATCCATTATAATGAGAGGCAGAAGTAAACCGGGTATCTGAATAAATCCATTTAACATGAAATTTGTATACTTGTTGCCACCCAAATTAACCGAATTCAAGCTCAAACCCAAGGCAATCAGTGTATGGGTGAACCAACAGAGGCAACAATTCGAAATGCGTAAGGAAAAGAATAAAATAGCTTTTATGATCGGATATTGACTTTCATTGGCCTGACGTAATTTTTGACGATTATTGACCAACAGTTCATCCAATTGGTCTTCGGGCAATGGTCGCTTATTGATACGAGCGGCACGTCTTAGAATAGAGGCCGCTTTCTGTTCAGCACCCTGGCTAAGCAACCAGCGTACACTTTCCGGTAAAATCCATAGAAAGAGAATTTGTAATATAGCTGGAGCGTAGAGAGCTCTCAAAAGCCAACGCCAATCCTGCAACTGAGAGGCCAAGAAGCCCAAAAATGCCTCACCCAACGAATAAAAGATTGTTATAATTGTGGCAGCTGCTACACGACGTTTGGGACCAACCAGCTCAATGGCCAACAAAAACGCTGTGGGAAATAGTGTGCTACCCACAGCCATATCAAGGAATTCAAATGATAGAAACATATAGTAATTTGTCGAAAATGAACGTATAACACCCATAACAGCACTTAATGCTCCACCTATAGCCAACATGGTTCGTCGTCCGTAACTGTAAAAAAAAAAAAACACTAGATAAAATATATATTATGTTTAAATGAAACGTTAAAAGTTACTAACCGATCTGCAAAATAACCACCAACAGGTATACCCACAAATTGTCCAACATTGTTAATGGTGCCAACCATGGATAGCATCCATTCATCTTTGCAAAAGATGCCAAACTAAGAAAGAGGGAAAAAGAAAACACAAAATGTTAAATAAAAGATATGGATTTAGTCTATATAAATAGCACAAATGATCACATATACATATATATTAATTAGTTCACATTGAATGCAACCATTACGTCATCGATCGCAAATTAGTCTTGAATTGGAAATTGAAATGAATGTGATCGAGAATTATTACCTCTGTTGATATAGTACGCTCTTCATCACGAAATTTAAAATCTTTGCCACAGCTTTCCGTTTCATAATTGATAAAATGTTCAGCTAAACAAAAATCACTTGATGGTTCAGTAAATGTTTCAATATCTGTTACATTGGCGACATAATGATTACACGAATCCCAATCAGAATTCTTATAGGGTATTGTAAAATTTAGCCACGGTTCGTCATATAAACTACTTGGACTATCGCATTGTGTTACATTGCATCTAATAATAATAATAATAATAAAAATTTGTTAATAAGTTTTTCATTTAGTTTCATTTATAATTTATTGTCAGTGTCACTCACCTTTGCACCACTGTGCTTGCCGTAAATACGTAAGATATTGAGAAGAAGGCATTGAAAATCATTGGAATACACAATAAGATATAATTAATGATCTGATATCGTCCAAATTGACCAATACGAACTAAAATGCCATCAAGCGAATTATCTTCTCCATCATCATTAACCGGTATCGTCTCCTGCACCACTGTATGACCATTTGTAGGCATACCATTGCCGTTTTCCCCCTCCGTCACAACTTTATTGGTAGACATACGAAAATCTTTTCGAGCACGTGTTAGAATGCACTTTTTATTACTTTGTTTTTATCTTTGTCTTTTGTTGGTTGGGGGTTATGTGCTGCGGGAGAGAACGTAAACACTTATTTCCCTCTCACTCGTACGCTTTCTTACACACTCTCTCTCTATTTGTCTGGCCAAACAAAATATAATAATAATAATATAAAAAAAATTAAAAGTACGAGACGAGATCACGTTATACATATAACTAAATTTATAATTTTTCGTATTTTCGTATTATTATGTATTTTTTTTATTTTTTGATTTTTTGTGTGTTTTTTATTTCGAAAATATGCGTTTCTAAAGTTATTTTTATTGTGGGCCGCCGGCGTTTCTGCCTGACTGCTGGAACGTTGTGTCTCACTGTGGGGAAGGCTGCCCATTGACTGATTTGCGCTCAGGAGCGGTTGAGGAGATTCACACTCTCGGTCCGGTCCGGTAACGGATGGTATATGTAACACTTTAGTCTGCTTTTGTTCCCATTCTTTACTCGGATTTTGATTCACTTTCACTCACCTACTCACTCACTCACTCACTGACTCTCTCACTTTAGTGTCTGTGTCTCGCTCTCACTATTATTTTCAAGTTGACTATATTTAGTCTATCTGTTGTACGCTGTGTGATGTAGTCTAAATGCCCTTATCGCTAGTGAAACAAAAAAAAAAAAAATACAAAGTAACAATTTGTAGTACAGATTAAGTTTTAATCTTATTTATGATTTGATTACGGTTGTTCGTTTCGTCTCGTTTAGTTTAGTTTAGTTTAGTTTCGTTTTATTTTGTTTTAGTATTAGATTGTAGTATTGGCTTGTTGAATGACTTTCGAACATATTGATTGATATCAGATATGTATCAATGGGATGGTGCAGTGCGGTGCAAAAGGAGGGGAAGTATTGTTTATCAATTCGATAAATGTATCTCACTTATGTATTAACAAACCATTATGTCCATAATAGTAGAGTAGGTTAAACATCTGTTCTTGTCTGTCTGTTGACTGACTGACTGATTACTGGGTGTGGGTATACGCACTTGAGTAGCCACCACTTTCCTTATCTTACACTATTTGCACAATGTCATTGACTTTGGCACATGTCTTCTTGAACTTTACATTACAATAATATAATTACTTAAATAAATTATATGAGATTGAAAATATAAACAACAAAGACATGGTAAAAGCAATAATCTCAACTTGTGCCATTTGTGATTAGCCATAGTAAAGATTGGTTAAATGGAGAAAATCAATAATATCTCGTGAAATCAATCTAAAAAGTTATGAATGAATTCATAAATTATTCATATTATATATATATATTGATAATAATTGAATAAAGATAAATCATAAATCATTTAAAAAAAAAAAAAGAAATGCAATAATAACTAAAGTTTCTGATTGCTAATATAATAAACAATTTTGCTGATATGATTAATATTTCGATAAGAATTATATATAAATATTCTGATTTATATTAACTATTTCCTACAAAAAAAAACTCACTTTATATACCTTAAATGATTTCAAATTTCAATGGATAAACTGAGGAAGTAATAAATAACCTCAACAAAATCGATTTACTATATAGTTTCCATAGCATCATGATAGTCCAATCAAATTGAAAGTTTCCTCAGAATATATATATATATATATATATATATATATATATATATATATGATATACATTAGATCACAGTAATATATTGTAATTGAATTCAATTGTTGACTGTTAAAATGTTGATTGTAATCAGTTTATATATATTCATATAAAGTGTAAGAAATAAATAGTTTTTTTTATTATTTTATAAAGAATCATTCATAAGTTACTTGTTACTATGCCAATAAAAAAAAAAAAAAAAAAAACTGTGAAACTGATAACCACAACGAGAGATTAAGCGGGGGGAGAATACACGTTTCTTATCTTGTTTGAAAATCTTATTGAAACAAAATTACAATTATATATAAAATTTAAACATTTACTCGATTTAAATTTAACTTCTTTCTTATATTTAGGGCACAAGAAAACGAAATATAAAATTTCTAATCAACCTGAGTTAAACATAAATACAATTTTTATATTAAATGTACTTAATCATCATATAAGTGCAATTACATTTCAATTATATACATTAGTGGATCATTCTTAATAATTAATATTAACTTGAATTTCTCATCTTGCAATTGTTAAGTTTCTTTTGTTTCAATTATAACAAAAAAGAAAATATATGTAAAGCTTATTTGGCAGAAATTAAGGTGTCTCTTTACCACAGACAAACCACAGACATTGATTACAACAAAAACAAAAAAAAGAAAAAACACATTGCAAACATTTCAATTTATGTTTATATTTACCCTTTAATGCTAATCTTTAAATGTGTGTGGCATTGCTGCTAATATTAATATTTACAATTCGATAATGATTCTACAAATATTGTTAATCGTTTTTTTTTTTTATAGAAATAGCACTCAATTAGACAGCACTTTTTGTTTCCTTGGCTATGACTTTTGCCACACTTCTGTTCAATTTACAAGCCTCGTCCAATGTAGTTGGTAAAACTTTATTTTTAGTCTCTGGGAATATTATTGTTAAGCCCGAGCATATAAATGCAAATATGGCAAATACCAAATGTGGCCCATATTTATAATAGACAATCTGTAAATTTGAAATATCGATTTATATAAATTGAAATGTTTTAGATTTATCATTTACCTACTAGAAGGGGGGTTTGTGGTGCCAACATGGAGCCAAAGCGTCCCATCATTGAACAGAAAGAAAGTAAACTGTTACGGCAATTTGTTGGAAATATTTCCGAAGTAAAGAAATACAAGACCATAAAGCTGCCTGTTGAATTCATTTTGGCCAAAAAATAAAGACTAGACGTTACCAATGGATAATCTATAAAATGAAAAGAATAACAAAACAAAGCAAAACAAAGATAGAAATTGATGAAAATCATTATGATCAACTTACCATCTTGCAATGTCATAATCATTATTAAAAATATACCACAGCTGGCCATTAATATGGTTAAAGCCCATCTTCGTCCAAGTTTATGCATTAATATTGTACCAAAAAGAATGCCAGGAATTTGCATAAATCCAGTTATGCTAAAGTTTTCATATTTACTACCACTCAAGGTGCCCGAATTCAAACTCAGACCCAAGGCCAATAGAGTATGGATAAACCAAACGAAACAGCATTGACCTATCCGCCAGCCCAAAGCATTAACAATTTGTGTTATAGTATAATGGCCACCAGATGCAGATGATTGTGCCACCAAAAGTCGATTCGATTGAATCAATTGTTTTAACTTCTGTTCAGGCAAAGATTTTCGATTGATGCGTGCAATTTTACGTAAAATATTTTTAGCATCAAATTCAATAGATTGACTCAATAGCCAACGTACACTTTCCGGCAGCATGCAAATGAAAATCAAATGTAATAAAGCCGGAGTATACAATACACGAAGTAGAACACGCCAATCGCGTATATATGCAGCCAGATAACCCAAAGCGGCCTCGGCTAATCCATAGGTTAGACTAATGACTGTGGCTGCCACAACACGATGTTTGGGGCCAACAAACTCAATGGCCATCAGAAAGGCAGTGGGAAATAGTGTACTACCCACAGCCATATCGAGAAACTCCAAACACAGAAAGCTATAATAGTCCGGTGCATGAGAACGTGCTAGGCCAGCAAATGAGCTAAGAACTCCAGTAACAACAAGTAAGGTTTTGCGGCCATATCTGAAAAACAACACCAAAAAAAATAACAGAAAAAAAAATGAAAGATTGTGGTTAACCCACCTGTCTGCCAAATAGCCACCTAAAGGTATACCCACAAATTGTCCAATATTATTAACAGTCCCCACCATTGACAGTTTCCAACGATCCGAGCAAAAGATGCCAAACTGAAGAAAATCATAGAATTTTGCAATAAAAAATATACTCTACCATACTATACTTACCTCACTGGCTATAGTCTGTTCATCTTGACTAACCAAATACCCTGACTCACAGCCAACTTGTCGACTCTGATCAAAATTTTGTGGCAAACACAAGGATTCATTAGTATAGAAAATGGTTTGAGCTAAAGCAAAATGTGTACACTGATCCCCTTCTCCTCCAACAGAATGTTGAGGTATAGTAAAATTCAAATACGGTGGATTGTCAGAGTAAAGGGTTTCCACACTATCACATTGACTAATGTTGCATCTAAAGTAGAATGGTGGGGGGTGGGGTGGTAAGATATGTATATATATTTTCTTTAAAATGGGGAAAGATCTTCTTTTTTTTTTTTTTTTACCTGTGCTCCACACTGCTGGCTGTAAAAATATAGGAAATGGAATAGAATGCATTGCAAATAATTGGTAGACATAACAATAAATAATTGCGTATTTGAAATGGTCCAAATTGTCCAATATGAACTAAAATGTCATCCAATTGATTTGCCTCTGTGATAGGATTAGTTGAACTATCAGTTGTATCCGATTTCTCAGAAATAGCCTTCACTTTCATGGTGAAAATGTTTTAACTAACTAAAAACCTAAACGCACAGTTGCGAGCTCAACGTTTCTTAATTGACTGAAGTCGTCGTTCGTTGGTTGTTCAGATTTTTTTTGATTTTTATTTTGTAAGTTTCTCAGAGACATATCTCAGTGAGAAAAAGCGAGAAGTGAGAAAATTGCAAGGCGACGCCTTGAACAGCAAACCGCCGCCACCTAACAATTTATTTGTTGGATTAAGTAATTGAAACTAAAATTGATATATATATATATATATAAATATGTACATATATATATATATATAAATGTTTGACGGCCGGGGCAGGTGAATAAACTTTAACTAATTTCAACTATTTTATCTTTTATATTATAATATAAATAAGATTTTCTTCTTTTGTTTTTGTTTTATTTATTGTTAAATGGAAAAAATATCACTTTATGTAGAGACAAAAAATAGATAGAATGTGTGTGTGTTTGTGTGTTTAAGATAGAGATAGAGAATACATATAGTTGGTATATATGCTAAAAGTATAAATCGAGTACAAATATTATTAAGACTACTAAAGCTTAATACAAAATCGACTGGATATAACAGATGTCTTGAAATTTTGCATATATAATTAAATATTTAAATATATATATCAAAGAGCAGCTTGAAACTATTTTAATCGTTTTTTAGTTTTTGTTTTTCCAATTTAAAACGTTTGAAGACAATTCAATTTGCAATGATCTTCTATTGCCGTTCTCTGATAAATACTATAATGCCTTCAATAACTGGTTTAAAACTGCAAAAACTGCTTTAAAGTGCCCACCCAAAAAAAAAAAAAAAAAAAAAAAAAAAAAGAAAGTGTGACAGTGAGATAGAGATATATAGAGATTTTCTAGAGATTTTTACAACCTAAAGTTAAACCAATAAATCATCAAATGTTGCGTTTGTGTTAAAATACAATAAATAATGTCTGGTTTTGTTATTACTAAAACATTATATCTCTTAACTACATGCTACAGATATATAGGGTGCTATATAAATTGATCTTTATATATATATATATATATATATATATTTATTTATCCAGTTTACAAACAACACTAAAATATGAATCAATCTTATCAAATTGCAATAGGTGATAATTTGTCTGTTGTGTCTATTTGCTTTTCCTATACTTAGTTGGTTTAACTAGTTAAAATATGTTTGTGTGTGTTTGTGGAATGAGATTAAGGTTTAAAGATTATACATAGGATTACTGGTGGCATCAAATAATTGTGTGCCAGTCGATTCAATCATTGAACGTAATGCAATGCTTCGCTGTTTAGCCACAGCTTTACGTAAAGTCAATTCAAAAACATTCTCTTCATCAATATTATCCATGGGTAAATGTTGTCGACCACCCATTGTCGGTTCATCTTCCTCATTGGTAGTGACGTTAGAGGGACCCTTGAATACCAACTCCTCATGCTCATAGAGTACACAGGTTTCGGCAAATTCCTTGGCAAAGTATTGTGCTGTATTCCGATTTTGTATTACTTCGCTGGGAAAGCATTGTAAAAGTTCCTCAAAACTTAATTCAGCAACCAAATGATTAAGAATTTCTAAAAAAAAAAAAAAAAAAGTGGAATAAATTTCAAAATGTTTATAATATTTAGAATCAATTACTAGGAAATCATTATTGTACCTGTTAGATGCGATTTCCAATTGGGCAAAGTCTCTTGTTTACTAAGTATTTTACGTAATAAACTTTCCCAATGTTTGGGTGTAAAACCGCAAGACTAAAATTAAATATATAAATTAAATAAAAATATACATTTTTAGGTTATATGTCCTTACCTTGCCATATTGCCATAGATATGCTGGACAAAAGCTCATCATATAATTAATGGCCAAATTTTTGGGTAATATAATAACCAAAAAGCTATCAATGCCCATTAAATTTGGTGTCTTTTGTATAAAGGCCAAGAATTCTGATATGATCTCACGATCCACTTTACACGACGCCAATAGACTTTGAATCTTTAGGGTCAATGTTAAGAGCTCATTGTGCCAGCTAAGAAAACGCACCTCAAATTCACCTTCATCCTTATTGGGATAACTAAAATCAGCTCGTTCAAATGGTGGCAATCTATTCAAATATTGTGGTCGCTCCAATAGACAAGGAATAGGTCTAATATATGATTTAATATGTCGATCGTATTCCTCATTATCGGTTAGCTTATAATCGGGTATATAGGGAACATAGATCAGTTTATTTAATAATGGATCATTTGAGTTTTTCATTGTCGGTTTGGGGCAATAGTTTGGTGCCATGCCCACCATATAGGATATGCATTCCATGCGCAAATTAAGGAAATCCTCACGACTTGATTGCTGTTCAACATCGGCTGATTGTAGATCAGTAATAAGATCAGATAATGATTTCAAACGTCCCATATACATGCGGAATAGGATTTTTAAACCCTTCAGATTGATCACCATTTGATCATCATCTGTTTGTGGTTGTGTGAGCGAGGCATTTGAATTCCGCTTCTGGAACGGTGATAATGATTGATGCTCCTGCAATTGATCATAGACAATTCTCTGCTGCCTGCCATTGAGTGAAAGGCTTAAGGAACGATCCTCACATGAGCTGGACAATGAATGATTATCCGCTTCACTATGAAGAGATGGTGCCCGTGAACTGCTGCATTCCTCATCATAATCATCATCTAATTGTGGTGGTGTCTGGGACCTGACTTCGTGCGTTTGTTGGGATGCACTCACATCATAGAGATCATAATAATAAACTTGAAGAATATTAACAAAGACTTTCTGTGAAGTCTGATAACCCTTTTGGCCTATATGCGAGGCTATATAATTTAGGAATAACTGTAGAATAACATCTAGCCTGAGTGTATGCTCAATGCACAGAGCATGGATAAAGGCATCGCTTATGGCCTCAATAAGAGCTGGTTGCTCATTGGCCAAAAGGATTGTCTCACAGAAATCCGAAAAGGAAACAATAGCATTGGATGTAGGTGTTGACGCGCCATTACCCGATATTTTACTTTTGAACTGATTTCGTCGATTGATACGTTTTCCACGATGTTGTTGACCACTAATCTCTGATGTTTGCTGGATTGGCATGATATCCTGCTGACGCCTCTGATAAATGACAGTGCTGTCATCAAATAGAACATTTTTGTGCCGTATCAGAGCTGTGGCTAGAGTACGACGTGTCGACTTAGCAATCACCTCCTGGGCTAACAAATAGTTGGACATGCGACAAGCGGTCACAGCCAGCAAAAGCGTTTCATCGGGGGTGCTATAGGAGAAAAGAAGTATAATTTTTATAATGATGGATGGGATAATAGTATGCGATTTACTTACAGCTTATTGAGGTATTTTAAATAGTTAATCAACTCCCCACTCATTGCATCTGCCACAACGGGAGAACTAAGCATTATCTGTGGTATATCGCTGGGTGCATGCTTAATGAACATGTTGAGAAATTCAAGGGAGAGTGGAACCTGTTTATAGCCCTGCTGCAGGACTCGTGCTGGTGTAAAATATGGCTGTACTGTTTGATGTAGAAACGATGACTTTAAACGATCCGTGCCCAGGCCTAGAAGGAATAGCTTCACGGTATATATAAGGCCAGTCAATTGTTGTGTTTCAGCTGGCACTGGTTCCTCTCTATCCAAGAACATATCAATATAGTTCTTATATATATCAACCAATTGCAATTGACACATTTTATAGAAACCAGTAGCCTGTAGATACACATCCTGTTTTGTAGATCTAAAAAATAATTGACAATCAAATCAATTAGAGAAAGAAAGGATGCAATGTTTTAGTTTAAGAACTCACCGTATTGAAAAGTCAGCCAACTTTCTGCAATTTGCCATAAACATCTTTCTTAGTTCTTGCTCCCGTTCCTGGGAAAATCTTTCGCACTGAAGGGTTAGGCTTAATCTCAGCATTACATGTGCCTCCTCCATGAGATCATAGAAATTTGAGCTACTCGCACTACGATAGGATTCAGCAATACCTTCGAGATCTTCAATAATATGCTCCACACGGGGCACTTCCAAATTATATAAAGTCCATTCGTTGACAACATTTGAGGATTGGGCAGCAGCACTTGAACTTCTTAACAGACTGCTATGCTTCGCCTTGGCTTCAGCCAATAATCGGGCAGCTATATTTTTCTTTGTTGTTGTGTTGGTAGATGTAGTGGGAGCCATTTCCCCCATGCTCCGACGTTTATGTAAGTCAAGCGCAGCATTGGTAATCATTACCAATTGCTCTCGATTAACACAGACAAATTGCACATGCATGAATGCAGCGAGACCAATAACAGCAATGGGAGAGCTAATTTCTGGTGAAGATTCCTCTGGAAAGATACCACCAATTGATGGATATTCGAAACGATTGTGAAACAGTTTGTGGCCTAGCCGTGAGGTGTGTGTCTCCACTGACTCGGATGTCACAGCATAGATCACATAGTCATTGATGTGGACCTGGAGTACAGGTGCTGTGAAGCTATAAATGGCAATCGGTTTCTCATTTTCACTATACCATTTGCCTTGGGCAGAGAACTGATAGAGATAGCCATCAACACTACTGGCCAAAAGAAGGCAATGTCCAATGCAACGCTGATGCTGGGAAGATTTTAAAGTACGGCGATTAACATGTTTAAATGTGGTCACAGCACTCGGTATCTGTTGATTGCCCATATCATATTCATCCTCTTCCTGATCCGATTGACTTGATCTCTGGTAAATAGCTCTAAGATCCATGCAACGCAAAATGTCTAGAACACGTGCTTGTGGCTCTGATGTCTTCATGCATATTTGGAGTAGCTTTCGTATATCATATTGAACTGAGGCATCCTCAAGATGATTGGAACCACTTGAACCTATGCCCCTTACATTCATGGCCTTGGCTTCGTTTACCAGTTTAATCTTAATCTCTCCAGCTCTTTGAGGACTTATTATGATATCTTGATTATCTTCATTTGATTTATTTTCACTCTGATCCCATTGCGAACGCAATTCCGGTTCAAATTCACGTCCATAGGCACTATTGACCAATTTGGCTACATTGAAATCCAATGGAGATCGTCCTGATAGAGCGCCGCCACCATTCAATGATTTGGGTGTGCTCGATTGTAGGGAATCACTGTCACAACTCTGTTGACTATGAGTGGAACTCATTATGCATCCAATGCCTCCGCCACCAACACCGCCTCCACTTGGACCACTCGCCTTGCTGCCCAGGCTCAAAGATTCGGAGAGTGGCTCATCTCCCATACCGCCTCCAATATAATCATTATCCAAACAGCTATCATCCCTAGCTTTAGTTGCGAGGGCATCTATCACCTTAAAAGCCACACAATAACGATGACTCAGACAAGCTATCACATTCTCCGCTAGACACAGTCGCAATGGCACAAAATTCAATTGTACAAAGAATTTAAATGGCAAAAAATCGATGAATGCAAATCTTGGCTGTGTATTTTCATGGACACACTGGGTATACTCATACAAGTATATTTTATCCCTACTGCTCACAATTATATTTCCCGATGTCTGACAACATTGTATCAATTCGGGTGGACTTCTTAATGGTAACTCAATCACATCAATGCTCTCTATTAACGGTGTCTTTGGTGTTGTCATCGATGCTATCCTTATGGTAATGGGTAGCTCATTTAGTCGACTATCCGGAAATTTCCAAAAATTTGCATAGATTCGTACAAACATTTTGGTATCATCCTCGGAGCAAACTGTATTACTATTACTACTCGATGTACAGCTAATGGTTGATGATGAATGCACTGGACTTCCAGCCTGTTCCTTTTCCAATGTAAGCAGATATTTACCTGGCAAAATCAAATTGTTTAAGGTAAAATGAATATAACCAGTTGAAATGTATTTACCTGCCTCACAGTAAATTAACTGCACTACCTCACCCACTGTGGCCAATGTATGTCTAGCCGGTAGTCTTTCATCATTTCCACCAGTATCCAATCCTCCACCCAGAGCACCACCAATTCCATTTATGTCGCCTTCAGGTCCAGTTTCCTCCTGTTCATCCTTGCCGCCACCACCATCCTTATCCTGGTATTGGTGGTGTTGTTTACCAGCTAAATCATAAATCTCTATAAATTGCTCAGCACTGCTGATGGCAATTCGATTATTGCCTATTAGGGTAGCTGCCAATATTTCGCCATTTAGGGCATAAGTCTGCTGCCTGGCAAAATTATAGGCCTGCAGTATCTTCACCATGATTGGGAGGGATCCTCACTAGAATATAAAAGATGGCAAAACTCTTTTTTTTATTTCCTTTAGATTTCACAAAAATTCAGTTCCTAATACAACGCCCCATGACTGAAAAGAGGAGGTGACTTCATCGTCGGGCGCACCGAGACTGTCTGTGCTGTTGAATCAGTCCAGTCAAGAGATATTCTAAATGTGTTGGTAGCCAGTCTTGTGGGTTGACTCAGGCTTGTGGGGGCGGATAGAGTAGCACTCAGTCAAGTGGTTGTTGTATGGGCATGTCAACCATTAGCATAATTGTGCGTTTATGCTATCCAAGAGAAAGAGAGGGGACGACCAAGAGAGCCAGTCAGTGACAACAGTGAAAGAGAGTGGAAAAGAAGAATGGTCAGCAAGGTAAGAAGGAGAGGGACGAGCGTGAGGTCAGGGCTAGAGTTAGCACTGCTTGGCTTTCGGATACCTTATGCAAAAGAAAGGTATATACAAGTCATAGTAATTCAGGTTTCAAGTGGTTTATAAACATTTTATTTTTATTATAGTTTTATTTTGGGTTCTTGCGTTTATCGGTGAACATATATCCAACATTTTTATGTTAATAAAAGCGAAAGGGTATCTCAAAGTCGACTCACAACAATTAAAAGTTCCTAATTTGGTAAAGTTATTGTTAAATTAAAAGCAATTAATTTTAATGGCACTTCATGTGAGATGATCATTTCAATCTTAACTACATGCCCATTTAGGGTATTCCAACTTGTCATTTTTTAATGATTAAATGGAATTGTGTTTGGGGAAAAACATAAATCTTTACAGATGAAACTTTATATTATAAAATTTTGAAAAATTAGAAAATTGTTTGATGTCATATATTCTTCGATTTTTGAAACATTTTAAACCGATAAAGTTTTAAATCATAAATCTTATCTTCTTTTGAGAAAGTTTATTTTGAGCCAGTTTAAATTTTTACATATTCCAAGTTAAGTTAAATTCGAGTTCTATGCACTGTGGAAATAATACAACAGGTCAGTATTAGGCCATCCTTTAACCATACTCCATATCCATTAACGTTGACAACCTCCCTGCTAAAATTGTCCATCAAAAAAATAAAAAAAACAAATAGAAAAGAGAAAATTAGGTCACAACACGCCCTCACAATAAATATCAACTTAAACCCTGCCCCGTTTTCGAGGTGAATTTAGCATTGGATTGCGTTGGGTTAGGTTACTCTTGGCATTCACACTGACGTGCCTTTGGGTAATTAAGTCATATAAACGAAAAGCAACACATCAATCAGGCCTAGAATGCAAATGACGTCACAAGCCGGCAGTGAAACTCACTAGAATACCCCCAACGAGCTTAACAGAAGGGGGCGGCACAAAAGCAAACCGGAAATAGAACGAAAAATTATATTTTTGGTGTTGCTTGACCAACGACCACCCGACCGGGCGGACTACTGTCGTACCGGGCGAAGCCAAATCAATAAAACTCAATAATTCCAACGTAAATAATGCGTCCATTAACCCAAATCACAGGCATATCACCAGAAGTATAGATAGAGAATGAGAGTGAGGTGGTGAGAAGGGGTAAGAGGTTGCATTTTGGCAGCAAGTGTAGGAAATCATTTAAAAAAAATCACACACACACTTCTAAAAAAAATCAATAAATTTTACCGTTTGCCAAGAATTTATGTAATAAATTAAACACTTGGTACTTTAATCGGTAAATATTTGTATTGTTTAATTAATAACATTTGTTTAATGTTTCATTTATTTGTTTTTATAAATTTTATTTATTCCAAAAAATTGTTTTTATGGATTTTTCGATTTAAAAATTGAACACTCACATTCCTAATTTGAATTTCTGTAGCGCCTAAATCTTAAATTAGGCGACCCGCACATTTTAGTTTTCAAATTTTCATTTGTTTATGTTCTTTGATTCTTTCTGTTTTGTATCAATTGAAATTAACAAAAATTAAGTGTGACCACACATAGGCTAACAAAAATATACATTATGCGGGTGAAACAGCTGTTGAGCCATATCAACCATCTAATAGCTATCTGGCAGCACCATTTCACATTTTGGGTATTCCTGCAACTTTAAACTATACCTATACCAAAGAAAAATAATATGAGTTTTCATTAGTATAAAAAGGGAAACAGCAATATAGTAAAGTTGCTTTTGATATGCTTATGAAGAAAGAAACAACATGGTCTTGATTGATTGTTTTGGAAAGAAAACTACATTCAAGTTTGCGCTTTCTGGTCACACTACGTCGTCTGGCGCCGTCTCGCTTCCTCTTAAGCAACTTGTTGCGAAATTAAAAGGCGCAAAAATTTTAGCTATAAACAATAACTTAAACTATGACAACACGCAATTATGTCAGCCTACAAAATAAATACGATCGAGTTATTCTCCTGGTGGACATGGATTGCTTTTTCTGTCAGGTTGAAGAGAAGCAACAGCCCCAATATCAAAATAAACCGCTGGCGGTAGTTCAATTTAGTAATTGGAGTAAAAACGGCGGCATAATTGCCGTAAACTATGCAGCCAGGGCAAAGGGTATTACCCGCCATATGCGTGCCGATGAGGCCAAGGAGCTATTGCCCGAAATCATACTGGTTAAGGTGCCCAATATAAGAGATAAAGCGGATACAACAAAATATCGAGATGCTGGCAAGGAGGTGGCCAATGTTCTTCAGAAATTTACAAAGCAATTGGAACGTGCCTCTGTCGACGAGGCCTATATGGATATCACAGAGACGGTTAATGAGCGTCAAAAGCAGTTGCAAGCAGTAAGAATCCGATTCCACTTCCCTCCACCAATTTCATCCTATATAAGATCCTTACGATTGTTTATTTTGCTCTGTAGGGTTCCTTCATGCTACAGCCCCAGGAGTTGGTCAACACATTCGCTGTGGGCTATGAAAATATGGGTGAATATGTCAATAAGATAACCAAACGATTTACCAATCCTTATATGGATGATGAACGCTTCCAAATGGTTTACGATCAAAATGATATACCCGCTGTAAGGCAGAGTGATATACGTCTTCTAATTGGAGCCTGTATTGCTGGCGAGGTGCGGGCTGCTGTAAAAAAGGAGACAGGCTATGAATGCTCCGCTGGTATAGCGCATAATAAAATATTGGCCAAGTTAGCAGCTGGATTAAATAAACCCAATAAACAGACCGTTCTACCCCTTGCCGAGATTCCTGGTCTATTTGAAACATTGCCCGTGGGCAAAATTAAAGGATTAGGAGGCAAATTCGGTGAAATTGTCTGCGAAACGCTGGGCATTAAATTTCTAGGAGAACTCCTCAAGTTTTCGGAAAAAGATCTCCAAAGGAAATTTGATGAGAAAAACGGGTATGACATGAATCACCTTATATGATTCTCATTATAGTTTCTATTCTCTTCTCAGTACTTGGCTAAATAATATTTGTCGTGGCATTGATCTGGAGTGCGTCACTCCAAGATTCTACTCGAAAAGTATTGGCTGTTGCAAAAAGTTTCCCGGACGCAATAATATTACAGGACTAAAGACACTTCAGCACTGGTTGGGTGAACTAGCCACCGAAATTACAGAACGTTTGGACAAGGATTTCATGGAAAATAATCGTCGAGCTAAACAGATGGTTGTGCAATATGTACAGGAATTTGATGGCGAAGAGGTGGCCAGTTCTCGTTCAAATGCCCTACCCAATCAATACGATCAGGAAATCTTGGCCAATATCTCGCTCGATTTGATAAGAGCCAACACAAAGACATTCCTGCGTCCCGGCAGTGAGGCAGCTTTAAATAATTCCATTAAATTTCTAGGGATTAGTGTCGGAAAATTTGAAACAATTTCAAATAATCAAAATAAATTGCAGGAAATGTTTGCCAATCAGATTGCAAAAAAGCGACGTATAAGTGCTGAGGAGCAGCCCAAAGAGAAGGAGACGGAGAAAGTAATTGCAGTGAAACCGAAAGAAACGGAAGAAACAAAAATGAAAAGTTTCTTTGCCAATTATTTGCAAAAATCAAAAGATCAAGAACAAACTCAAAAAACGGAACAAAAAGATGAGAAAATAGAGAAGAAGAGCTTTATTGAGGAGTACAAACAGAAATTGAAAGCACTTAACGCTGGGAAGGAAGGTACAGATTCAACTACATTGACCTCAACGCCGCCAGAATTAAAAGAAAGTTTTTTTGCCACATTTTTGAAACAACAAAAGAAGGAGGCAAAAGAACCAAAAGAGACGGATGAAAGCAGTAATCATCAAGTCGCCAATGATTCAACAGAAATGCAGGGATTGGCCGAGGAACTTGATGCAGTTGAAGCTAACAATACGGAGGAAAATGTATCACCACAGCCCTTAACCGAGGAAGAGCTACAACCATCTACTTCCAAACGAAAGTTTGAGCAATCGGACAGTTCGACGACGACGACAACGAATGCAACAAATTATAAAGAAAGTTATGCTGAATATGCTCAACCTGAAATACGCAATGATCTAATTCCTCTAGTTAAATGTGAGGAATGTGGTGTCCAATTGCCAGATGATCCAAAGACATTGCAATCCCATCGCGATCATCATTTTGCCCAAGAGTTAAGTCGTCAATTGAAGGCCGAACAACGGGAGGAGAGGCAACAAAATCGGTCCAAGCCCCCCACACCAACACAATCCAAACAAAAGGCAAAAAAATCCAACGGGATAACAGCAAATAATTCGAATATTTCGATAACTAAATTTTTGGCACCTGTGCAACCAATTCCTGTAGCTCCTCCGACCAACAGTGAATTTCCTATGCAGCAATGTGAGGAGTGCAAAACCTATATTAAATGTGTGGATATGCCAGAACATTTGGACTATCATATGGCCAAGAAGCTGCAACGGGAACTCAATCAGCAAGAGATGCGTAACCGTGAGAATCTATCGTCAGGAATAGCCAAGAAATCAAATAAACTGAATACCACCATATCGAATGGCGCCTCCGCTAAAGGGAATCGAACTATAGCCCAGTTTTTTACTCAAAGTAATTAATATATATTTGAGGATACAACTGAAACGATGCTTCAATATCAAGTATTATAAATGCCATTTAAGGATAAGCTTCTTTTTTTTCTATTGCCTAGTTTTAGCCATGAAAAGTTTTCTTTTTTTTTGTTTGTTTTTCAATTAAAACATTTGATCCATTATTTTTTTTTTGTTATGGAGAAACTTTATATTCTTATCAATAGAATGTCTTACAATGTCTTTGATTCAGTAGTGTCTTATCAACTAAGCTTTAATTTAAAATTAAAATTGTTTATACTAATTATGCAGCCGTTAGATTTAGATCCTTGGCCTTTGAGGGTTTCTTTTTTCCACCAATCTCATGGGCCTCCTGCACCGTGGTGGGCAATATCACATTTGTTGTCTCCGGAAAGAATAGTGTTAGACAACCACTAAAAATGGCTGCTATTGCAAACAATATAGCTGGCGCATTTGCATAATATTTGGCCTAAAAATATATTAAATAATTAAGAAAAAAAAACCAAATAAAAAGGATAACTACTTTCATTATAACTTACCAGAAGTGGCGTTTGTGGTGCCAACATGGAACCAAAACGACCCATCATAGAACAGAAACTAAGTAAACTGTTACGTAAATTTGTTGGAAAGATTTCCGAGGCAAAAAAGTATAGAACCTGAAAGCTGGCCGTAATGGTCAATTTACCCACTAGGAATAATACCAATTGCAAAACATATTGATCTCCGCCAGTAAATATGGTACCGATACAGCATAATCCACTAAAAAGCATTAAACCACAAAGAGAATACCGACGACCAAACCGATCCATAATCAGTAATGGCAGAAAGAAACCAGGAATCTCTACCAGAGCAATATATGCAAAATTATTATACTTATCGCCATCCAAGAGGACCACATTCAGGCTTAAACCATAATAGACCAACACATGAACAATCCAACATAACGAACAATTCGCAATCCGCCATTTAAAATTCTTGAATGCCTCACGTATGGGAAATTTACTATCTGATGATTCTTGTAATTTATCCCGATTTGCCATAACTAGTTTATCTAGCGAACTCTCCGATAGTTTTCGCTTATTTACTTTTGCTGCTCGCCGTAAAATACCCTTGGCCCTCTCCTCTTTACCTTGACTAAGTAGCCAGCGTACACTCTCTGGTAATATCCAAAAATAGGCTAATAATATTAATGATGGCATATACGTAATTCTCAATAGAATACGCCAATCGGGAAATGCTTTAGCAAACATGGCCAATGCAACTTCACCTACAGCATAAAATATGGTTATGACACTGCAGGCAAGAACACGCCTCCTTGGACCCACCAATTCAATGCCGATGACAAAGCAAGTGGAATATAATGTACTGCTCGTTGCATTGTCCAAAAATTCAAAGATCAAAAACCATATATAATTTGGAGAATATGAACGTACAATGCCCAATAGGGCACCCAAAATACCACCCAAGGCAATGGAGAAACTGCGTCCATAGCTAAAAGTAAACAATTTTAAAAAAATTAATACAATACAATTGCTTCTATATATATATATATATATATAACTCACCGATCAGCAACAAATCCACCAATTGGTATGCCAAAGAATTGTCCCAGATTATTTATTGTGCCAACTAGCGATAATTTCCATTCATCATCGCAATAAATCCCAAACTATATAAACAGATATAGAAGATTCTATTAAACCCTCCATCATCATCATTTCAAGTGTGGAAAAGTTTCGTCAAGCACAACAATAGATTGAAATTTCACAGTCTTCCACCACCACTCAACCACTCACCCGCCACTCACAATATTTAGTTTAGATCAAGTCTTATTTACATACTACTTACATACATATACCCTTCTCTTCCCCTGATTCTTTATAGTTCTTGGGTTATCTTAATGCTTTACATTGCCTTTGTCCGATGTTTGGCAATCTTTATATCATCCGTCTGTCTATCTGTCTATCTGTTTGTCAGTTTTGCCCAATTAAGTAATAAAGCACCACTTGGGCAATTTTGCCTGACGTGGAACAACTACCTTATGCTTAACAACATAAATATTTACCTCAACTGATTATGATAATAAACTATATATATATATATATATTTTAGATATATGTATATAAGTTGGAATTTATAAGGAATATATATGTCTATATGCATGTATAAAAATAGTTATATAATTCAATTCAGGGTCAAGATAAAAGTATATTGATTTAATGATTTCAACGTAACTCTGATTTATATTTTACTACCCCAATAACAATTTGAGATTTCGCAAACTATTGATAAGCCAAGTGTATTAAAGTAGTTAAGTATTCTCGAGAGTACAAGAGAGAAGGAGAGAGAGTAACCAGATATATATATATATATATGGTTTCCAATGGATTTGCTTTCCCAAAGTAGATTTAATCTATACTTGAAAATGTTCTTTAAAAAAACAGAAAAAACTTTTATTCAAAATTTCTAACATTGCAATTATAATGGCTAAGAAGAAGAACCAAGAAGTTTAAATTATTAAAGAAATACTATATAAACTAGAAGAACTATATAAATTTAGTTCTACCGAAGTTTGTATACACTTGCATATATTTTAATTCATTCAGTCGAAGTTGAATCTAAACGTTGCTCTGTATTTGATATGATATGATATAGTCAACTGATTTTCTTGAAATTTAATGGATCTTAAAAAAATATTTCTAAAATTATACGAATCGAAATTTAGCGAATCAAAAACTTTAGCTTAAAAAAGAAAATGTTTTCTTATAAATAATTTCTTTCAATCTTCTTTCAATGGCAGTTATATGATATATTCCAACTTGGTAAAGATGGTATAGATATACCAAAAGTTCAAATTGTGACTTTAGCTTTTTGGAAAACAATTAAATTACGAACCCTAATCTTAATCCTTAAGCGATCGTACATAAGGAAGTTATATATATCGAAATAATTCTGGGATATAGAATGCTTGCAGTGGAAATAAAGAAGTTACTATGTTAATTCAGACAGATGAACCAGAAATGGCTATGGGAATTTAATTCTTTAAACTAATTTCTTTTATATGTAGCCAGAAAAGCTTTCTTCTAAGCGTTGCAAACTTCTAAAAAATATTAATCTATGTTTTTTGCAAGGGTATTAAATGGATATTTAAATAGATTAGTTAAATGGGATCACAACTATTTCAATGATGTCATAATTTAGAAAATTTCTTTTCAAAACAAAGAAGAAATGAAGTCAAGTCGCCGTTACACGTATTTTTCTTAACTCAATTTTTAAGTTTATATATTAATTTTATTGGCTTTATAAATGGATTTATTTTTACACCATTTTGTCGCCGATTAAATAATAATCATTGTTATTTTGATTACACTTGCTTAAAGTCGATTGACTAGTCAGTGAACTCGACAAATGTTTAAGATTACTTTACTGATTAAAATGAGGTCTTTTTTTTTTTTGCTTTCTTTCGATTTTTGATGCCACCCCCCTCGAAATCAGCTATATGATGTGCTTAAGTTATCTCCCAATGACGCCGCCACATGGTCCAGGAGAGACTTATACAGCATGTGCTTCAAATCGGCTGACTTATTATCAAAGTCCACACGCAGCAATATGTCTGTGAATGTCTGGAGTGGTCGATGTGGTGGTGGTGATGGTGGAGACGGTTGTTGTGATTGTATTGGTATTGTTTGTGGTCTGATAACTCGCACTTTGATACTCACGTCATTCGAAATGGTTAATTCATTATCACGAAATATAAAATTATTGTCGGGACATGACTGAACATCTTGACTTTGGTAATAATCTGCCAAACAAATGTGCTCATCCACAGCAGTTGCATTTTGATTGGTATATCGATTACATTTATTCAATTCTTTACCATTTTTTGGTATAGTAAAATCGGTCCAATCTTCTATATAATTACTTTCAGGTGAATCGCATTCAGTAATATTACATCTATTTGGCAGTTCACAATAAAACAAAAACAAACATAGTAAAAAAAAATTTAAAAAAAAAGAGCAGGTAACTTCTTCTTTACCTGTGCATCACAGTGCCAGCGGTAAAGACATATGTTACCGAGAACATGGCATGAAACATCATTGGTAAACAGATTAACAAGAATATCATTAATTGAAATCTTCCAAATTGTCCAATATGCTTTAATATGGCATCAAGGGTAACATCCTCTGTATCGGTTTGGCTTTGATTTTGATTATGATTATGGTTTTGATTTTGATTTTGAACGGGTGGTATTACCGATGGTACTTCAACCATTTCCGTTGCCGGTGGTGGCGGTGGGGTTTCATTTGCAGTCATTGCTATTGCTATTAAATTAAATTAAATTTACACAATTTCCTTGGACAATTATCATCAACTTCTATTGCACATTTAAAAACAGAAAGTTTATTTTCGCTTTATTGCTTTCTATTCAATTTGTTTTGCTTTTGTTGTACGTATTTTCGTATATTGCATATATAGAATTTATTTTTACATACATCCACAAACCACCGAACAAGTTTTGCGTTGTGTAGCGTACAAAATCACTTGACCAACTGCGTACACGTTTCACACGATCTCCGTCGATCCGTCGACGTTTGCGCCCACCGGCAGCGGTGACGATGGTGGTGAAGGCGGCGTCACCGACGCAGCGGAATGAATGAATGTCTAAAGTATATGGTTATATGTATATATATATATATATGGTTATGTATATACCCCAAACTCATATATATGTGTATGTCTGTGTGTGTGTGTGTGTGTGTGTAAATTTATAAGTACAAGTCTATCTGGTGTTAATGGGGGGGATGAGGACATCAGCTGCCGGCCTATCAGCCATGATAAGCGTCTATAGGAATTCTTTCTATATACCTCTTGATCACTTGCTTTATATTTGGCTAAAAGGGTATATTAAAGAACACGTCTAAACAGATTATATTTACAACTTGATTATAGGAAATATATATATTTTATATATGTAAATCATATCAAAACTTTTCTTTATAGAATTCGTTCGTTTAGCTTTTAAAAAGATTAACTGCTACATTAATAATCTTTGATATAGGGTATTAAAAAGTCGTTGCCTCAATTAAATGTTTTATTTTCTGATTATGTCTCAACTTGATTTAGATTGGCATTATTTTTACTATTACTTGGTTTATGATCAAAAGCGTCGTCTAACTAGCTAGTAGAGTAAACTAAATTATAAAATTACTTGATAGTGGTTCTAGTTGGTTGGTTGGTGTCAGTTCACATTTAGTTAACTCCATAGATAAGGTAAAATGGTCATCGATTCTCAATGGGGAATGCAGTTTAATATGAGTAGCTTAGTTTAATAGCTTTAAAACATGTATTTAAGCAACGTTTAGAAACTTAAAATCTAGTTTTTTAATTTGTATTAGTTATTAGAGAGCATTTACCAAACCGAAACAAATTTCTTTACAAAGAAAATGATTTGAAATCTTCAATATAAAATAATTTCTCTATATCTCTAAAAGGAATATAACTTACTTTTTCTTCTATGCCGCTTAAATTTGAGGATTAAAATAAAATAACTATAAATAGTTAATTGAAATATATAAATATAAATAATAATTTAACTTGTTTGTGGAATCCGCTTGGGCACAAATTTTAATGATTTTTTTTATAATAAAAAAGTCATTTATTATTAATAAATAGAGTCCTATAAATTTCTCCAATATTATTATTATTTTTTTTTTTTTTTGTTTTATTTCCAATTAACTTTTTGCCTTTCGTTTGAATTTAAAATCGTTTCATCTCATTTATTGTGAGCGAGCCAATTAACCTGCTTTTTGTTAACAAAACCCCAAATATATATATATATATATATATATATATATATATATATTTATATCTATACATATATCTTGTTTTGTATGCATTAAATACTTCAAAAATAAGCTTGGTAAGGTCGTCTGATGGGGGGGGGCAGGGAGGGTAATAACAAAATGACAATGGGCCAAACATATGTGACAACAATATATTGAGTATACGACAAGTGGATCAAGTGTTTTATATATATAACTCTAAAAATCAACAATAAAATGAATGTTGAAAACAACAAAAACTTTAATTCATTCATAAACTTTATAAACAAAACAACAAAATAAATAAATGCACGTGTTTTTTTTTATATATTTTGTTTTATAAACTACAATAAAAATATTAAAAGAGAAGTCGACTTGAAAGTACCCAATAATAAATTGAAAATATATATATATATATATATATATAATACAGGGTGTATATATATATATATAGATATAATCTGGGTGTAACAGAAACATCAAATGTTAACAATTTCCATAGAGCTAATTAAATTTTATATCGTTTCTAAACAATTTCTATAATTATATGTATTATTAACTAAAGGAAATTATCTACTAACTGTAATTAATGCAAAAACCACATAATACCCATATAACAAATCTCACACAATTTTGACAGGTTTTAAATAAATAAATAAAAAAAAAAAACGTTTTAATTGCGGTTAAATCCCTTGCGTTTTCAATTGAACACGTTGAAAATTGGAAATTTGAGACAATTAAAACAACCAAAGGGAAAATCACGATATATGATAATAGTTAAGTGATATATATATATATATATATACATTCTTAGATATATTTAAGATGTGTGTTTTAACAATAATGAAATAATTATATATATAATAAATTATTTTGCATCTTTTAATTACACGAATATCGAATTTTATTTGGTTTGAAATTTATTCCCTCACATTTATGACGTCTAATGAAATAAATAAATAATAAATGCGAGGGTTTCTTTAACTATAACTGATATAATCTTAACCATAGACCAACGCTAGCAAACTGAAACTTTTATGCCAACCCTCGCATATTCACATTATGTTGACGTTCGTTTAGTATGGCAATAAGCCAACTAAATACATTTTATTTTTTTTTGTTTCGGTTTGGTGAAAGCATAAAACCAAAAATATATAAAATAAAATGTTTGAAATTCATTATGGAACATTGTATCACGTTTTTTACACGTGCAATTTGTACTATAATAAATATCTGATCACGCGACTAAAGAATGGATTTATGTCATAAAAAACATTTTAACATTATTAAAATGATTTTGTAATAATTATATTTTGAACTTAAATTAAAGTTAAAAATATGAAATGTAATGAATTGAAATTAATTTTGGTTATTTTTCCAATAAAATGTTCTTTGAAGTTTTTTGGCATATATTCTTAATATTTTACATTGTCCAGCCTGCTAAAGTTTTCAATTGTAGATGATGTTCTTTCTATAGTATATAATAAATTGGAATCCTTGCATGATTAAATGATATTGATCCTAGAAAAAGCAAGCAAAGTAAATCAGATCAGTAAAGAAAAGGAAAGAAAGACAAAGATCAGATCTGATAAGGAAAAGGAAATCAGAGCAGATGAAGTAAAGGAATGGAAAGTAGATCAGATAAAGAAAAGGAAAGGAAGTTAGATCAAATAAGGAAAAGAATAAGCCAAGGAAATCAGATCAGTTAAAAAAAGGAAAAGAAAAGAAATCAAAAAAATGGAAAGGAAATCAAATTAAATAAAGAACTCAGCATTAGATAAAAGATTTAAATAAGATTTCCTTTGTATAGTTTGTAAAGTATCCTTCTAGATAAGTGCTCAAGGGTACGATTTCAGATCCATTTTTAAAATTGTTATAGAAAGTTTTACATATATATATAGATCATCCTTAATCTAAAAAGATAAGGTTAAGTATAACCTTTAAGGCTTTGAACATTTGAAGTACTTTTGCTGAACTTTTAGTTTGTTTGTTAATCACGATTTTAACTGATACTTACCAATTATTGATATATATATTATATATATATATATATGATCTCTTTGTTCTAATGATTGTCCTTAAATAAAAGTCTCATTGTGTGAACTGTTGTTGTTTTGAATATATCTAAACACATACCTTTATTTAATGAATTCAAAAATTGTGTTAAATTCTTTTTGTTTTTGTTTGGTTTTTTTGTTTCATTTTTCTTTTTGTTTTGTTATATCTCTCCTTTTTTTTTTGGGGTTTTGTATTATTTTCTTCTTTGTTATCATTTTCGGTTTTCTTTTTTTTTTGTTCTCTCCCCTTGATTTTGTGGTACATTTATGTTGCCTTTCTTTACCAAATTTTCTCAATTTTTCCAGCATTTTTTGGTATACATATATAGATATATATATATATATATATATATATATATATATATATACATATATATATATATATAAAGAGAAAGTATCCACTTAACGATTATCTTTTCTGTATTTTTGTCATCTATTTTGTAATTATATATTTTTTTTTGTTTGACTCTTTTTCTTCTTTTGTTTTTCTTTTATCGTCAATGCATTTCATTTCATCTTCTTTGTTTTTGTTTTTGGCTTTTGCTTTTCGACTCTTAATTTTTTCATATATATACTTTTTTTTTTTATTTTTATTTTGCTGCTTTTGTTGAAGTAAAAAGTTGACTCAAAAAACATTTATGTAGTAAAGAGAGAAACAACGCAACACATCATTGTACAATATGTATGTAATGTTTGTTTGTATGTATTTATATATACATAAATACATAAATCTTCTTGTTGTTGTTCTTGTTGTGTATTGATTGTTCGTGATATGATGGTTATATAATTATGATCCTTGTCTTATATGTATTGTATGAGAACTGAGAACATTAACTAACGCAATTTGATATAGTGATTTTCTTGTTTGCCTCTTCCTCTCGATTTTATCCTTATTGATATAGCGGTATATGCTTGTCTATATATACCTCTATATATATATATATATTCATATATATATACATATATGAATATTATGCATTGGTGATAATTATAATCAGTAATAATAATAATAATAATAATACATAATAATAATAATTATAATCAGTTTAATTCACTTTTAAATCTATAAATTCAATTATAATGCACTTAACTTTCTTCATTTAACATATTTTACGATGCGTATGTATATATGTATGTGTGTGTGTATGTATATGCATGACCTCTGTATCTATGTCTGTCTGTCTGTCTGTCTATCTGTGATTGTGTGGGTGTGTCTGTCTGTGTGAATTCAAGTTCATCTCTTGTTTGTCTCTCTTTTTGCTTCTCCTGCATACACATTGATTTTGTCTTCCTTTTGTGTGTGTGTGTGTTTTGTTGTTGTTGTTTTTTTTTTTTTTATTTTTTGTTTCCTTTTTTCATATATATGTAAATATTTTTTTTAATATAATTTATATAGAATTGTAAATATGTTGTTTTTTTTTTTTTTGGTTTTTTGTTTTTGTTTTGTAAATAATGTTTATTATATTTTGTTTTTGTTTGTTTGTTTTTATTTTATTTCAACTTTTTACCATTTGCTTGTACATTGCGAATATTTTTTTCTGTTTTTCTTTTTTTATTTGTTTGTTTGTTTAATAATTATTGTAATGCAATTGTGTTGTGTATGTGTGTGTGTGTGTGTATGTATGTATGTCCATGATGGTTTACTCATACTTTGAGCTATTTAAGATACAATTTCAGTATACATTATATTAAACACTTTTCGATCAGTGTTTTTTATACTGAATTGATAATTTCATCGATCTAGTCATAACTCAAAGATAAATGAATAGAACCAAACACTCGGTTAACACAATCTCTATTTAAGCCAATTATCAAGATACAAAGTTTGTTAATTATGTTGTCCCAACAAAAATAACATAAAACTTATACATGAAAAATTTACAAAATGTATTTACAATTAAAGAAATTACATGATATTCTCTTTCATTTCATTTCAGATATATCGGAAGAGGAATAAGATGATAGCAGAAGATATGTCAACTGAATTGAAATTTGCTATGCGGTGAGTGCAATGAAACACAAATTTATATATATCTATATAATATTAAACTCTCCTTCGATCTTCTTGGGGGGATATGTTAAAGTTACAGAATTTGAATACATTAGTTAATATATATATATCTAAATATTATAGTCCTTGCCATTTTAATAAAACCCTGTAATCAATCATAGATAGATATTATTATTTGGACTCATCTTGTGTTAATTGGCAGATAAAGTTTTGAAAAAAGTAACTGTCGATTGATAGATGAAAGTTAGTTATCAATTGAATTGTTTATATAATAAAAACTGATATATATATATGTATATATATACCAGGACAACACAAACTTTGTATCATGTCTGACTAAGGAGTTGTGATTGCCTTTAAGATTTCTTCGATTCCGGTTTGTTTTTCATTTCTTTCCGAGTGTAAAAGATGCAATTAGTTGGTTTTAGTTATCAATTTCTCTTTTTCTCTTTTTGCTTTGTTCATTTTCGGTTTTTTTTTTTTTTTTTTTTTTTGGTTGTTGTTGTATAGAATTGTAATACACATTTATGAATTAATTTTTGCTTTTTGTTTTCATTTAAATATTATTGTTGTACACAGATAAACAAGATTAATTTCACTTATGGTATAGGTTTTTCTTTTCTTCTTTCTTCTTTTTCCATTTTGTTTTCCTTTACTAGCCACATTAAATACCCTTTTGTTTCTATGTGTATGTTTCATGTGTCTATATGTATGTATGTAAGATATTTTCCTTTTCCTTTTTGGTTTTTTTTTAGTTTTTCATTTAGTTGCTAAAAGTGTTTCTCATTTATCATATGTTCAGTGCTTCATTTCTGTTCAGAGTTTCTTCTTTGATTGTGTGTGTGTGTGTAGGTGTGAGTTAGTGTGTGTTAGTGTTTGTGCAAAAAAAAAAATTACAACTACTTTTTCTCAGTGTAATTTGTTGATATTTTCATTTGTTTTCTTCTCATTTTCTTTGCTGCTTCTTTCTACACTAGACTACACACTGTGCTAAGCATTTCTCTTGGTTTTTGCTTTTACTTTTATTTTTTTTCTTTTTGTTTTGTTTTTGAAAATTTCCCAAAAATTGGTGGTTTTGAAACCAACTGTTTTTCGTTTTGCCCATTTTGTTTTTCATTTACTTGTGTTTATTTTTTCTTTGTTTTTTTTTTGGTTTTCCTTAATTTATTTCCTTTCGCTTTTTTAACAAGGAAAATTTTGACAACTGAAACTGGATACAAAACAATTAGGCAAACAAAAATTTGCACTAAAAAATTGGCACTAACTTTTTTTTTTTTTTTTTGTTTGGTTTTTTCTTTAATTTTGTTTTTTTGTTTGGGTTTTTTGTTTTCTTTAATATTTATTTTTATTTTTGTTTTTCCAACCACAATTATAACGCAAATATATTTGTCCAAAAACAGTTTTGCTATTAGGCATTTTCTTTCGATTTATTCTATGCTTTCTCTTCTTTTGCTTTTTCTTTTATGTTATTCAATTATCATTTAACATATCCTTTTGTTCATTTTATTTATTGAAGCTCTAGTTATATGATTGCCTTGCAGTTTTTTTTTTTTTTTTTTGTTTCTTTTTGTTTTTCATGTGTTGTTTTTTATGTATTTCTTTTCTTATCATTTGTTTTTTTGTTTTGTTTTGTTTTTGTCTTCAACTTGTAAATACTTTTTTATTATTTATTTATAATTTATTTTTTATTTTGGAATTAGTTGTGCAAAATAATAGAAAAAAGTAACGGGAAAAAATGGGTAAAATTTTTAGTGAAAACTTGTGTGAAAAATTAATGCTAAATACATTTATATATATAAAGAAAAAGGCTTTTGCAATCAAATTTGTGTGGCATCTTTTAGGCGCACTCCCCCAGATGCATGCAATAAAATATTTTCATTCACATTTCAGCAAACAAATGATATTGCAAATATTAGGATTCTTATCCGATATACATATAGATAGATAATATATACATATATATGATATATATATATATATATATGGATATATATTGAACCCATATCAATGCATTTTATTCCATTTTGCACCTTTTTAGCCATTTTCCTGTAGATTTCTTCTGTCTTTCATCTTTTTTAGTTTTTTTTGTTTTTGGCACACTTTTCAATCGTTTTGTTTGTTACTGTTGTTGGTTTTCTCATAAGTTTTTTTTTGTGTACTTAATATTGATTTGTATTTTGTGTTTGGTTTTCCTTTTCTTCATCCTTTATTTGTATTTTGTTTTTTTATTTTGTTTTTAAATAAGCTCTTTAAAGTGCTGAACTTGTTGTTGTTGTTGCTTGTTTTCTTTGTATCTAATTCTTTTTTTTTTTTGTTTTGTTTCTTTTTTTGTTTTTTTAGTTTCAGAAAAATGAAATTCCATTGAAATTCGTATAATTCCTATGTGTTGTTCCCCCCCGAAGGAATAAAAAGCAAAAACGAAAAACATTTCCATTGTGTGCTTGTGCTTTGCTTTGCTTTTTGTTTTCTATTTGTATTTTGTTTTAGTTTTAGTTTATTTTTCCATTTGTTCTTTTTGGTTTTTCTTTTGCGTTTTGGCCAGTTATCTTCATTCTTTATGTTTTACTTTTCTTCTTCACCGATCATTTGTCTATTTTGGCACAATTTTTGTTTTTTTATTTGCATTGTTTTTTATTTTTATTTTTTTTTTTTTGCTTGATTTAACTACAAACATTTGCTGGGGCTGAGATTCATTCATTTCATTTCGAATATCTTAATTAAGAGTTTTCCTTTGTTTTGTTTTTGTTATATTTTTATTTTTGTTTTTTTTTTTGTTCTTTAATTTTATCTTATATTTTAAATATAAGTTGATCCCAATTGTTCAGTTTTATCAATTTAATGCTGCAATATCCATTATCTTCATGATAGATTCGAGAGTGAGAGAGTTGTTCATCCATTTAGATAGATACATATATAGTTAAATATATATATATATATATATATATGTATATACATATGTACATATATATATATATGTATATATATATATATATATATGCTTGTATGTATACATATATATATATAGAGAGAGAGTCTTATAATTAGTTTATCTTCTTCTTGCAGTTAATAATTTACTTTTCTCTTTTGTTTTGTTTTGTCATTAATTACACATATACAAACACACACATATACAAATATGTTAAACAGAGAGATTTGTTGATATTCTTCTTTTTTTTTATTTTTTTGTTTATTATTTGTTATATTTGTTTATGTTTTTTTTATCCTTTTTTGTTTTTTGTTAAGTGTATTGCGCCAATTTCTTGCCTTGGTTATGCCAATCCAATCTCTATAACTATTGTCTTTCTAAATAATTTATGTTTGTTTCCTCTTTTTTTTTTTTTTTTGGTTTTTGTTTAATTTTTTTTTAAAGTGTTACATTCTGTTTGAAAATTATCCTTTTACTGTCCACAAGAAAGGAATTTAATTATAACAAAAAAAAGAAAGGTGTAGAAAATAACAAGAAAAGGAAAAGGCTTTGCAAGTGAATTGAAACGGCCAACTGGCTTCTTCAAACCGAAACGATATTATAAATTAACCAAATTGAACTCATTAGGTCAATAATTGTCAGTTAGTAAACTTGTTCTACAGACTGTAAAAGCCACTTCTCCTCAATATTCTAAAAGGATAATTTTGTCTTTAGTTTTACTATAGATAATTTTGAAATATCGATTTAATCCTCTATCGTCTGTGGTTTTAGGGATCTCAAAGATATAATTTTCGTTCCACTATCACAGGAAACTAAATGAAAATATTTTAAATAATTAATTTATAAATTTCTTAAACAAAAAACAGTTGAAATCAATTGCTTGGGTCTTGCCTTTATATTGGAAAATTTAGAGTAAATCTTTTGATAATTTTAGAATATTTAATATTAGAAAAATCATATACAATTTCTATATAATAATATTGTTTGAACAATTTTAGATAATTTTCAAACATTTTAACTTTTTCTTTTTTTTTGGTTTGCTAATGTTTTTTTGTATGTCGTATGCATGTATATATGTATGTATGTATGTAGTTTAACCATTTAGTGAATAATATTTTGTATTATTTTTGCTTTTCTATATATATATATACATATATGTATATATATATATATGTCTGAGAAACCTTTGGCTAGTAGTATAAGTCCTCTAGCTTAGCCATGTCTATTTTTTTTTTTTTTTGTTTTGGTTGCTTTTTCAATTGCTTTGATGAATTGGAATACACGTAGATATATATATCTTTTCCACTTACGATTTTGTATATATACCGCCTAATCCTCTCTCCCCATTAAAGGAGGGGGAAGAGGTTAAGGCTGTGGATAAAGTTTGAGAAGTTTTTATAAACAGAATGAAGAACAAATGAATGAAAGTGCAATTAAGATGCAATCAATTATGGTAAAAATATCCATCAATTTTTGTTATTTCTTTTGTTTTTCTAATACTTTTTTACTTTCTTCTATTGGCTATTTGATGCGATACTTTACTTTTTTCTTCTTCTATGCGCAGATTTGGATTTTTTCTTTTTTATTTTTTGTAATTATTTTTTATGGTTTGTTGTGTGTTTTTTTTCTTTCGTTTTTGCTTTTTTACTTAACAATTTCTAACACCAATATTAAGTGAATGCATTTTCTTTTTGCATTTTGTTATTATTTCTTCTTTCTAAATTAAAACTCTTTTTGTTTTTCGTATCGTTTTTCGCCTTTGAATTTCATTTTGTTTTTGCTTTTTTTTTTTTTTTTTTCTTTTGGATATTAAATAAGAATATCTAAAATACCTTAAAATTTAGCTTCCTTTTTTTATTTTTTATTTGTTTTATATATGTATATAAATATGTTTTTGTTTTTGCCTACGATTTTTGGTTTTTTTTTTTTATATATAATTTTTTTTTTCCTTTTCTTTTTTTTATATTTTTTTTATTAACAATTATTTTTCATTTGTCAAGTCAATCCATCAATATGTCAAAGTGCCTTAAATGCTGGTTTATCCTTTTTGTTTGTTTTATATCTTACTTATTGTTGTAAAAATGTGTGAGCAAATACACTGAGAGAAACATTTATATGTGTTCTATATAATGATATTTGTTCGGTGTTCCAACTACTTGCAGCTAAATTGTTTAGTTCAATATATATATATAGATATATATATCAATTTTTTTATAGATCATTATTATTATTATACTTTTTGTTGGTATTTGTTTATAAGGTTTTCCTTTTTTTTTCCTAAGTGTAACGGGCAACTTTATTACTACAAAATGGTTCTTCGAATAGCTTTGAGCAAATTTTTGTATATCTGTTGTTGTTGTTGTTGGGTCGGTCAATCTCTAAAAGGGATAAGTATTATCTTCTATATATATATATATATATATATATATATATATATATATATATGAAGAATGAAGATTGAATGAGAGTGATTAAAAGGGGATGAAAGTTAGATAGAGTGAATGATCAATGATTGAATGAATTGTGTGTGTGGTTAACATATTTAACTAAATCTCATATATAATATTAATTAACAATATGATGATATACACATACATGTGTATGTATGTGTGTGTGTGTGTGTGTGTGTATACGTATGCATCTATAGCCCAAATATGAAGCGTGCTAACGGGAAAAAGTTGAGAGAAAATATGAAAGAAAACTCACATTTGCCATTTTTGTTTATTTTTCTTTTTTTTCTGAAATTAGATTTGAGTTTCTTGTCTCTTGGTGGTTGTTGTTTTTTCATCTTTTGCTTTGATCTTTAACTTTATCTTATTCTTTTTCCTTTGTTTTGGTTTCTCTTTTTCTTTTTTTTCTGCTCTTCTGCTTTTTCTCATTGGGGGCAAGAGAGAAATTTGCTTGGATTGGTTTGGTTGTTTAAGGCACCATTAAAATTGCTTTTCTTACACGTATTTTTCCTTTGCAAATTTACAAGTTTTCAACAAAAAAAAAAATGTTTATTTCTTTTTTTGCTTTAATATAATTATTTTGTTTTTTTTTTTTTTTGTCTTTGTAGCTGTTGTTTTTGTTAAATAATTACACACATTACACATATAATTAGTAAAAATTGTTTTGTTTTTGTTTTTTGTTGAGCTATATAATACACATAATTTGTTGTATACCCTTGCAGAAAGTATAGGATCAAAATTTTTATAAAAATTTAGTTAATATTTATAGAAATTATTTAAAAAAAAATACTAACAA